>JAPDVR010000004.1:20261291-20651291 GCA_026230005.1 Gila orcuttii
AAATGAATGTCACTATACTGTATATAAGACACCATATACATGCAATAAAGAATGTATTAAGGACTGCAACAGTCGTTTATACCGTGTGATCAAGCTTTGTTTCATAATTCAGATATATTTGGAAGTGTAAATATAATACACTGATTATGTTTTTACTGTAATAATTACTACAAACTTATTCGTTTTCCAAACTTTTCTTTTGTATATTTAAGAGATCCAACCAAATCGGTCAAGCGCCCTGTAACAGAACGCATAAAGGATGTTGTAGTCACATGACTCTTGTACTAAAGGTGATAATAAAAATAAACAAAAATACTAATAATATATGGAATAATTCTCTGTTACACTATTTAAAAACATAAAGTGACATTTTTAAAGTGACATTAATATAAGTTCCCTTTCGTTGTCACTCCGAGTTACGTCGGATGACGACGAATGGGGTTTCGCTTAGAAAGCCTATCAGCTTCGAGTATTACAAAACGAGCCTATGGCAAAGAAATGCCATGGGTCTGCGGAATTTGCATGACGTAACTCCGCCCCACCTCGTGGGTATAAAAGGAGGAAGTCCGCAACAGCAGTTTATGTTTTCGCTTCGGAGCCAAGTTTATTCTTCTCTCCACAAGCCATCTCTGAATTGTCAGCTTCACGAACGAGTGCCTCGAGTGTTGGTGTGACGGCGATCTACGGCGAGAGCGTGCTTCCTGCTGATCTGCTGCAGTGATTTGCCAGTCGGCGCGTTTCTCCCCGGGCGCTTCAACACTTGAGTTTTCTCACTAAAAGAGCTTACACACGGCACGTCTTTTTAAAGATGCCTCGCCCGTGTACTTCTGGTTGCGGCAGATTGGTATCGGACTCTGATGGGCACGAGCGTTGCATAGTATGTTTGGGCATTGATCATGCTAGAGCAGCGCTCGTGGATGACTCATGTTTTCTCTGTGGGAACATGACCATTGCGTCATTACGGTCGAGACTCGGTGAACTCGCAAGAGTGAGAGTCCCCTCATCCACCCGCCCTGCGGCTGGTGGCCAGGGTGACCTGAGGGTGACGGTCTGGAACAAGGCGCCGACTATGTGTCCGCGACCCCAGCCCCCCTCTTCAATGACGGTGCCCGCTAGTGAACTGCCGATTCCCGCGGGTCTACCCTCTGGTGGCCCGCGTGTTTCGGTTGAAGCTACAGAGGATGATGCCATGTCTGTTGCTGCATCACTAGGTGGGTTTGATTCTTCTGGAAGTGAGGGCTCGTCACAGCTGCCACCTTCCGGTGTGCATACGGCTGTGCTCGAGTCTGATCCGGAGATGACGGCCATGCTTTCCCGGGCAGCCGCGAGCATCGGGCTTGAGTGGAGGCCTCCACCCTGTCCTGAGCGCTCGCGGCTGGACGATTGGTTTTTGGGTAAGGCCGCCGACCCTCGTCCTCGGCAAACCCCAATACCTTTCTTCCCGGATGTGCATGATGAGATCTCGAAGTCCTGGAAGACCCCGTTGTCTTCCCGTGACCGCTCGTTGGTCTCATCCGCCTTTCCTCCCCTCGATGATGCAGCCGCCCGTGGGTACACTGGGCTCCCCCCGGTTGAACGCTCTGTTGCCATGCAACTCTGTCCTCAGAGTGCTTCTTCTCGTGGCGAGCCTAAGCACCCATCCAAAGCCTGTAGATTTTCGTCGACCTTGGTGGCGAAGTCTTACAGAGCGGCGGGACAGGCGGCTGCGTCACTGCATGCTATGGCCACTCTGCAGGTCTACCAGGCCCAGATGCTCAGAGACATGCACGAGGGTAGGACAGACCCAGGGCTCTTCAATGAGCTGCGCGCCGCGACCGACCTTGCTCTCCGGGCGACGAAGGTTACCGCGCGCTCCCTGGGTCTGGTGATGTCCACAGCCGTGGTCCAGGAGAGACATCTCTGGCTGAACCTGGCTGACATGCGGGACGCGGAGCGGACCCGTCTGCTTAACGCCCCCTTGTCCCAGGCCGGCCTCTTCGGCGGTGCGGTTGAAGACTTTGCCCAGCAGTTTTCAACCGCCCAGAAACAGACCGAGGCCATAAAACACATTCTGCCCCGCCGGCCAGCTGCTGCCTCCCGCCGAGGGCGCCCTCCTGCGGCTACCGCCCCTCCCGCCCGGCCCACGCAGCAGCCTCCACCCCGGGCCGGTCGCGGAGGAAGCCGTAAGAAGGCGCCACAGCCCTCTCCCGCCCCGCCCCCGCTAAACGCCGGGCCGAGCGGCGCTCCTGAGACGGGCTGCTCAGGGAAGATGGTCGTTTTTCAGGAGATGGTAGCAGGACCACTCCTTCCCCCGGTGGAGGGCCGGGGGAGAATCTTTTGTTCTCCGCTCCCCGCTGCTCACCCACGGGTGGGCAGCACCCTAAAGTGGTTAAAGACAGAAACGACCCTCTCTTCCCTGAGCTCACAGAGTTCTCGGGCGACACAGAGCGCCGCCCACAAGCCGTGCTCTCCTCGCCCCCCTCTGTCCCAGAGGCGGTTGAAAAGGCGTGCCGTCCACGGACGTTAGAGTGAATCCAGTTAGTTTAATTAATATGCATCCTTTGTTACTGATCTTGCCTGCTGTATTACTCTGTGTTTTTGGTCCTGTCCTGTTTTATTCTCTCTTTTTTTGCCATGCCGCTATGCTGTCCACGTCTGGGCCAGTTACTCCGCTTCGCTGCCCCTCCGGGGGGACGCCTGTCGTCCGCTTGATCCCGCTGGTTCAGTTCCTGGGAGCCTGGTTAGAGCTTCCCCGTCTGTCCCGCTGGATCGCGCGCACCATCAGGCTCGGCTATGCGATTCAGTTCGCACGGTCTCCTCCCCGCTTCAGGGGAGTCCGCTCCACTTTGGTCGGTGGCAATGCCCCTATCATGAGAGCAGAGATTGCCACCCTGCTGGCGAAGGGTGCAATCGAGACTGTCCCTCCAGCCGAGATGAGGTCCGGGTTCTACAGCCCCTACTTCATTGTCCCCAAGAAAACCGGTGGGTTACGGCCAATCCTGGACTTGCGCGTGCTGAACCGCTCCCTTCACAGGCTGCCGTTCAAGATGCTCTCCGCCAAACGCGTTCTCGAATGCGTGCGGCCCCAGGATTGGTTTGCAGCGATCGACCTGAAGGACGCCTACTTTCATGTCTCCATTCTTCCTCGACACAGACCGTTCCTACGGTTTGCTTTCGAGGGGCAGGCATACCAGTACGCGGTTCTCCCTTTCGGGCTAGCCCTGTCTCCTCGCACCTTCACGAAGGTCGTCGAGGCTGCCCTTGTTCCCCTTCGGGAACACGGGGTTCGCATCCTGAGTTATATCGACGACTGGCTGATCCTAGCTCACTCTCGAGATCAGGTTTGCGAACACAGGGACCTAGTGCTCCGGCACCTAGCTCGTCTGGGCCTTCGGGTCAACTGGGAGAAGAGCAAACTTTGCCCCGTGCAGAGGATCTCTTTTCTCGGTATGGACATCGACTCGGTCGCCATGTCCGCGCAGCTTACGAGCGAGCGTGCGCAGTCACTGCTGACTTGCCTGAGACATCTCAGGAGCAAGAATGCGGTTCCACTGAAACATTTTCAGAGGCTCCTGGGGCATATGGCATCTGCAGCCGCGGTCACGCCGCTCGGATTGCTTCATATGAGACCGCTTCAGCTTTGGCTTCGCGACCGAGTCCCGAGGTGGGCATGGCATCAAGGCACGCTCCGGGTACCAGTTACTCCGACCTGCCGTCAGTTCCTCACCCCGTGGTCGAACCTCAGTTTTCTCAGGGCGGGTGTCGCCCTGGAACGAGCTTCCCGGCATGTTGTGGTCTCCACGGATGCCTCCACCACGGGCTGGGGCGCCATGTGCAATGGACATGCTGCTGCGGGCTCCTGGACAGGACCCCAGCGGCTATGGCATGTCAATTGCCTCGAGTTGTTGGCAGTACGCCTTGCCCTGCACCGCTTCCGGGCGTTGCTCAGGGGTCAACACGTACTAGTCCGCTCAGACAATACCGCTACTGTAGCGTACATCAACCATCAAGGTGGTCTACGCTCCCGCCGTATGTCACAACTCGCCCGCCACCTCCTTCTATGGAGTCAGAAGCATCTGAGGTCGCTTCGAGCCATTTTCATTCCCGGAGCCCTGAACTGTGCAGCCGACGAGCTCTCACGGCTTCAGCCCCTCCCTGGAGAATGGCGACTCCATCCCCAGTCGGTTCAGCTGATTTGGGACCAGTTCGGGGACGCACAGATAGATCTGTTTGCCTCTCACGACTCGACCCATTGCGCCCTGTATTTTTCCCTGACCGAGGGCACGCTCGGCACGGATGCACTGGCGCACAGCTGGCCGCCGGGCCGCAAATATGCGTTTCCCCCAGTGAGCCTTCTTGCGCAGACCTTGCGCAAGGTCAGGGAGGACGAGGAGCAGGTCATTTTGGTCGCGCCGTATTGGCCCGGCCGGACCTGGTTCCCCGAACTTGCACTCCTCGCGACAGCACCTCCCTGGCCCATTCCTCTGAGGAAGGACCTTCTTTCTCAGGGACGGGGCACCCTGTGGCACCCTCGCCCCGATCTCTGGAGCCTCCACGTGTGGCTCCTGGACGGCTCGAGGTAGGTTTGAGTACCCTTCCACCAGCGGTGGCGGCTACCATCACTTCCGCTAGAGCGTCGTCCACAAGACACGTCTACGCGTTGAAGTGGAACCTCTTCGTCGTCTGGTGCTCTTCTCACCGAGAAGACCCCCGGAGATGCTCGATCAGCGTTGTGCTTTCCTTCCTTCAGCAGGGGTTGGAGCGAAGGCTGTCTCCCTCCACCCTTAAGGTCTATGTTGCCGCCATTGCCGCACACCATGACCTAGTCGAAGGTAAGTCGGTAGGGAAGCACGACCTGGTCATCAGGTTCCTGAGAGGAGCGAGGAGACTAAATCCTCCTCGCCCTCCTCTCGTTCCCTCTTGGGACCTCTCAGTGGTTCTAACTGCCCTGAAGAGTGCTCCCTTTGAGCCCCTGCAGTCAGTCGAGCTTAAGTTCCTGTCAATGAAGACAGCGCTCCTGGTTGCACTGGCCTCCATCAAGAGGGTAGGGGACCTGCACGCATTCTCCGTCGACGAAGCGTGCCTGGAATTCGGACCGGCTTTCTCTCACGTGATCCTGAGACCCCGGCCCGGATATGTGCCCAAGGTTCCTACCACTCCCTTTCGGGACCAGGTGGTGAACCTGCAAGCGCTGCCCCCGGAGGAGGCAGACCCAGCCTTGGCACTGCTCTGTCCAGTACGCGCTCTTCGCGTCTATGTAGACAGGACGCGGTGTTTCAGGACCTCAGACCAGCTCTTTGTCTGTTATGGTGGGAAGCTGAAGGGAAAGGCTCTCTCCAAGCAAAGGTTGTCTCACTGGATAGTGGACGCCATTGCCTTGGCTTACCAGCAGCAAGGTCGACCGTGCCCCCTTGGTGTGACAGCCCACTCCACCCGGAGTGTGGCATCCTCTTGGGCTCTAGCGCATGGCCCCTCGCTAACAGACATCTGCAGAGCTGCAGGCTGGGCGACACCTAACACATTCGCCAGATTCTATAATCTCCGAGTGGAGCCAGTGTCCTCTCATGTACTCGCTTCAACTAGCTAGTACCGGACCCGCTCAGGTGTCTTCGCTTGCTCGCCATTCCACTCCTCGGACTGGATACGTGCGATATTCTCCTCAGGTGAGCTTTTCCGAAAGCCCTGAGTTCCTCCAGCACTCCTGACGTCGGCGCCAGTGTCTCTTGCCTGCGCGTCGGCTAGGTGCCTCCCGTGTGCATGGTCCCTCCCCTGAGCAACCCCCACATGTGTATTTCCACTGTAAGCCTCTCTGAGCATGTGTCTTTCCCTTGGCAAGCCATCTTGCCACCCCTGGGGTTGAAATATTCCACCTGCGGCTGGACACCCCAGTGTTCTCCATATGTTTCCTTCGGGTCATATGTGTATTCTCTAAGTCCCCCCCCTCTGGGTTGGCATTAATTGCATACTTCCCCTAGCTTGGGATATGCTTCCCAGTGTACCTTGGTATTCCTGTGTTAAATGGAGTCCTTCGTCCAGTCTATGACAGGGATCTCGATTTACGCAGGGCACTGGAAGACAGCTGAGAAGGTGGCATGATTAGACTGGTAACCCCATTCGTCGTCATCCGACGTAACTCGGAGTGACAACGAAAGGGAACGTCTCGTTCCCTGAGTAGGGAACGGAGACGTTACGTCTGCCTGCCACTTTCCGCTGTACCGCGGGGATCGCCTGAGCTCAGTCTTGGCTCCTCAGCGAAGAAACATAAACTGCTGTTGCGGACTTCCTCCTTTTATACCCACGAGGTGGGGCGGAGTTACGTCATGCAAATTCCGCAGACCCATGGCATTTCTTTGCCATAGGCTCGTTTTGTAATACTCGAAGCTGATAGGCTTTCTAAGCGAAACCCCATTCGTCGTCATCCGACGTAACGTCTCCGTTCCCTACTCAGGGAACGAGGGTTACATACGTAACCGAGACGTTTTGTGTGACACATGCATGATTACACCCACATCACATTGTTCACCTTTCATGATTTTGCAGGTATAAAGCTCTTTTGATTGATCTAACATTATGAAAGATACTACTGATCTTACTAAATGCAGAATAAAAGTTTTTCTTTAAAAAAACAAAAACTTTTCTTAAACAAGATATAGTCAGACTCAAGGTTTTGACATAAAAGAGGAAGTGTCTAAGATAGCTACTAAGGACAAAGTAAAAGATGGAAGAGTGCAAGTGTAAAAATCTGTTTCCGCAAGAGTTTGGTAAGAAAAAGGGCAAAAAATCTTCACTGGTTTTACCTTTGTGGGAAAGTAGCGACTGAATTTGAACTTCTTCAGAGTGACAGTCATAGTGTAGGTCCCGAAGAACAAAATGAAGGACATGAGAGCAAGATCTGGAACATACTTGCAGGTTTTTCCCACCAGTGAGCCCCCATATTTCACACATTCCTTCTTACTCAACTGAGTCCAGTCCAGAGCTGTTACGTTTAACTGAGAAGATGGAAAAAAAGAGGAAAAGAGAGAAAACAAAGGTACAAATCAGGGATAGGAGGGAGGAATTTAGACAAAGAAAAGGATGGAAGGGTTGTGTGGTGGATAAATGGCAAAAAAAGAGAGAATAAAACAGGACAGGACCAAAAACACAGAGTAATACAGCAGGCAAGATCAGTAACAAAGGATGCATATTAATTAAACTAACTGGATTCACTCATCATGATATAATACAAAAACACAAAATATCATTGTGGGCTATAAAATCAGAGATAGTTAGTGCAAATACAGTGGATTCAAAGGCTATAATCTAATCTGAGGTCATGCTAACACAAATGTTAACACAGATGTGAGTGAGGTGAAGACAATAGGCACTTACACCAAAGAGAGCAGAGGAATTATCTGGCACTGGGACTACAACATCGAAGATCATTGGTGCCACTGAACAAACAGAGAAAGGGAGAATCAGAGAGGAAAATGAGCAGAACGAATGGAAATCTGAAAAACACTTTGTTAGGATTTATCCAGGATCAAAGCCAGCTTTGGCAAATGTAAATGACTGCAGGTGTAGCCCCACTAAAATTTTCACTTGGTTTTTGAAACAATCCAGCACGCTTGAACTACTTTCAAAAGACCTCACTGCTAGTTTTCATTCACTACTGCAGGCCATTAGACTAAGTAGTACAAACTGTCCAGGTGAAACTCATGCATATTGAAAAGTACTCACATCAATCAACAGTCACGTTTGGGGTTTGCAGCAAAAACAAACATAACACAGATAAGTTACAATAATCACATGCACTCAGCCAGTGGAACTTTGTTAAATCAAGAAATTAATATTTGATATATGAATGTATGCATATTGACAGTGCAGTGACTCCAAAGTGAAATGTATTCAGTAACACTTTACAATAAGGTTTGATTCGTTACCATAAGCTAATGTTTAAAGTATAATGAAATAACATTGAATCATACCTCTACAGCATTTTAATAATGTTCACAGTACATACACTATACCGTTCAAATGTTTGGGGTCAGTAAGTTTTTAAATGTTCTTTAAAGAGGTCTCTTTATGCTCACTGCTGCTCACCAATCATTATTTGATCTTGATCCAAAATACAGTAAAATAGTAATATTGTGAAATATTAAAACACTTTTAAATTATGTTTTTTTTTTTTATTTTATATAATATTTTAAAATGTAATTTCTTGTTATTCATGTGATGGCAAAGCTGAATTTCCAGACTGAGTTATATTTGTATTAAAAAAAATTACGAGGACAATCAAAAATATTTTTTTTAAATGAAACCCATGGATGAAACATTTGCAATATGATCAATAACATACATTTCGAAAATAGATTTTAATTTACATTAATTTTCATTTTATGTTGTTTTATGTTATTTTAAACACAGTTAAGCATTCTTAAATGATACCAGTTAGCACATTAACTTTAGCAGCTTTAAGATACTTAAAAAAAATTAAAAGAAACTTTTTGATACAGTTAAAACGAATAAAACATAACAAAATTAAAAAGACAATTTGAACTTATTGACAAGTTTAAGTATTTTGAACAAATATAACTACAATGAACAATAGTATATTTTTAAATTAGTTCATGATTCCTAATGCCTTAAATAATGTTAACTAATTGCACCTTATTGTAAAATGTTACCATTTGTTTTTCATGAGTAAATCTAAACACTAAATTAAGGTAAATTTGCTCTACATCCAATTTATTCCACAATTAGTTCTCCATTTCAGAACTGATGTGCTCTACGCCAAGAATGGACTTACTCGGATCTGGCGCCACACACTCGCACTTGTAGGCCGTAACGTAGTCCGGTTTGAAGTCAGTGTTGATGGGATAGTATTTAAAGGATCCCACCATCTTCTTGATGGCATCAGAGATGAAGATGAAGGAGATGAGGCTAGAGAAGCCTTCCTCCGTGAAACGTGTCATGTACTTTATGATGTAACTGGCATCCGTGACGACCAGGAGCAAACACTGCACGCAGGAGTGCATTCCAATCCAAAGCCTAAGTTCCATGTAATCAATGCCATTATTCCTGAGGAAAAGTTAGTTTAAAGAAAAAACAAAGAGCAAGAGGTTATTTGCATCAGTGAAGACTAAGAGAGAAGATTTATGAGGGTCTTTAACTTGATGAAAGTGAGCATTCAAGGCTGTACTTTTTTGTCCTCAATAATAGACTGTGAAATTATGATAGATTGGTGCGAATGGCTCTCTCACTTGCTGAATTCATAAAGCAGTTTCTCAAAGATGAGGATAGGGCCTGTTGAACTGAGAATAATGAGAGGTTGACCGCTAAACATGCAGAATACCGTTCCAGCTAGAGCGGTGCCCAAAAAACTCTCCATCACACCCTGACAGACAGTTAAACAGGGAGAGAGAGAGAGACAAGGAAACAAGGTGAGAAAGAGAGGGACAAAAAAGAAAAGGGCTATAGATGAAGCTAGGTCACAAGCGTGCTTGTTAAATGCTCTATAAAAGATGATGACATGCAACTTTTAGCACACTGTCATGTTCAGTGTCGAGTAGAAAACTGCGAAGTGTACCTGGTAATTGTCGGTGGCATCCCCTAGAAGCCCCCCAAAGGTGATTGCATTGGTTATGCAGCCCAGGTAGATGAAGAGAACCGCAGAGATGGACTGAATGTGGATGCCTTCATAAAAGTCGCTCGGGTACCAGGGGATCTTCCTCTTGATGTCAAGGAAAAGGCCCCCACAGAACCTGCCCCGTAAACATAGATGTTTAATCCATTATTCATCAGTGATGTCCTCTTTAGCTTATATTAGACAGACAGAGACAAAATCTATCTTGAATATTAGTACTGAGTAATGGCACCAATTTTCTATCTTTTAAGTACTCACATACCCTCTAGCCCAAGTGCCAAAAAGCACATTACATTTTCCTTTTTTGACATACTGATCAAGATACAAACTCTCTTAAACCTTGGAGCTCTGAAGTATCTTTCAATTATTTGTAGAGACAGATAAAACAAGAACACTTTGAAACTCAAGCTATACCCAAAAGCTATACCCAAAAGTCTTTCAGCCGAAGTGTTTTTGAGACTCTGCAAGGTCGAAGTACAAGAACTTTGGGTCTTTAAAATCAACAGGCAAATTTAAATGTGCCGTACACTCAAGTTGGCAGGGCTTTGCGCAATTCAGAACTAAATTGTGGTTGTCATTTAAATTTCAATTAAATTCCTGAATTTAAGCTGAATTTGAATTGGCAAATATAAGGCAGAATTAAAACAGATGGATGGATGGATGGATGGTGCCTAATTATGTCAGTCAGTGTATTCAACCACCCACCTCCCCGTAAATGCCAATTCTTCGCCAAGTTCATGTGGAACAGGCATTTCCTCATCCTCGCCAGAAGGCACTCCGCCGCCCGCTGTCCCGTTCATCTGACCCAGCTCATTGAGGGAAAACACAGACTTCCTTTTCAGAGAAACAAAGAGGAATGTAAAGATGTGAAGCAAATGGGCCCAACAAAGACACAGAAGAAGAATGAGCTTTACCTTTTGTCTGCTGAGGGAATTTTTTTGGGGGGTTCTATGCGAATTTTGGGGTCCCATTCTCCAGGTGGAAGTACAATCACCTCGTCCAGGAACTCATCAATTCCAGCAATCAGATCCTCCCGGTCCCTGGCTTTATATGCTACATCACTGAAGAGCTGTGGATAAAACAGAGGAAATAAATATTTGGATCACTTTAAAGGGCAATGTATGAGTTTATCTTTTTATCCAAGTTTATCTGGAAGAATTGAACATTAAAGATAAGAACGTACTGTATATGAAAAATATTAACTGAATAACAAATCAATCAAACTTACATCATCCACCATGAGAGTGGCAATGGCCCGTCCAATCTCATTGTAAGATTTGGCTTTACCAAGGGGCCCAAGTAGCACAAACAAGAATCTGTCCATTAAGAGATATATGTTCAATGCTTTAGTTCATTAAACATTTTCCATGATCTTTTTACAGACATAATGTGAGTTTTTAATGTGCAAAACTGTTACCTGGTGGGCACTGGGACTTCCGTCAGACCCCCAAGAGTAGTGGCCTGAGACAGCCGAACGAAGGCAACAAAGGGTTTATCTAAGAAGTCCACTTCTCCCACCAGAACATTGGATGCCTCTGCATCTCTGGGGATTTTCTTCATGAACTTGTTCTTCAGCTGACATCAAAGTGAGTAAAGAAAAAATAACATAAAAGGATTGTGTAAGTACAAAAGGACCCATGTGCTGTCCTTTAACCTTTCTGTTCCATCACAGGACCCTTGTTGTCATTTAACTCAGGGGCTCTCAACTCTGGCCAACGAGGTCCACTTTCCTGCAAAGTTCTGCTCCAACCCTAATCAAACACCTGAACAAGCCAATCAAGGTCCTCTGGATTACTAGAAAGTTACAGGCAGGTGAGTTTGATCAAGGCTGAAGCTAAACTCTGCAGGAAAGTGGACTTCAAGGGCCAGAGTTAAGAACCACTGATTAACCTCTACTGTTCCATCACAGAACCCTCATGTTGTCATTAACCCTTCTATTCCATCACATGACCTATATGATATCACTGAACCCTTATTTTTCATCACAGAACCTTTATTTTGCTATTTAACCCTTCTGTTATATCATAGAACCCTTATGTTGTCATTTAACTCTTCTATTCCATCATAGGACCATCAAGTTGTCATTTAACCCTTAAGTTCGATCACATTTACATACCCTTACATAGTAATTTTTTCCTCTCATAAAACATACGTTTTTATCTGGGCAAAAAAATGGGCCACGTCCAAAATGGCTAAACATTCTCAGAAAAACATCAAAGACAGAATGAAGTTTTTGGCAGAAATATGGGAACAGTGTGTGGAGTGGTAAATCACAATAAAACACGAGTTGCATGGTGATGCTCCAGACCGGTGTCTTTGAAAATCTGTTGATAAAAATTAAAATAATAATTGCACCTCCACCACAGTGAAGCATGGAGGAAGAGGTGTCATTTTGTGGGGAGCCGTTTTAGCTGCTGTATTGCTGAACTACTTTACTGTGAAAAATAATTTAATGCTTTGGAGTGCAGGAGAATATTGCAGAATGGCTTGCTTCCCACAAATGAAAAGTTGTTATCTAAAGAGGAATGATCAGATGTTTTCAACAAACAATGATCCTGCCCAAATTGCAAAGACAACCAAGAAGTGGCTTGCGAACAAGTCCATCAGGCTATGTTTTGACCTGGTCAGAGTCCAGATTTGAACCCTATAGTAAATATTTGGTCTCACATTAAACTCAAAAGAACTGGAAGACCTTTTTAAACTACTCATGAACTTTTTGAAATCATTAACATTGAGTGGAACAACACTGACTTTTCTTCCTATAAAAAAAAAAAACTGTCTGCAAGTTGGGGATGGATGTTCTGTGCTAAGTTTATCTACAGTATTTGTGCAATTCTTACTAATTTCCCGATTTGTGGTTAAAATGGTTAAAACCATTAAAAAATGGGCTTGGGTTGGTGCCTGTTTTGATTATTATTATTATTATTATTATTATTATTATTATTATTATTATTATTTAACTTTGAGTTGGACTAATTCATCTGCTTCTTCATCTGTCTGCCTGCACAGTGCACACACCATTGACAACGTGAGAGGACTGGAGGCTATGCCTCCATCATGCTATTATTGGTTAAGATTGGATATGATTGGTTCCTGACTTCCTGCGATAAGCCTAAATCCCACCACTTGTTTTAGTGTGCGTTGCGGGACTGGTCTGAATGAACCAAATGATGGGAAGACTAATAGGAAGACTAATTAAAAAGCAAGTAAACAACTCAGCCACTTAGTCTTAGATATCACTGCTTCATGTCAAACTTAAAAATCGCCTGGAAACGATGACTGTTTTTTTTTTTTTGTGCGCAATCAGCTTAATCTCCGTGTCTTGTGACCAATGTTTACCGAGCTTGATGACTGATGAAAATATGTTGGCTATTAAAAAGAACAGCAGAACATCAGTTTACAAATAAAAATACATTGTTTAAATGGTTACTGCCTTTAGTTATTATTTTGGAATAACTATAAAAATTCTTAAACACTCACTTGGTTTTCATAAAAAGAACATTAATTACATAGTATAGTTAGGCCTAATGAACACAAAATAGAATTGTTTTTTGTTTTCTCTTTTTTATGTAATGTTTAATTAACCAGGAAAATGTGACAACATTAAGTGTAACTGGGACATGAATTTACATTTTTATTCATAAAAAAAAACCTGACTTGTGAGGATATATAATTTATTATTGTTATATATTTGGTATATTACATTACTGCTCTTTTATCAGAAATTCTTTGTGCCAAAAATCTGGAACTGCACATTAACACAGTTGATTTACAGCTGTTCACTCACTTGTACTATTCTAAACTAAAAAAAAGTCTTCAGGCTTTATCACTTCGAAGACAGAACAATTTCGTTTGAAGCCCTTGAGTAAAGTGCAGTCTGGATTTAGATTAGCCTTTCTGCTTTTCTCCTGTCTTCCTTTGAACAAATTGTAAACCAAGCATCCGTCCTCGGTGTTACGCCATTCACGTGGAAGGATTATATCTCAAAAGCATATTGTGCATGAGGGATGCATATGAATAGTTTAGAAAGGCTATTGGATTATCTGGCAGACGGAGCTCAAGGTGTTGAGGCCTATATTCCAAAAACCAAAATATCTAACTTCTTTGGATAACAGCAGAGTTCTTCCAAAGTCAAGTCAAATCACCTTAACTTATATAGCGCTTTTAACAATATGGACTGTTTCAAAGCAGCTTTACCGTGATAATAGGAAATTAAAGTATCAGAGATTGTTTTGGCTTTACAGCAGCTCTAGAATAAAGTTATTGTCCAGCTAAAGTTAGTTTTGATCGATTCACTTCCGTTGCAAAGATCATTAGTTATTAAATTAGGGGTCACTTACACGACGCAGTTCTAACAGAAAACCCTTAATGCGCTCCGACCCGCTCATTTGCACAACAACAGTGCCTGGTGGCTTGAGAACGCAAACAAAATAGGTTCCAAGGTGCAAGCCTTGAAGAAAAGAAAAAAAAGACATCATCGTCCATCACAAACAAGGAAGAGAAAACAAAAAGATAGCGAAGGCACTAAATGTTCCTAGAAACACAGTTGGAAGCATAGTTCGCAAGTTCAAAGTTAAAAGAACAGTGGTTACACTACCTGGACGGGGCAGAAAAAGGAAGCTATAAACGACTGCAACCAGATTTCTGAGAAGGAAGGTTCAGAAAAACACTCGAGTGACTGCAAAAGACCTGCAGCAAGACTTGGTGGCAACATGCACTGAGGCTTCAGCTTGCACAGTAAGGCGCGTACTAAATGCAAGCCAGAACTCCAAGACGTACACCACCTCTGACCCAAGAGCACAAAAAAATTGCCTCCAATTTGCTCAAAAATCATGTAAATAAGCCATAGAAGTTTTGGGATTCTGTTCTGTGGGCGATGAAACAAAACTTGAATTTTTCGGCCCTACGGATCAGCGGTATGTCTGAAGAAGAATGAAGCATATGCTGAAAAAAACACTCAGTCTCCAGTTAAGCATGGTGGTGCTCAGTGATGCTCTGGTGCTGCTTTGCATCCTCTGGCACTGGAAACCTGCAGCATGTGGAAGGCAAGATGGATTTATTGAAGTATCAGGAAATCCTAGGAGAAACATCATGCCGTCAGTGAGGCAGCTGAAGCTTGGGCGTCATTGGATGATCCCAAGCATTCCTCAAATTCCACCAAGGCTTGGGTGCAGAAGAAGTCCTGGGACATTCTACAGTGGCCATCACAGTCACCTGACTTGAACCCCATAGGAAGTCTCTGGTAGGATTTGAAGGTGGCGGTTGCAGCACGCAAACCCAAGAATATTACTGAACTGGAGGCCATTGCTCATGAGGAATGGGCTAAGATTCCTCAGGAACGCTGCCAGAAGCTGGTGTCTGTTTATACATCTCATTTACAGCAGGTCATAACAGCAAAAGGGTGTTCTACTAAGTACTAAAGATGCTTGCCATGAAGAGATTCAATAATTTTGAGACTGCAGAAGTCATTAAAAGGTGCATTTTCAGTTGAATTTGGGGAAACCAGCTATTTTAATTACTTTTGTTTGATTTGTTCATTGCAAACAGCTGAAAGTCTATACATTTAGCCAATAAACCTGATTTGCAATGGGGGTTGAATAATTTCAAACTGTATATAGTCTTAGGGTCAAAATCATGTTGTTATTATTGTTTTAGTCCAGCTAATGGGAGCTTTTTGTTCAGACAAGACTAACCAGCAAATACATGAGTTACAATTAAAAGAAAAATAATTAACACTATCCTGTTACAATATATCTTCATAAACAAAGCAGGACAGTAATAAATGAGTGTTGTAACTGGTGGCTATAGCCTTGTACATTGTGTGCACATGGAAAAAATATGGAAACAGTGACACTATTTTTCCAAAGGGAACAGACCGCAGCTCCCGGGTATCTCTCTGCATGTGAGAGCTTAGCACGAGGACCACACGGTCAGATGGCACGTTTTACCAATGGCAGATCAATACTGACCTAGACACCAGGCCACGGCAATGCACATCTCATCAGATCGGCAGAACCACACACACACACGCACACGCACACGCACACACAATCATATATGCTGCTAAGTTTAGTTTTTAGTACAAGCAGAGTTTCAACAAAATAACCTTTATCAAAAATATCAATACAATTTTGTTCATGATACAATTTATAAAATGTCTCCATCAAAATCTGGAAAGTTTATAATGGCAGGACTTTCTCATTTTGGTGATGAATCTGAAGGACTACAGAACTTTCTTTCTGTGACCTCAAAACATGGTGAAATCATGGTCAATTCTAAGAATATACCTTTTTATATTAAGAAAAATATAGAAATTGTGTTGATTTAAATTATTCATCAATTTCCAATATGTTGATGATAAAGAAAGCAGAAGAGGCATTGATTTCGAGAATATGTCTGAATTTGTCAGTCAAGTCAGTGTGGAAAACTGGACACGGCAGCTAAAAATAGTACAAAAGTATATAAAAAATTGTCAAATTGTGGCTTTCTATTACAGATAAAGACACATTGTGATAACGTGACTCACCTGGTCTGAGCTTGGGGAGTCTGCAATGTCATTCATGCTCCTGCTTTGAGCGTGGCCTGCGGACACAGGAACAGAAATATTTATTTCATCAAATATACAAATATACAATATTTCATCAAAATTATACATTTTTAAGTCTTACTCCAACATGATATAAAGCTGACTAACTATTTAACAACTAATCTAGCATCACTCACAATCTAATTAAAAATCTACTCTTTCTGGACCGCTCTAATGAAACACCTTTCTATAAAAATGCTAATTAAAAACACAAAATGTTGATCAACCACATTATCCTAAGTAGAATAACTCTTTAATTGCTTTTAACCAAACCCAAAGATCACGGACACTTTATAGATTAATAGAATATGGGTAACACTTTACAATAAGGTTCTATTTGTTAACGTTAGTTAACATGAACTAACAATGAAAAATAGTAATCTTAGTTAATGTTAATATCAACATTCAAGGTGAGCTAACATGAACTAACAATGAACAGTCCTATTTTTTATTAACTAACGTTAAAAAATAAATATGTGTAAATACAGTAACAATGTATTGCTCATTGTTAGTTAATGCATTGACTAATGTTAATTAATGTAAAGTGTTTCCTGTCAGGGTTATGTGCTGTTTTCCTGTGTTTTGCACATGTTTCCTTTGTTCCAGTTTTCCAACCTGTTTGTTTGATGTGTTTGTTGCTTAGGTTACTGATTTAGTTGAACACCTGTTAATCGTTGCTTTGACTGCTTTGGTATTGTATAAAATGAGCTTGCTTTCTGTCAGTCTTGGTAATGTAAAGTTGGTTGTTCCATCCGTGTTTTGATCCAGAGAATCCTGAGTGCTGTGTTAAGTAAATTGTAAATAAAGGACTACTGAACTTAGATCTAGCTTTATTTTCTTCCCAGCACTTCAACCACCTGTGACATTACCAGAAAATGCAATAATATTAAAAAAGGATTAAAAGAGGCTCAAAGACTCACGTAGTCGGCCATAGTTTGCTTGCTTGCTACGCAGATCTTCTGTAGAGCGATTAAAATTTGCTCCAGCGGCAGGAGTTCGGGCTGGGCTCCGAGCTATGAGAGACAAACAACATTACTTTTTTTAAAATTACCTATTAACCAGGCAATGTTTTTCTAATAAGCTGATGTTAATGAACTGTGTAAAGCAATGAAAGAACCCACTGAAAGAATTTTGGATTTTGGATTGTTCACCAAAAAGTCTGTCATGACCTACTCACCCTCATGTCACTTGAAGCCCATGTGATCTTATTTATGCTCAGGTTGAATTTAACAATGGGCTTGTCAGTCTAAACAACGAAAGTGGATGGTGACCAGTGGCTGTAAAGTTCCAAAAAGGAAAAAAAAAAACTAAACGTAAAAGTAATATGAAGTTTTGTGTTTTTGTGCTCCTTTGTGCTCACCTACATACATGAGAATGCAGATTATCAATATGTTTTATGGCTGCCAATTGCTTAAAACAATGAATAATGATCTCAGTATTAATTATCTTGAGCTTGCTGAAATGTTCCTATATATTTTCTTTCCAACTGTGCACTCTGAATAATAAATAGGCTAAATATGTATCCACGCAGCATGCTCGTCTTCTCATTAACAGTTTTTTTTCTCTTTCTGACATTTTATACCTGTTGTTAGGTTTACATTTTTAAACGAAATTGAGTTGGTGTTTATTCCAGTCTTTTAAAATAGTTGAATGAATAAATTAATGCTCGTGAGGTGCCTGTAATGATGTTAAATAGGCTAGGCTATTTAATCAATAACGTACACAGCATAGAGGAGAATGACAGTCAACTACTTTGAATATTATAGCATGTTGGGCATAAACATGTATAGTGAAAAGATTGACATTGAAGAATAACACAGAATGATTAAAATATTTAATCCAAATGAATAAATGTTTGTGGTTCGTACTGATATTGTTCATCTGTTCTCATACACTTCAGCGTCGTGGTAACTAAATAATGAAATAATGGCGTATTTTTAACACCCGCTGCTTTCTCAGATCGGCTTGGTTTGGATTAAAACTTCATGTTCCGATAAGTTTGGAAAATTCTGCACACAGTAAACATCAGAATATACTGTACCTTCTCATGTCAATAAAAATTGACAAATTTTTAAATCTTATTGCGGACACTCATTTTAGGTGGCATTTGTTCAACTCATTGACCACAGTACATTGAAAGTAAACATAACCGGAAATAAGTGAGACGTACTATTTCCAAACGGAAGTGCGTCACGAAGCTCGGTGCAAGTGGTCCAATAGGCTGCATTCTACATTAAGATGCAAAAAAACAACAACATAAAAACATTTAAAGATTGAAGACTCACTGGCGCCTCCAGAGCCAGACTTGCCCAGATCCGCAAGGGAGCGATGGATTGGCTTCTTTGTCTGGTGTCTGTGCTTTCTCAACAAAACAAAGCTGATTTGATCTCTCAGGTCAGGACTGATCAACCCTTCCTCTATCTGACGTTCGATGATGTCATCTGCATAAGACAAAAGTTAAAGTGGTTTGCTTTAAAAGTACATTGGTAGCAAAACAAAATGCATAAAAACAGTAGAAAAACATTGTGATGCATCAAAATAAAAATAAAAAACAATGAAAAAGAAACACTTATGAATTACACTTGTATGCAAGACGATATCTGTTGTACAAAGGATTAGATTGTTCAGAGTACATCAGTAGCCTCCCATCAGATAAAAAACAAGGAGAATAAAGAGTGTCACTGCTCACCAACTATCTGTGGGAGTGAATATCCCTCCAGGTCCAGCAGCACGGTGCCTGTCTGTAGGCATGTCCGTAGTTCAAACAGGCTGTGCAGGGAGAGCGTGGAAACGTGGGGTTTGCTCCATCTCTCCCCACCCTCCTCGACCTTTTCCTCAAACTTCACCCACCTGCAGATATGCACAGTCAAACACAAAGTTGAAGTCAAGCAGAGAAAAAAGGAAATGTAAGTTTCTGATGTCGTTCCGATGAGGATGCTGTTTGTTTTAAGGTGAAATGTGTAATTTCTGTCTCACTAGCGCAGAGATTACATTAAAATGTTTAGTTTTAAAAATCTAAAAGCATCATTTATAATGGTTACAAATGACAAATATCTGTGCATTTTGACAAAATAAACAAATACATAAATAGATATTTTTCATTTACAGCTCAGTATATTCACTAGAAGTAATTACTCACATCAGTAGTCATTTTAGAATATTAAAAATGAGCTTTTTTTATATTTTGCTTGTTATATTTAAAAAAAATGCTCTGTCATTTTTTTGCTTTTGCATTTTGTCAATTTTTTTATACTTATATTGCCATTTTAGCTTTAGTTTTTACTTACATTTAGACATTTTATTATTTCAGTTAGTTTTCAAGGCAACATTTCTAATTGTTAAAAAGTTTTTCATCAAATTTGTATATTTTATTTTAGCTTTATTTCAATTAAAGACAATATTTGTAATTGTTTTACTTTTATGATAATTGTAGGATTACAAATTTTATTTAAATGTTTAATTTAGATTTCCAATACAATAGTATTTTATATTGAGAAAGTTTATAAATGATGAGACCAGAAAATCTCTGCAAACGGTAGGGGCTCCCAGCAGGATATTCCTGACTGTCCCGTCTCAGTACGAGAAGGCCATGCCTTTCCTGTTCTCGTGTCTCACCGGATGAAACTCATGCTGAGCAAGTTTGAACACCTGCTATTTTATTACTGAGACCGTTTGTCTTGGAGTTCTTGTCTCAGTACGAGAAGTCCTGCACCGTCCTTTTCTCGTGGCTCATGCTGAGCAAGTTCCAAAACCTGTATACTTCATTTACATTTGCTTTGTTTCAGAGAGTCTCCACCTACATGTAATCCCTCCCCCTTGAAATGTATATAAACTACAATGTAAAGTTCCCTTAGTTAGACTTGACTTGGGTAAGATTTTGGATGAAGCAGACTACAGCAAATAAAGAATCCTGCTTAAAAGATACCACCAAGTCTCCTGGTTTTCGCTTCTGAGTTTTTCTACACTTAAGAAGAAGAAGGTTTACAACATAATGATCAAATGTTAATTACCGTGCGTGTCTTTATGGATACATAACTTGTTTTGAAACCACTGAGCCACAGAATTTAAATGATTTTGAATTTCTAATTGGGGCAAGACTGATGCCATTTGTGATGCCTTTGTGAGTATGTTTTTATACCTTGCTGATTCTTTCCACTCCAGCTCGTCTCCCTCGTGTTGCAGCGTGTCCATCTCAGTGAAGAGAGTGGGTGTGGGCATGGCCTCATCCTCATCCCCTAAAATGTAGCGCAGTCGTTCTGCTGCAGGGGACACTGTGAAATGAATAGGAAAAGAAGTGTTTGAAAACTTTCGTGCTTGGATCTCGCTAAGTCAGAGATCAGAATGAGATAGCCTTCAAAAATAAAAAGTGCAGTGGAATGCAGCAGCACACACAGTGAAAGTATTTGCTCAAAAGTTAAGAAGAAACAAGGATCCCCACTGTGTATGTTTGATACATTGCTGTGATGATTGCCTGTGCCTGGAGGAATACCACAGTGTAAGCCATTGTTCATTAATTTTCTGGGTGAGGACTAAATCTGTGAGCTGTGATTGAAGCTGAGAATCCACACTGTGCTTGTTTTTCTGGGCTTGTTTGAGGTGATGCCAGGGAGCATGTTGCAAAGTCAAGGCCTTTCTGGTCCTTTTTTGTTTTCATTTCTTTGCTCAGCATTTGTAAGCTCTAACAACTGTTAGGTACATCTTTATTTCTTACTATGGTTTGATCATTTCTGCCTGTTTCATCCACACAGAGGCTTCCTGAGGACAAAAGGTATGACTTAAGAAGAGACACGTGGAGAACAGAAGCCCATAGATGTCAAGATGTGAAAGAGGTGGCGGCAAAACAAAGAGACGAGAAAGAGTCTCTTTTAATGCCAGTGTGCATGCTTGAAAGTCAAACTTTTATGAGAGCATAAGTGTCTTTAAAACTATCAACTTCCAGTCTATTATATATGAAGATTGTTCGACTAAACACGGAGAACACAGCTGACAGAGAAACAGGAGTTTTATTAAAAAGGCAAGAGTTAAGAATGCAAATTGTCCTGCTGTCATGGACACTTCAATTATCATAATTCAGCAATATGATACACGAACAAGTGATTACTAAGCTGTTGACTGAATTGAAGTGAATTGTGTACCAAAATTGGGAAAAGATCAATAACATTGGCTGTTTCTGAAATCGCCCCCTATACCCATAATTAGGGTGCTATTTGATGGAACCGCCATTTGTAGTGGTGTCCAAAACCATTGTGGACGTTATCGAGTGCACTCATTCAATCCCAAAATGTACACTCAACTGTATACATCTATGCACTTTATGGCTAGAGAATACCCATGATACACTGTGAGGGTCATGCCGAATGAATTCCCGCAATTAATGAATTATTAGTGGAGTAAAGGGTGCGATTTCAAACAGCTATTGAGTTCCATGTCAGCAGCAATGGAGGTTATGGCCTTTTTAGCCAATGTCAGGCATTAGTGTTTAAAAAAATGGGAGATTTTCCGTAATAAAGCTGCTTAGTCATGATGTGTATTTGTAAGCCAAACAGGGGTGCGTTTCCCGCACAAAGACGTAACTGGCTGGTTAACTACCATAGTACGATGCATCGTTGAAGAAATCAACTAGCTAGTCACAAAGGTTTCCCGAAACCATACTGTCGTAAATTGCTCGAGTAAAGTTATTGTCGTAAATTGCTGGAGTAAAGTTATTACTCCAACAGGTGCCTGACATCATTAACAAACATGGTAATGATGTCACACACCTGCTGGAGTAATAACTTATTTTAATTAATCTGTTTGAGATCAAATTAATACTAGACATTTTGCTATAAATGACGGACATGGCATCTGAGGACTATTTCTAATTTTTCTCAGTTATTTTGCTTTATTTCCAGATTCAATCATAGGCTCATTTGTATGTATTCTAAATAAAAGACACGGGTTGTACTGAATGTCAGCTTGCTTATTTTGCTCAAGACATGGATTTATTAAGTCCACATGTCATGCAGACAAGAAACTATGCTTCTAACTACAGGTCAAGTGCTGTCGTTCCAACCACACAACTTTGCGATGCCGTTTGCGAATGTTCGTTGGAACGATGGTTTCGGGAAACACCGACTCAACTATGCTGAACTTGCGAACATAGTTGGCTAACGATGCTTTTGGGAAATGCACCCCAGAACGACTAATTCGGCATGGTTTCAACATTCATGTTTTTTCCCATTTCATAAATTATCTTATTTAATCGAAAGTGATTTCTTTTACAACATAAGTTGCTAACAAATCACGTTAAAATTATATCCTTGTGGTAGTTGTAGGCCTTTTTTAGCTGTTTGTTTGCATCAGTGTTGTTATTGTTAACTAAAACTATCAAAAGAAATGTTGCCTTGGCAACTAACTGAAATAAAATAAGTTGAAGTGCTAAAATTACTAAAACTTTAACTGAATACAAATAAATGAAAGCTAAATAGAAATACATTTAAAAGTACCTGTGATGTTATTTTGATTTCAAATATACCCATTTTGTACATAAGTATATTTTTAGTGTGCTAATTTAGCATAAAAGTATGAAATGAAAGAGCGTTGCGCTTCCTCTGAATGTTTGCTTATTTCATTGTTCTGCAAACTTTGTGTGTTTAGAGTGTTTAGAGATGCATCACCATAATTGTTTTTCATGGTCTTCTATTTTGCAGTGACGACTCTATCCTGCTCTCGGCACAGCATGATATTGAGAGTGAGGGTGTGGGGTATATCCGATAAACCAGGCACAACTATATTTCACACACACACAAACACACACACACACACACACACACACACACACACACACACACACACACACACACACACACACACACACACACACACACACACACACACACACACACACAAATGTACGGCAGTATTGCTCCCTATATAGTCCTCTTGAATTTGCATTCTCTCTTTCAGATTTCCTTGAGTCTACTACCTCACAGGGCATTTGAATTTAACCATTTCCAATCTTTTGCACTTGTCGGATATAAAATCCATAGTGATTCTACATTCTACTACCTGTTTTCGTGGGGTCACCAGTCTTTGGGTCATCATATTGACAATAAAAAAGTAACTAGAAAGGTCTGAAATGTTTCCTTTTTTTTTTATCCTGTTCAGTCACAAGACACAAGTATCATCATATGATGTAATATATAGGACACACTTTACAAATCACTAATGTGAAGGACTTCAAGCTCTGTTTCACTCACTGGTTCTGTTGATGTCTGGTGGCAGGCTGTGTTCTGGATGATTCAGGCTTGCCGCCTCTAGATCGTATCGGTCTCTGTCATCACAATCATAGTGTTCTTCTCTGTGATGGTCGTGCCGAAGTCTTCGTTCTACATCTGCATCATGACTCGACATGGACGACCGTCTCCGCCTGCGTTTGCGACGGTAACCGCGGGGGACCGGAACACCAATGTAGATGGATTGATGGTCTGAGAGAGGCAGATCACACTATGAGAAGAAGCTTAACAACATATTGTTCGATGTCTTGGATGTCATTGATTTTGGAAAGTAATTTCATGCTCCATAGAAAATGTTCTGCTCATTCAAGCCAACATGTTCAAGACCAAAAGTGGCATGATCTGGTGCAACTATTGATGGAGTAGCCCTCAGTACTGACATTGTAGGATTAATAAATAGCTTATTTATTTGAAATAGTTCTTCATGCTTCCAGTTCTGTCAAAGGACAGACACTTACAACACGAGAATGTCTAGCCATAAGAAAAACATAAATTCACTCTCATCAGATTTTTATCAAGTTTTAAGGCGAGACACTACAGGTGAATAGGGTATTTTTTTTAACTATCAGATATCACCATGAAACTTTGCCAATTGATTACCTACATTAAGATGAGAAAAAAATGTATTACAAGTTTTCTGTAATTTAATGTTTAAATATGCAAATGAGGCATTGTCTCATTAAATATGCGCTATTTTGCATATATTTTAAAAAACGAAATCTGAGTATTGGACAAAGCCAGGTTCAAAATTATTTTTTCATTGTGTTCACATATTAGATGGGGAAAAAATTACAGAGGGATTTATGGATATCTACTTTTGTTATCCTGTAAATCAGAATATACTGCCAATAGCCTTAAAAAATGATTTTCGCCATGTTTTTGGGAATAAAATGTTATATAAATCAGGCTAGGAATGATATATTTACAAATCCCTCTGTAAATGTCTTCATAATACAACTAGGTACAAGACTGGAAAGTTTGGTGTATATAGGTGCTACTGAAGTGGAGATTTCGGACTTGGAGTATGAGAGAAAAGACATTTTGAGAAAACGTGCTTTAAAGATTTAGCATCAGCCAATGAGATTGCGCATTTAGAGTAAAATCCCCCCTTTTACTTTCACGATTGGTTGCTGATAAAAAGGAAATGACCATATTTGGATCCGGCAGTCTTGTTCAGGAGAGAGAGAGCTTTCTAACGGTGTGTGTGATGACAGGGTGCAGATCGCGATCGCGGAGCAGAGGGATGATTTATAACGACAACTTTTGATGAATTTATGAGAAATCTACAGACGCAAACAGACAAAGTGTAGTAAAATAAAGACCTAAATGTGTATTTCGGACTTTTTTTCACCACAAGTCTGAAAGAAGACATGTTATTGAAGACAAATATCCCAAAATCTCAAAATTGACCAGTGAAAAAAAAACGATGTTTTTGCCTGCCGTGTCTCGCCTTAAGAGCAAAGCAATTGTTGGAAAGATCCATTAATCCAGCAAAATATGAATAATTGTTTTTGTTATTATTATTATAATGAAAAATTTAGCATTTCAAAGAGCATTACAGCTGTAATTTACAGGGGGGGGGGGGGGGGTGTTTCTTGAGTACAAGGAATGATTTCTGAAGTATCATATGACACTCAAGACTGGATTAATGATGCTGAAAATTCAGCTTTGATCACAGGAATAAATGACATTTTTAAATTTATTAAAATAGAAAACAATATTTCTGTATTTTGGATCAAATAAAATGGAGCCTTGGTGAGTAAAAAGAGATTTCTTAAAAAAAAAATCTATTTTTTTTAAAAAATTTACCATCCCCAAACGTTATGTGTATGTGTATGCGTAAATGTTAGTGTATGTAAGATGGAGACGGCCCCACAAGATTCACTGTCAAAAGCAACATTCCATATATTATTTTCTCCCTCAGGGAACACCGTTGCTTTTGTAATTTCATGTCAATTTTCCCTCATCTTCTTAACACATGTTTTATGAAGTATGAAGTGGAGGAAGAAAAAAATGGTTCATTGTGAAAGCCAGCGGATATATGAAAAACATTTTTAGCTGTTGGCACAGTAATAATAACTCAACTAATTTGAACATAATGTGCTTTGTACAATGTTTCATTTTCTATCTATTTGAGATGGCAAAATGGCAGGATATTTGGGACACTTTATTTTCTTGAGTGGGTCTGTCAAATCTTGAAAAGATAATGGGAAGAAAAGGACAGTGGGTTAAAATGAGCCTGTTTCTAGCCCAGTTTTTGTTGTAGCCATATTTAGGAGGTGCTCAGTAATTTATAGGAGCACGAGTTTAAGTGTAACCTTGTTGAAGCACACAATCTTATATAAACTAAGCTATAAAATTCTGTTTAATAAGCCCATTTTGTTTATCAAAGGTGGCAAAAGTAAACATGTATATGCATTAGAAGATATCTTACAATTATAACTACACTCTTAAAATAAAATAAAATAAAAATATTAGCATTGATGATTCCATGAAGAACCTTTAACATCCATGGAATCTTTCCATTACACAAAATGTTCGGTAACGCTTTAGATTACAGCCCAGAAAGTAATGCGTAATTAAAGTGATTTTACAGTGTAACTTTCTGTAATTAAAGTGTACCTATAAAGTACTTACATGTAAGTATAAGGGAACAAAATGTAAAGTTTGGGGAATAAAGGGGTAACAACCAGGAGAATAAAAAAAAAGATTTATACCTTAAGTATTATAGAATTAAGGGGTACTTATTCTACTACTATGATACCAAAATCTAACATTTGGGAGGAATTTAGCAAGAACATATATACTGCGTACCTTTTTGTAATAATGGTGTACAATACATACTGTATAGGTTTTTTAAAAATGACAGGGTACATATCTATGCATTTATACAGTATTCTTTTTAACAAAAGTGCACTGAAAAACAAAATTATTGCAACTTTTGCTTAAATATTGGGGAAAGATACTCTTGTTTCATGTAGTGGTGCTTGTTACCCTCTTGTTTTATGTAGTTACAGGGTAAGTACAATAAAAATACATAGACAATCTAATATCACTGACTTGGAAACCTTTATTTGAAAAACAACTTAATTCAAAACAGATTTACAACACTTCTTTTTCGTTTTCGTTTTGTCCCCCCTTTTTTCTCTTGCTTGGCTTTTCTCTTGTTCCTCTTCTTTTTCCTTTTTTCCACTGATGAATCTGAGGAAGAAATCACGTCTCTTGCTATTCTGTATAGTGTGTATTAAAAGAAAATGCAGTAAACCCAGAAATACGTCCTCACCATTTACTCATCTATTACAAGACACCACTTACCCTGTAACTACATGAAACAAGAGTAAATTTCCCAGTATTTAAAAAAAATTGCAATAGTTTTAGCTTTACTTGCCTTGAAACATGTAAGCCCAAACTTAAACATCAGGGGCCTCATGTATCAATCTTGCGTACGCACAAAAACTTTGCGTACGCCAGCTTTCACGCTCACGGTCGGATGTACTAACAGTGAAATTAACGTGAGAATGTGCGTTCCTCCACGCCAATTTCATGTCTGGCGTACGTACATTTCTCATAGTTTTTGTTCGTTGGCGACTCTTACAGGCAATGAAGTTAAGTTGCAAACATTACACAACGAATTGTTCTACAAGTCTATCGCACTACCACCTGTGGGATGCATTGCTATTAATTTGCAATTTATAAAATAATTTACATATTAGGGATGCGCGGTATACCGGTACTGCAAAAATACCGGTATATATTATATTTCAAACGGTACAATATCATAATTTTGTTCAATTCGGTATTTGATGCGCTGCTGTTTCGAAGTTTACCGCTAGGCGGCAGTGCGCTACCTAAACTGACGCGGGTCATGCGAAACCAGCAAACAGTGACAACAGAGGAACACGATGGATCAAACGAAGCTCATTCGAATTTCTACACGCCCGAAATTAATAAATAGAGAGAGCAGTATGAGTGAAATAAGGCATTACTTTGCCTACAAAAGTAATGAGACAAGTAAAGAAACAGATCTCAATGCACCACTCTGCAAACGGGGAGGCAACACATCAAATCTGGCTAAGCACTTGACTCGTCAGTTGCTCATCCTGACTTGTTCAAAGAGTTCAGAGATCGACAGGTTAGTCAATCATTCAACTGATTTAATTTAGACTTTTATTGAACACTGAACAGCGCACATACGTAAGAGCTTATCAATTATATATAATACGATAAACACGAAAGCTCAAATCTGCTTGCATGACACGCTAGAACCAATTAAGTTTAGGTCTCATCATTTTTGCATTTTCAAACAAACATATATTAATTGAATTTGAATGAATAAAGAATAAAAAATTGAATAATATTAATTTTAGTATTAGTGATAGTAAAATGAATGGCATATTAGTGCCGCTGTGGCGACCCCTAGAGGAATAAGCCGAGAGAGAGAGAGAGTAATAGTAGTAATATGAATATTTCTAATATTACAATTAAGCTACATTTGTCAATATTCATTAGGTAACCAGACCTAACAGTAGTATAGCATTTATTAATCTATATCAATCAGTAATTAAATGACCTAGAAAATTAAATATACTAATACATGTTTAGCAATGCATTAAACTAATATGAACCCAAACAGTAACCAAACCAAGATGAATAAATGCAATAAATGTTGATAATTCTCTGTTGATGCATGACAGCTAATGGTTTACATGTCATTTCATTATTCTATTATTATTATATGTTAATCTATTATTATAGATATTAACCTATTTTAATTGTATAATTTCAGGGGCTTTTTTTCGAAATCAAAATTTAACCTACTGTATGTTCCCTGACTGAATTATTATTATTTTATTTTACATTTTGATACCTTTTCTTAGCACATTTGGTAGTGGAGAGTTTCAAGCAGTGTTTTTTAAGTGTCACTTAAATTTTGAGACTGTTTTTTTTTTTTTTTTACCTGTGGTATCGATTTAGTATCGATACCGAGGTATTAGGTTCTGGTATCGTACCGAAGCCAAAATTGTGGTATCGAGCCATCCCTATTACATATATTGTCACACGAGCCTTATGGGAATATTCTATCAATTATGCAATTAAGTAAGAACATATAAAAGCATATGATATTCCCATATGATGCAGTTGACCAGCCAAACATTAAAACGCAATTTGCAGCGATAGCCGGTTTTACTAATGTAATCGGAGCGATCGACTGCACACGCATTGCTATAAAGGCGCCATCTGGAAGAAGAATTTGCATATGTG
The DNA here is from genome assembly GCA_026230005.1 of Gila orcuttii. Lineage (NCBI taxonomy): Eukaryota > Metazoa > Chordata > Actinopteri > Cypriniformes > Leuciscidae > Gila > Gila orcuttii. Next base: position 20,290,015 of record JAPDVR010000004.1, read on the forward strand.
AATCAATAAATGTGCAGATAATATTGGTTACCTTCGTGGCAGTCCTGTAGTAAATCCGAGTCTCCCACAGCAGCGGATACTACTCCAGAGAGTAAAGTGTCACCCATAATTGAGGCAATTCTCTGCTCAAAGGGTGTAAGTTCATCGACCCCTTTACCACTGCTTGTTCTGCCCACACTTTGTCGGTGCGCAGCAGTTCTCCATTTAACGTCCACCTTTATATCAGACCATTTTTTTAAGGTCATTTACAGTGCGACTTTCAGATCCCACCGCATTGACGGCATCAGCCAAACTCTCTCACTCATATTTTTTCCTTTTGTTATTTATTCCGGAGGACAAAGTTCCAAAAATTTTTTTTCTCGTTTCTACCTCCGATAGTAGCACCTCCGATTCACTTTCTGTAAAGTTTCGCTTCTTGCCGCTTGCTTTAGCCATTTTCTTACTCCTTTCTTTTGCCAAAGTGGACTCATTACCATATTTAAATGTATTTAATTAAGGGAGGAGACTGGGTGGGGCGTTGTGCTCGTGCATGTGCGCTCATTTTTACGTTAATTGGGATGTACAAAGAGAATATGCGTGGGATCCTTCGTACGCAGAGATTCATACATCTGTTTTTTTTTGTGCGTACGCACATTTGTCCGTACGCAATGTTTTAGTATGAATTCAACGCAAGTCTTTGTACATGAGGCCCCTGCACTTTTGCTAAAAAAACAAAACAAAAAACTGTATAAATGCATAGATATGTACCCTGTAATTTTTAAAAAGCCTATACAGTATGTATTGGTTAGGGGTGGCACGGTACATGAAAAAACATCCGAACCGTTCGGTTCGCTTGTCTCGGTTCGATGCGTGTGTGCGTCGCACGGTTCGACGCATGCGCAATGTAACCTCGTGCCCGTGACCTCAGACAGTGTGTTTACTTTTCGCGCGAAATAAGAGATGTGTGGACATGAGAATGGACATACATATGAGGCTTGTACCGGCGCTGCACAGACCGATCGATGAATAACAAAGTACCGCGAGAGCAACGGCTCCGTATGCTTTTCAATCACTCTCGCGGTACTTTGATGTCATAAACCGATCGGTCTGCAAAACAGTAAAAGTGGAGTATGGAGTGCTGCAGGTCTCGTCACGTATAGAAATGGCAAGTGGGAGATATAAGGAAGGCTAACCGGAGTTGGAGGATGCGCCAGCGTCGTATAAGTCCGTGTGGGAACATTTTTGGATTTCATGTTACCTATGATATTTAAATATATGTGACACCAAGTTTAGATAAGAACTCCAGTCATATGTTTCCAAATACTGCACTTTAATTTCAAGTGAAAAAATGTATCCTCACTCTCAGGGAATAGTTCATTGTTGATACTGTTTTTGTGTTGAGGTTGAACTTATGTTTCACTTTATGGTTATGCCTTTGCTATTGTTATAGCCTCATTATAGGCAATTATGTGTAACATATTTTGACTTATTTAAAAGATAGTGCTTTAAGAGTTCCTCTCTTTTTCTATTAAAAGTTAAACATTTTGTAAGAGCTACACTGAAGTTGACAGTTTGATAAATGCAAGTTCATTTTAATCTTTGTGTGGTAAAAATGCATATAAGTCCCTGTAGAGATAGCAATACACATTCTCCTTTTTTGTCAAATAAACAAAAGCATTTCATCAATGTCTTTCTTGCTGTATCAAAATGTCGCCTAGCTTTCCTCAGAGATGGTCTCAATAATGTGCTTAAAGTCAAGTCAAATTCAGTTTGTGCATGATTCCATGATATACATTTTTTTTAATACTGTATCCTGAATTGTGGATAATTAAGCTATAGCCAGTGGTGTAGTCTACGTGATACGCAGGTATACGCCGTATACCCACTAGAAAATGTCAAGGATTTCCGTATGCCCACTAGGAAATGTCAAAGATCTCCGTATACCCACTTTAAAAAGCGTGAGGATTCGTAACAACATCGTTTTGTGAAAGAACTTTCATTCATAAATTCACCCCGCCGTGACGTCTGTGTTTGCGCATCGACACGGATCGAATCACGGAATCCAGCAACAAATGTAACTTAGCCTACTGTAAAGCGGAACGTCACGCAATTTGGCCATTTTTGAATGAATAAATCAAAAGTAATGATACAATGAATCAAATCTCGATATGTACCAAGTGTCTAGAAATATTGAAGTTTAAAAAGACTGCTATTGAAATAAACTCTGAATGTTCTGCGTGTTTCTGTGTATGAGCGCTCAATGTGTGCGTGCTCTAGTCACTTCACAAGAATTTTACCATTTAATTTGATAAAACTATCGTCATTCATTCGTATCATATACACAGTCACAAACTTTAAAGTCTTCATGACAACCTGTCAAAATCAAAGTTTTGTATAACTTGAAGAAAATATAACAGAAATATATTACTATTGCACAGTAGAGTATACTTCAAGTAGGCCTAATAATAATAATAATAGTTTATTAAAACACACAGAAGCTCAAATGTCTTTAATTTACAACCCACCAAAATAAAAGTTTGTAGAGATAAATAAAGTAACTCGAGGGAATTATGAAAGAAATTGCATAGTAAGATGTACTTTTTAAAATAATAATAATCAAATCTATTAAAACATCATTTTAAAGGAATATCACACAAGTTTTTAAAAAGTAAATTTTTATTTGTGCTTATAATGTTTAAGTTTTTTAATTGTCAGCTGATAAAACCTGTGCTTCAGGGACCATATTCATATAACATCTAAGGCTAGTTAGATGGCGATTAACACTAAACAGTAGAAAATGGGTGGTGGTGGCGGGGGTGGGCGGGCAGGCTGGTGGGCGTGGTGGGGGCTGGTATATCACAGTATACTCACTACAAAAAACTAGACTACACCACTGGCTATAGCCTATATCATATGCTGAAGTACATTTCTGGAGTGTTAAAGATTAAAAGAAAAAATAACAAGAACCGTACAGAACCGAAAACCGTGACCATAAAACCGTGATACGAACCGAACCGTGGGTTTTGTGAACCGTGCCACCCCTAGTATTGGTACACACTTATTACAAAAAAGTACGCTGTGTATGTTCTCGGTAAATTGCTCCCAAATTTGTTGTATCATAGTAGTATAATAAGTAGGGGAGAGCTGGGCACAACCTAACACATTTTGGTTTTGGCTCAATTATTAAAAAAATAATTAAATTAGATTAGTCTTTTTATTTACACAAGCAACATACACATCTCTGCTACAAATGAACACTTAAAGTTTTTTTCTAGCACCTACTATTTTCATACAGTAGCACTGAAAGTGACAGAAGTGCAAATGTTACAACTTACCCCATATGCGGGGTTAATTGTAACAGACAGAGGGGTTAGTTGTAACACTTGTGTGTAACATAATTCAGTACTATTTTATCTGTATAGTTTGATATTGTTTGTGCGTCTGATCCATACATCCATCCCTCATCCAATCATCCTTCTATGGATCAATATCATGTATAGAGATATAGGAAAGGGCTGCACAGTTTTGCAATAAATAAATAAACAAATAAATAAATAAATATCATCAAATATTGTAATTGCAATTGAATTATATTTGTGTGTGGCAGCTGCATGCAAAATTATGATTAATAATAATAATAATAATAATAACAGTAATAATAATAAAAACGAGCTTAAAATCACATTTTAAAGGGTGTATTGCATGAAAAATGCTAAAGTGATCAATGCATAGTAAAAATACAATTTAAAAAAATAAAAATTCCAACATTGTTTGTTAAAGTCTAACTAAGTTAAATATATAAATAAATATTCAAACCTGAAAAGTTGTGTGGCTCCCTGTTTTCATTTAATTATCATTGTACACTTGGCGGCTTAGTTGTAACACTATATGCTACAACTGTGCCCGCTGTGTAAAACATATTGTAACTTACAATTTGTAAGCCTAGCTAACAGTTGCTAGGAGCTGCTGATATGTTTCAAAATGGTGATATGTTTTAGCCAACAAGACAGTGATTAAGGTAATATAAAGTTAGATTTGGTTAGATTTGAAAAGTATGATGAAAAAATGTACTTGCATGGTGTCAAAACAGTCTTTGTCCAGTATCTTAACGAAATCTTATCAAAACTTTCCACAAATTCGCGGAAGACCGTCTTCTGGCAGCGAGAGAAAAAGAGCGGAAAAACGACCTGCTTGATCCTGACTAACTATGTAAAAGGTCCGTGTTACATTTAACCCCACGTTAGGTTGTGCCCCGCGCTCCCCTTCCCCTTAGATCTATAATAGGTTACTTACTGTATAAATATTTTTTTAATTCTCCTGGTTGTTACCACTTTATTCCCCAAACTTTACATCTTGTTCTCTTATACTTACATCCAAGTACTTTAAAGGTACACTATAATTACCGAAAGTTACGCTGTAAATTCGTCTTAATTACGCAGTACTTTCTGGGCTGTAATCTAAAGCGTTACCAAATGCTCTTTATAGTGGAAAAAGGTTCTTTTGATCGTAAATAAGTTCTTTAAACAAATAAAAGAATGCTTCTTTAAAGAATTGTTCCCTGAAAGTTTCTTTGGGGAACCCACAGTGGTTATTCAATGGCATTGCAGTGAAAATTCTTTTTGGAGCCTTTATTTTTAAAAATGTATTTTTAAATAATATCTTTATTTTTTTATTTGTTTGATTATTCTCTTTGGATTTTTTCTTCAATCAAACAGTGAGTTAAGATAAAATGTCCCAAACTAACCTCACAACACAACATGTAACTACTGTCATGCTGATCATGCATGCATGCGTGTGTGTTTGTGTGTGTGTGTGCGTGTGTCTGGTTTCATGCCTAAGGCAACTCACCTTCCTCCTCCTCATCATAGCGGTAACGACTGTTTCCCATGCCTCGATCATGGTCCATCCTGAGTGAATGCAGATACGAAGATTTAATATTGATAAATATGGCAAAGACAGAATGCAAAAAGGTGTTTGCTGTTTTTGAGTTTGTGATATGTCAAAAGTTGCAAAGCAAATGTTTATTTCTGTGTAACATCCTGAAAGTATTTCAAATCATCACGCTCTCTCGTTATGATTTTCGTTATGATCGTTTTGATCATGCTCAACAGAAGGTCAGGGGCATGACTTGGGGCAGTGGCACACATTGGGCATAGAGCTTCCTGCTGAATATCTGCCAATCACAGATCAATAGTGAAATAATTAACAGAACAAATGACCGATGGAAAGATACATAATTACACGACCAGAGGAAAACTCATGTCTAGCTAAAGGCCAGTCTCTGCCATTCACTATAAAGCCAAAAGAATGTTCTCACTGGTTACCATTTTGATATACACTTACAATAATGAGCACAAATTAAACTTCTACATTTTAGGAGCTGAATTACTGTGATTTAATTACAACTGTGAAACTGAATTACTACTGCCTGCTGGCTTTTAAAGATATTCTGGATACAATCCAATAAATGTGCAATAGGCTTATTGTGAACACTACACATTGTGTAAATTATTTATGCTTCTAATCAATCTAGCTCTTGTGCAATTTGAAATGAAAATACACTACTGTTCAGAAGTTTTTGAAATAAATGAATCCTTTTTGTCAGCAAGGATGCATTAAATTGATCAAAAGTGACAGTAAAGATAGTTACAAAAGATTTATAAATCAAATAAATGCCGTTCTTGTGAACTTTTTATTAATCAAAAAATATAGTTTTTTTTCTTCACGGTTTCCACAAAAATAGTAAGCATCACAACTTTTTTTAACATTGATAATAATAAATATTGATAATAATAAAGGATCATGTGATTATAACAATAAGTTATATTTTAAAATACATTCAATAGAAAACTAAAATTAAAAATATCTTACAGCATTACTGCATTTTTGATCAAATAAATGCAGCCTTGTTGAAAATAAGATACTTTTTTCCACAAATATTTAAAAATCATACTGCCCCCAACATTTTGCACAGTATCGTATACTTAAATCAATAAAATGTATATACTAGAAACAACACACTCACTCGTTTTGATCATTAAAGCAGGATATTGACTGAGGGCCTCCAAAGTAATAAACAGCCAATATATTATGCACCATAATGATTTATTTTTTCCCAAATGTTCCTAGTTCTCTAAAGCTTATTCATAGGATTGCACTATACTTCTTGCTCAGATAAGCATGAACTTGCTCAGGAGAGGAATCATAAACTTGTAATAAGGAAGCATGGTGTTGCATTTAATTAGCTGTGTTGGGTTCCAAACTGGATAATTAGTTGTCACATTGGTGTCCTTCACACCCAATGGCCAGCAGAGCAAGAAAGAGAGAACAATGGTGAACGGGAGAGAAAGAGAAATGCTGTCGGCCATCCTCTCTCACAGGCTCAATCAATTGGTCCCCATTTGTACTCAACCCACTTAAAGCACTGGCCCAGTATCCTCTCTCTCTTCCTGCATGTGTTGCTCTAATTTCTTTTTGCTAACCTCCCTATTCTCTTTCACTTCGGGCACTTTCACTCAGTCTATACAGAACAACATTCACAAATGAATTGGTAATTTCCCTTCACACTGTTTCACTTGCTCATTAGTTTATGAGCAACTCTCAGAATTTTTAATATTGACAGCATTAATTCACCATAAACATTTTACTTTTCATTGCCAGCATGAGATGAAGCTATTAAAACACTTAACTGAATCTTGCAGTGTCAATCAGTGATTAAAATGCATGAAATAGGTCTTGTTCGCAGGACCCCTTAAATGGGATGTACAGTGACTGCGATTGACAAGAAACATGAATATATTCATCAAGTTAAATCAAATCTGATTCAGTAATAATAAGTGATTTATCTATCAATTCTGCAGATTATCTCATGCATTAAATGAATCAAGAAAAATGGCATTGTTCATCACAGCATGAGCTTTTTAATTACTTTTGAACTAGCATTCAAAAGTTTGGAGTCAGTAAGATTTTTTTTTTATTTTTTATTTTTTTAAAGTCTCTTTTGCTCACTAAGGCTGAATTGAATTGATCAAAAATACAGTAAAAAGTATTGTGAAAAACTGAGTATTTCACAATCTGCTCAGTTACTGGGATTTTCACGCACAACCATTTCTAGGGTTTACAAAGAATGGTGTGTCCTGTGGGCGAAAATGCCTTGTTGATGCTAGAGGTCAGAGGAGAATGGGCCGACTGATTCAAGCTGATAGAAGAGCAACTTTGACTGAAATAACCACTTGTTACAATCGAGGTATGCAGCAAAGCATTTGTGAAGCCACAACACGCACAACCTTGAGGCGGATGGGCTACAACAGCAGAAGACCCCACCGGGTACCACTCATCTCCACTACAAATAGGAAAAAGAGGCTACAATTTGCAAGAGCTCACCAAAATTGGACAGTTGAAGACTGGAAAAATGTTGTCTGGTCTGATGAGTCTCGATTTCTGATGAGACATTCAGATGGTAGAGTCAGAATTTGGCGTAAACAGAATTAGAACATGGATCCATCATGCCTTGTTACCACTGTGCAGGCTTGTGGTGGTGGTGTAATGGTGTGGGGGATGTTTTCTTGGCACACTTTAGGCCCCTTAGTGCCATTTGGGCATCGTTTAAATGCCACGGCCTACCTGAGCATTGTTTCTGACCATGTCCATCCCTTTATGGCCATCATGTACCCATCCTCTGATGGCTACTTCCAGCAGGATAATGCACCATGTCACAAAGCCCGAATCATTTCAAATTGGTTTCTTGAACATGACAATGAGTTCACTGTACTAAAATGGCCCTCACAGTCACCAGATCTAAACCCAATAGAGCATCTTTGGGATGTGGTGGAACGGGAGCTTCGTGCCCTGGATGTGCATCCCACAAATCTCCATCAACTGCAAGATGCTATCCTATCAATATGGGCCAACATTTCTAAAGAATGCTTTCAGCACCTTGTTGAATCAATGCCACGTAGAATTAAGGCAGTTCTGAAGGCGAAAGGGGGTCAAACACAGTATTAGTATGGTGTTCCTAATAATCCTTTAGGTGAGTGTATGTATATATATATATATATATATATATATATACATACTGTTGCTTAAATAATCCAACTACGTCCTTCCGTCTCACCGAACCTCTCCTAATAACCACATTTTATTTTGGTCAATGTAGTTCCTTATTTCTGCCACACTCTCCTCGCCTTGAACAAAATATTTCAGTTCTCTATGAAGATGTTCAAACATTAACATCCTAAGAACTCCTCTTGCTCATTTGAAGATTCAATGAAGAGATAGAGAATCGTTTGTTTCTCTTGAGTCTGGAAAACAGGGTTTTAGGTTGCAGACATGAACAATCCGGACGTCCTCACCTGTAGACTCCAGTACTATTTGGTAATTTACTGGTCCCATTTGTTGTATTACCTGGTAGGGTCCCTTCCATTACGGTGCTCGAGGCGGTGCGCTGGAGTGAGTTGCCGGGGGGATGGTCGAGCTCGCTGCCGGCCACCTGGGTGTTGGAGGGGCGGCTGCCGTCCGGGAGGGAGCGGAGGAGTCGCCGCCGCTCGCCGTGGGCCGGAGCCTGCTACCGTCCGCCATTGAAGGGGAGGAGAAGAAAGCGGGGACTCCTGCCGGCTGCCCGAAATACCTGCGTATAGCATTTCTTTGAGTTGATAGTTCACCATGGCTTGTTTGGCAGGGGACACCCGATAAGTGCTTTATGGGAATTTGGTGATGTGTATACATTTGATGTTGGAGAACAGCTCTATGCCCCAACTGCAAGGTTGAGGACATTGAAACTTGAGAATTTGTTCTTAGGAGGTGACTTAATTGAAGCTTTTGACCAGGGGGTAAGTGAGCCGCATCCACTGCTTGATTAATGAGAGTTGTATTATCCTCACCTTCAACTTTTAAGGAAAAGGGTGGCATTAAGGGTGGAATAGAGCTTAACAGGGAAATACTTGCTGTGGAGTTGTGAGCTTGATTTTCCTTTTGCAGATGCTGGTACCCCATCTGTGTTGGCACACTTGCATGACCAGGTTGGAAGAGGTAATCCACATCGGGAACAGAAGTAAAGGAATACTGCCCATCAGACACCTTTATTTGGATCCCACTAAAGAAAATTAAGTCTAGTCCCAAGACAAAAGAATAAGCAAGGGCTTTGGAGGTTAAGACAGCAACAGGAAGGGTGCAAATATGGTTGTGCAGTTTAAGCGAAACATTTAACCATCCCAGAGGTACTTCTGCCATTGCCAAATATAAAGGTCCAAGAGACCAAGGGCTAAGGCTGTGTTCTGTGGGGTTGAGGTCTTTCCACAAGTGCTCATGAATTAGGGTAAAACTCGCCCCAGTGTCCACAATGGCTTTGCCTACCCAATTACCAATACCAATCGGTACAATTAACTGTTGTGGTACGACAATAGCTTTCTGTGAATGTGTTGTCACTTTCTGTTGTAAAGCATTTGCAGCTGTCATTGTGCTCTTAGTGGGTTTACCTCTGGATCTAGGAGGATAGGATCGTTGTAGGTTAGCAGAAGGTTGCTCTAGTGGTGGAACATACTGAGAAGGCAAAGAAAAATGTGGGCAACTACTAGGAGCATGTTGCCCTTTACATCATCAAAACTGTACCTGTGGCTTATCTGCAAGCCGGTTAATGGTTGGTAGGGGTCCTTTGAGTCCAGGCTGACCTTGTTTTGAGCTCAAACGGTAGTTATACTGTAACTGCTGTAAATGATCCTCCTCAAGTTGTTGTCCCAACCGCACCAACTCCTCTACAGTTGTTACACGACCACATATCTGGCTAGCTAAGTAAGTGTTACGAGCCTGGCTCAAAGCAAGCAACAGAGTAGGGAAAAGGCCACACACGGAATAGTAATATACTAGATTTATTAAATTAATAGAATTTTAACAGAATAAACTTTGTACAGCCAGTAATGAAGTTGGCTTTGACAAAAATAAAAATGTAAACAATCAAAATCAAACAAAATCCTAAACGGTGCGGGAGAGATGCAACGGAGGCTGGTTCCCCTCCCGGTCTCATCTGAAGCGTCTTTAAAGGCCCAGACCAGGAACAAATTAGCACAACTCCAAACACCTGTGCCCAGCTCACCTGCAGGAGACAGACACAACACACAGCCAGGAGGAGGAGCCAGGCAAGGCCGTGACACCCCCCTCCTTACGACAGAGGCCTCTCAAAGAGAGACTCTGGAAAAATTACACACTCCCTTTTCTTTCCCCATATAGGAATAAACATCAGATGTAAAAAAAAAAATAATAAAAAATTTTAAAATACTCAACTTTGTCTAGGGGTTATGGCTTGGACACTCCGCCCAAGCCTGCAAAACAGTTGCAAAATGGTCACTTGAGTCCAGCAGCCCCCCCCCCCCCAAGTAATTTAACTGGTGACGGTTAAACTTTTTTGAGAAGAAACAAACTGGCCGGTCTACACCTTGCTCGTCCCCCTGCAGGAGTACGGCCCCAGCACCCACGTGGCTAGCGTCGACCTGCATCTGGAATGACTGGTCCATGCGGGGAGCCCTTAACACAGGAGCAGATGTTAACAACAACTTCACATTATCAAATGCGGCCTGACAAATCGCAGTCCAATCAAATTTAACACGGCCCTTCAAAAGGTCGGTCAATGGGGCAACGACAGTGGAAAAGTTAGCACAAAAACCATGATAATACCCCACCATTCCTAAAAAGCGTCTGAGCTCAGGTTTGGTAGCTGGAACAGGGAAATTCTCGATAGCCACCACCTTAGCGTGCACAGGCCTCACCTGGCCCTGCCCCACCACCTTCCCCAAATAAACAACTGTCGCCTGGGCAAACTCGCACTTAGCGTTCGAGTGAGTGACTTACAGTGAGGCGAGCTTCAACTAACCGTGTAAAAAGAGCCTGGATACGCTCAAGATGTTCAGACCAACCGTCACTATACACGACCACATCGTCCAAATAAACAGCACAGCCCTGTAAACCAGAGACCACGCGGTTCATTAGTCTCTGAAATGTGGCGGGCGCATTTCGTAGCCCCAAAGCTCATCACAGAGTACGAATATAGGCCAGACGGCGTTATAAAGGCTGAAACCTCCTGAGCCCGAGGTGTCAAAGGAACCTGATAGTAGCCTTTAAGTAAATCAAATTTTCTTACGAACCTGGCCGAACCTACCCGGTCAACACAGTCTTCAACCCTTGGGAGCGGAAAAGAATCTGGCTTTGTGAAGTTATTTAACTTCCGATAATCGGTACAAAATCTATACGTCCCGTCAGGTTTACTAACTAGAATGCACGGCGAAGCCCAACTAGAATAAGAGGGTTCTGCCAAACCATTATTCAGGAGATACTTCACCTCTGCCTCTAGGTGCTGCTGTTTCTCGAGTGGCACCCGATAGAACCTCTGCCTTATCGGCTCAGAATCACCCACATCGATGTCGTGCTTGATCAAATGAGTACACGACGGTGTGTCTGAAAACAAAGCAAGAAAGTTAAAAATCAACGACTCAACTGCTAATGCCCTCTCCTTGGACAAATGCCCAAGTAGTGTGTCCAAATCAGACAATTTCTCTGAGTTCTTCAACCGAGGCTGGAGCACACAGTCGCCTGGGCTAACCACATCCTCATCACCACACGCTGCCACCATGTGGGGAATGAAGCTAGATATCCCAGCAACTGCAGCCAAAGCAACTGACTTAACCTGATCACCAGTCTCTGCTGCCCCAGAAACCGGAGACCTACTGTAATAAGGTTTCAAAAGATTAATATGACAGAGTTGCGTATTACGCCTACGGTCAGGAGTTGAAACTAGATAATTCAGGTCTGACACCTGCCGAACAACCGTATAGGGACCTGCGTATTTAGCAAGAAAGGGTGAACCGGCTATCGGCAACAGCGCCAGAACCTGATCTCCAGGACTGAAAACACTCTAGGCTCAGCCTGGCGGTCATACCAACTCTTCATTTTCTTCTGAGCCTTAGTCAGATTTTCTACAGCCATCTCACAAGCTAAGAACAATTTCCGGCGGAAGCCGTTCACATACTCCAACAAGTTAGATGGACTCTCAGGACACTTCAGCTTATCCTGCAGGACAGCTAATGGCCCACGAACTCAATGGCCGAACACCAAATCATTAGGTGAAAAACCTGTACTTTCCTGTGTTACCTCACGTGCTGCAAGCAACAACCATGGAAGCCCTTCCTCCCAGTCTTTGCTGAGCTGAACACAGTAACCTCTAAGCAATGACTTGAGCGTCTGATGAAAACGTTCCAGAGAGCCTTGACTCTGGGGGTGATAGGCGCTACTAAGCTGATGTTTAACACACAGCTGCTCAAGCACTTCTGAAAACATTCGCGATGTAAAATTAGAGCCTCTGTCACTCTGAATAATCTGAGGGATGCCAAAGATGGAAATAAACTGAGAGAGAGCCTTCACCACCGACTTGGTAGAAATTGTACGTAACGCATAGGCAGCGGGGTAAAGGGTGGCCTGATACATCACAGTCAAAAGGTAAACACACCCTGACTTAGATGGAGGCAATGGTCCAACACAGTCGATTAGCAAATGCTCAAATGGGTTCCCTAAAGCCGGAATAGGGTAAAGTGGAGCTGGCTTGATCACCTGATTAGGCTTTCCCGTTAACTGACATGTATGACAGGTCTTAATGAAGCATGCCACATCCTTCTTTATGCAAGGCCAATAGAAGTACTTCATAAGTCTGTCATACGTTTTCCGCACACCCAAATGGCCCGCTATATCACCATGAGCTGTCTGTAGTATCAAGTCTCTGAACTTCACTGGCACTACTATCTGGAAAACAGCATCCTCAAACATATCTTTAGTCTGAGGCATCCACTTACGAACCAACAGCCCATCTTGAACAAAATAACCCCTCGCTGCACTATGTCGCTCCTCAACAGGCAAAACCCCAGCCAACAGTTCACTCAATGTTGAATCCTCCTTCTGAGCTACAACAAAATCACTAAATGACAGAGAAGATGGCAAATCGGGCAAAACAATAGGCTGTAAATCAGGCTTACGATTTTTCTCTAGAACCTCAGTTCCAGAGACACGGTTCATGGCCCGTGTTACTGCACAGGCAGTAAACACCTCAGGTAAGCTTTGCAGGCTACAATCAGTACCTGATGGGATAGATTGAACACTCTTAACCACCACAGGAGGCGGTACATCACGCCAAACACGCTCTCCAGCCAAGTAATTACCCAAGATGAGATGTACACCATCTATAGGCAACGAATGGCGCACAGCAATGACAACCTCACCCCGAACCAGGTCTGACTGTAGCTCAATCCTATGCAGAGGAACAGTTACAACCTGCAACCCAATTCCCCTCACCAAAACATTACCCATGCTGGACTCACTAGAAAGAGGCAAAACAGACTCTAGAAGAAAAGATTCACAAGCCCCTGTATCTCTAAGAATTTTAACTGGCACCTTTGCAAAACTGCCCACCAATGATACTAAACCATCTGTAATGAAAGGAGAGTAATCATTGACATTGGCTTCAATTACATCAGACCCGCTATACTGGCAAGATCCCACAAGGCTGACCGCAGAGAAGTTAGGAGGCCACACCCCCTTCAGGGTTGGACCTAATCTCTGTGTGGATGAACTCAGACTGTGCGCGCACATCCGAAACGGCAAGAGCAACAGGTCTTGCCTCGCCAGATTTGCTCCTCTGGCCCCTTGCTCTCAAGACCGGACACTCGTTCTTCCAATGCCCCTTCTCTAAGCAGTAATGACAAGCACCCGGATCTGCCTTTCCACGAGACTGTACTTTGGCAACAGACTGACTAGCGGGAGTATTAGAAAATGCTGAACGTTCACTGAAACGTCCAAAGCGCTGCTCGCGGTAGCCCCTTCCTGAATTATGTTCTTTAAAATTTTGCCTGTGCATGAAAACGTATTCATCAGATAAAACTGCAGCATCTGCTGCTGTTTTTACCTTCCGCTCATTTATATATACCGCGATTCGATCAGGGAGGATGTTTCTAAATTGCTCTAAAACAATTAAATTACACAACTCTTCAATGGTAGAAACGCCTACTGCAGCACACCAACGATTAAAATGACAATTCAGCTCTCTTACTACCTCTGTATACGTCTGCTTTTCTCCCTTCTTCCAATTACGAAATCGCAGTCTATATGCTTCTGGAACTAACTCATATACTTTAAGCACAGCATCTTTCACGCTTTTATAAATCCTTCTTTCAGGCACCGATAAAGCAATAAACGCCTCCTGCGCTTTTCCAACTAGAACGCTCTGGAGTAACAATGTTCGTTCAGGATCACTCCAACCACGATCATCTGCCACACTTTCAAACAGTGAAAAGAACACATCCGGATCTTTCTCACTAAACCTTGGTAACAATCTGGCCATATTAGAGATATCAGGAGTGCGCGCTAGTCCAGTCGGAACATCGCCACCGGTATCACCCGCAATTTTCCCTTCTGCAATCAACCTAAGACGTTCTAAAGCAATTTCTCTATCATTTCTGATTTTATCAAATTCTAGTTGACGTACAGCTTCTCTCTCTCTACGTTCGGCTTCACGTTCAGCTTTTCTCTCTCTACGTTGCATTTCTAACAACTCTTTTTGTTGTTCAAAGGTAAGACCAAAATTACTGTGAGACTCACCCAATGTTGCCAATGGCGTTGAAGCACCTTCAGGATCCAACTCATCCATTGAAACTATTGATGGGAGAATTTTTCTTTCAGCCAATTTAGTTCTAACAGCCTGCCTTATCTGTGCCAATTTCGCATTTTTCTTCAAGCCCAATTCAAAATTATAATGTTCACTAACGTAACTGTCACGGATGTGGTGTAGATAAAGACAGGCTGAGGCAAAAAGCTCCAATTCAAAGATTTACTTAAAAGCAAACAACAAACAGGTACAGGCAGGCAGAGGATACACGCACAAAACACTATGACATTACACAAGAACCGACAAAGACAGACTGAACAGAGAGAACTAAATACAGATAACAACGACCACTAACGAGGTGAAGACAGGTGACACAGATGATGATGACGAGGGACAGGTGGATAATTAGGGAGTGAGTTCAGGTGTGGAGACAAGAGGATGCTGGGAAGTGTAGTGAAGATGACGAAGACAGAAAGGTGCAGACGAGGACTGTGACATTACTCCCCCCTCCCGGCAGGCGTGACCTCACGCCTTAGAACAGGGGTTGGAGGGTGGGCATCCTGGAGTCCGTGACGGGAAGGCGGACCGGGTGCAGGAGGACGGACTCCAGGATGGACCAGGCGGCCATGGCGGAGCAGGACGTGGGCGTGGCCAGGGCAGAGCAGGACGTGGGCGTGGCCATGGCGGAGC
Source organism: Gila orcuttii (assembly GCA_026230005.1). NCBI lineage: Eukaryota > Metazoa > Chordata > Actinopteri > Cypriniformes > Leuciscidae > Gila > Gila orcuttii. Next base: position 20,305,319 of record JAPDVR010000004.1, read on the forward strand.
AGGACGTGGGCGAGGCCAGGGCGGAACAGACGAACCCTCGGGCGGCCATGGTGGTGAGGTCCCTTCAAGCGGCCATGGTGGTGAGGACCCTTCGGGTGGCCATGGTGGTGAGGACCCTTCGGGTGGCCATGGTGGTGAGGACCCTTCGGGTGGCCATGGTGGTGAGGACCCTTCGGGCGGCCATGGTGGTGAGGACCCTTCGGGCGGCCATGGTGGTGAAGACCCTTCGGGTGTCCAGGGGGAGGACCTTTGGCCCCCCCCCAAAAAAATTATTGGAGAGCGTGACAGATTTCGACCCTGACTCCAGAATAGAGTCGGGGACAGGCTCTGGAACAGTCTCTGGCTGGGCAGGCTGGACGTGGCTGACGTGAGGCTCTGGCTGGACGTGGCGTGGCTGACGTGAAGCTCTGGCTGGACGTGGCTGACGTGAAGCTCTGGCTGGACGTGGCTGACGTGAAGCTCTGGCTGGACGTGGCTGACGTGAAGCTCTGGCTGGACGTGGCTGACGTGAAGCTCTGGCTGGATGTGGCTGACGTGAAGCTCTGGCTGGACGGGGCTGACGTGAGGGATGAACCACAGACCCAAAGTGCCCTGTCCAGAAACTCCGAGAACGGCAGATGTAGGTCATCGAGCAGCAGGATCTGGGCTAAGGGATCATCCAAACCTCTCCAGAACCGCTGTTTAAGGAAAACTTCCTCCCAGTATACATCCTGGTGCAGGTGAAGATATAGCTCTGTGAATTCCTCCAGCGAGGCCCCATTTTGGTCAAAGAGGAAAGCCTCCATCTGGTCGTCCCATTTTTGTGGTCGGTTCTTCTGTCACGGATGTGGTGTAGATAAAGACAGGCTGAGGCAAAAAGCTCCAATTCAAAGATTTACTCAAAAGCAAACAGGTACAGGCAGGCAGCGGATACACGCACAAAACACTATGACATTACACAAGAACCGACAAAGACAGACTGAACAGAGAGAACTAAATACAGATACAAACGACCACTAACGAGGTGAAGACAGGTGACACAGATGATGATGACGAGGGACAGGTGGATAATGAGGGAGTGAGTTCAGGTGTGGAGACAAGAGGATGCTGGGAAGTGTAGTGAAGATGACGAAGACAGAAAGGTGCAGACGAGGACTGTGACAGTAACACAACTGCTCCTTAGTCAACGTATCTAAAACCTGATCTGATGGAGCAGCGAAAAAAATATCCAAAGTATCCATTTATTTACTCTGCCCTTTTTCTTTAACCCCTAAACTGAAAGAAAAAAAAGACATTTTTTTTACACATTTATCAATGTACGTGCGGCCACCACACTGCAGCTACAAGACAAAAACAAACGGAGCAACCTGCACACATCGATCGACTTCATGCATACCCCAAGAACGGAGATTTTTAATACACGATATCAGCGGCACCTAACTTCCCCCACAAAATGCCGTTAAAGCAGGCATCCACGACTGTGCCCTCCGCCCAGGGTATAGCACAAAAACAAATAACTAAAATAACAAACAAGCGTTAAGCGCTTAGCAGGGGTTCGCAAAGCTCCAATGGCTACACCATCAATTAGTTATTAATAATTTTTGTCTCGCAAACACTGCAGCGAAGGCCCGCACCTACCCAAAAATGAACCACCCCCTAATACTATAACCTGGCTGTATTTAAACAACCCCAGGCACAAACGAACCAAATTTTGTCTCCCGCACCGACGTACTGAAAAAAAAAATTCCAAACCTAATTAAACTGATCCGCGCTTGTCTTTCCCAATAACCATGCGTTAAATGCCCAAATCAGCCTTACTGCGCCGGATCACCGTAGGATCCGAATGCAGTGTACAAATTTGGCACATTAATCAAAACGGCCTACATTCAATATAACTACTCAAACCCAATTGAGAAATGCAAAACAAAAAAAAAACATATTTACCGATCGATGGTTCAAAAATCCCAAACGAGATCCCCAAATCTGTTACGAGCCTGGCTCAAAGCAAGCAACAGAGTAGGGAAAAGGCCACACACGGAATAGTAATATACTAGATTTATTAAATTAATAGAATTTTAACAGAATAAACTTTGTACAGCCAGTAATGAAGTTGGCTTTGACAAAAATAAAAATGTAAACAATCAAAATCAAACAAAATCCTAAATGGTGCGGGAGAGATGCAACGGAGGCCGGTTCCCCTCCCGGTCTCATCTGAAGCGTCTTTAAAGGCCCAGACCAGGAACTAATTAGCACAACTCCAAACACCTGCGCCCAGCTCACCTGCAGGAGACAGACACAACACACAGCCAGGAGGAGGAGCCAGGCAAGGCCGTGACATAAGGCTTTATGTTTTTTAAAATCATTTTAACCAGTTCAGACTCAGTTAAGGTAGGCTTCCACCTTTGTAGTGCTCTATAAGTAAAGGCAAAGTCTCTTATGGACTCCCTCTCTCCTTGAGTTCTGATTCTGACACGCTCTGCAAGTTCATCCTCATAATCTTCAGAGAGAAAGGCAGTAAGAAATGAAGACGCAAAATCATGCCAGGCAGTTACTGTAGTTCTAGCTACTTCCCACCAATCACGTGCTGTACCATGCAAGACTGTTCGGAAAGTAGCAAGGATTTCAGAATCAGTTAAAAGATGTAATGCAAGAAAATCCTGACATTTAGCTAAATACAACAAGGGATCGGAAACATCTGATGGTCTCCCGAAAGTAGGAAAGGTTCATTTGAGATTTGAGGATTCAGGTTCCTTCAGGAGATCCTCTGTTTTGTATTCTGTACTCTCTTGCGGTTTAGTTATTTTATCACTTAGGTGGTCAAGCTGGGCGGTCAACTAAGTGAAATCCTGGGTTCACCCATCATGGCTTTTTTGAAAGTTTTGCTGGACAGTTTTAATATCTTTCTGTATCTCTAGTTGAAGTTTCTCCACCATGGAACATTTGAGGCTAAATACTTTTCAATTTTTTGGAATTCATCCAACATAAGCAACTTCATTGTCTTAACCATTTGATCAGTCTCTGTTTCAGCTTGTTGTTTGGTAGTTACTAAAATCGTTGAAATTTGATGGGTGTGATTGTCCACTTTCTCACCAAGACTTTTCAATTGGCTTTCATGTTAGGAAGAAGTAAGTTTCAATTCACTGGTAAGTGCATTTACAGCTGTCTCTTGTTTTCCCATGAGATCATACAATTTGTCCCAATCTCCCTGGACTTGAGCAGTAAGGTGTCCAATTTCCCTAGCAGGTGTTGGAATTGTACCAGGCAAATCATATTGGACACCTGAAGATACTGGTGAAACATTAGTTGCTGCCTCTGCTGGAGATGGAGTGCATAACTGCATCTGGTCCTCGCACCATACAAAGCTGTGCACCGGCGTGCTACGGGCTACATCAGATTAAGCAAACTGCACATGAGTTCTTGATTGTAAAGGGCTAGGTGGAACATAAGGGGAAGAGGGATCATTAGACAACAGATGTTGAGGGGCAGGTGTCCAGTCTGGAGTTGCAACATCTGGAACCTCAATATCAACAAAGGTTGATGATGGGTGTAAGGAATCTGCCCGTTCTTACCATGTAAAAAGATATGATGTGTTTGTATATTGTCAGTAGTGTTGGAAGAAAAGAAAAAAGGACAAAAACCATATAGTAGTAAATACAATTACTCACTTCATAGAATTTTTAATATTACCTCTCTCTCATAAATACTTGTGACAATTGATAACTGAAATTTTTAAAAACTCAATTATCCCCACACTAATTACAACCTCAACACATCAAAGTTCAAAAGACATGAGTCAGTTACTTCAATTTTACATAATCTGGTTAACACACTCATTTTATGAAGTGGTTTACATCAGTCAAAATAATTACTTTCATACCCCACATTTAACACATTTAATTATTTTTACTCTGTCTGCCACTTCTGTTTAGTTCCACAGATTAAGTATAGTTTTCATGTTTTAAAGCACAAAAATAGATACATTAAATAACACAAGAATAAGCAATCTGAGGGTCAGTACACAATTAAATTACACAATTAAATGCAAGTCCCTGTTCAGGCGCCATTTTCTGTGACGGTGGTAATCATGAAATGAACCTATCACCCGTTACAGAACTGCACACAGTTACCCCACCATTTTAACATCAAAATAAAATCATTTATTTAAGTCTTATTGTATAACTCTTTTAGGTTTTTTGTTTCTCTAAAGCACTTAGTGTACTTCAGTCAAAACAGAAATTATTCTCATACAACAATTTCAAAAAATTAAAGCATGGTATTCACAAAATCATAATGAATATACTGTAGGGTCTGGACCAATCAGACACACACTAATTATTCATATTCATTATATTTAACGAATATAAAGGTCTATGAAACTCTCCCCCAAAACTAACCTCACAAATGAAGTTACTTTGTCAGCCGGGTGTCCGGTTACAGAACACTTTAAGACTGATAACAGACTTTTACGACCTCAAAGGAATGTGGCCACATGCGCCACATGCTTAAGAGAGAGAGACAATCTTTAATTAAATAAACTTTGCGGTATTACTCTGATCTATGAAGGAACATGCCTCACAGAAACTGTGATGATTTACTGTCTCGTGTACTATTAGGTATAACAACATGGTATGTTTGATTGGGGTGTATGTGGTTGCACAACCACCCAACGGTCAATATAACTTCACCTGTATCATTCTTCCTACCTAATTAATCCTCATTTAATGACACATACTTTGATGTACATCACCTTCTCTTAGAATGCAATTTGATTTTGTTATGTCTATTTGAGCTTGAATGAACAGTCTAAGCATGCTGGGGACAAAGACCATAAATCAACTAAGAGCCGCTTCCTCTCTTGGACATGTCACCTTACTCAGGTCCATTCAAACCTTAGGGGTTGGTTCTTTTTCAGACTATATCAGAGAGCAGGCAACAGTGACCGCCCTCTCTTGGTTTTCCATCCTGCCGCAAACACTGTCTCGGGTGATACGGGGAAACCCCCCCTCCCCCCTCCATGAGGGCCAAGAGGCCTTCCAGCAGGCCTGGATCCCAACCAGTTCTGGCCTCATGGAAAAGAGAGGAGACTCTCTCACAAAGAACCAAAGACAATCTCAGGAGTTTTGGAACAAAGACTCCAACCAACAACGACTCCAATCACCCATCCTTCCGACATCCTCACTTCTCCTGGGTGCTCGGCGTGGCCTCAACAGAGTCCCAGGCCTTGACCAAACCAATCATGCGTTCCTGGAGAAAGAGAACGCTCAACCAACTTCCACTTGACACTGCCGGAACCATGAACGACTTCAATTTTCAACAACTTCAAGAATTGTTCCCATTACAAATGCAAGTATTCAATTCAATGAAATGTGAAAATGAAATTCTGATGGTTCTTCTCATAGACCCTCTTCCGGTTTCCAATTTCATCCCATCACTAACCTATTTATGTATTCATGTGTGTATGTTTTTTAGTTTATTTATATTCATATAAATATCTATATTTAGTTAATAAAACTTGTACATAATATGTATTTGGTTCTGCTTTGTTTGCAATACAATGTCACTTTATGATCACGTTTTTTGCTACTGGCTCAACGTGCCGTATATGCGAAGAAATAATTATTCTTCTGTGGCCATGGAAGATACCCTTTTCTTAGAATAAATTAATTATCAAAAGAGTTCGTTGGACGAACTGATTAATTGATTGTAATATTAATTCAGCCACATCAAGTTAATCCAATTAACTGACCCAAATATTTATAATTAATAATAACAAGATATTATTGATTATTAATATTTCCAAAAAGCTGAGTTCCTTACAATACATAACCATCTTGAGCAACCAACAAAGAAACGGGTAAATGAAGCAACTCATTAACCACTGTAATAACAAAATATGCATCAGTTTTCAAACACTTCATGTAGTAAAGAAAGTTTTTAAAGTAAAAATAAAAATAATAAAGTGATTGGTTCAACTCACAGAACATAAAAGCAATAACTCAATGCGTTAACCTCTTCTACTAGCTCATGAATAACCTTCACCTCAGAAATTTTAGCATTCGTTAGTTGAGGGTTAAGTGTGTGTGTGTGTGTGTGTGTGTGTGTGTGTGTGTGTGTGTGTGTGTGTGATCTCAGTTTGTAGCGTCTTTTTTGTAGGTTGAGGGCGAGTAAATAGTTTGTTAAGAGGAAGAGTGTCCTGTTCCAGTCCTACCTGGAGTCAGACGCACAGTATCTTAGCTTTGTGTCTCGCAGTCCACAATGAAAAGAGGTAACTCATTCACAGCGCTGCAACTTTCAGCTCCCGCTCAGCCCAGGCAACTCTGATAACGAGTGTCTTTCAGGAATAGTAACAACGATAATCCAGACACTCTTTCACAGTGCAGCCAGCGAAATACTTAGAAACACAGCAATCTTCAATTGAGTTCGTTCTTTTCGGCGGCGTTGTAATGGAAACTCTTAAAAATGTCTAGGCCTACTATTCAGCTCACGCACAGCCCAAACACAGCCGATGAACAAGACAGGAATTGAGACAGCGATAATTCCAACACTCTTCCGCAGTGTAGCCAGCGAAACGGTTAGAACACCAGATAACTCGGGCTTGTTTAAAACTCTAGCAGCTCAAACTCGTCCATTCACATTCACTCTTTGTGTCTTTCAAACTTCCCCGCCTTAACCCCACACACCTGTTGCTTAAATAATCCCACTACGTCCTTCCGTCTCACCAAACCTCTCCTAATAACCACATTGCATTTTGGCAATGTAAGTCCTTATTTCTGCCACACCGTCTTACCTCACAAACACATTCCACACCCAAACCAACCAAAATGCAAATAAAAGCATATGTATATATAGCACAGAACCCTACACCATATTTCATGCTGCTCAATGGATAACCCAAATTTCCTTCAGATACAGCTACATGTAGTAACTTTTAATGAGGTAATAATTTTTGTTTTTATAATTAAATTCTTACCTGATCTCAGTAGCAGTGCACAGATGGAGAGGTAAAATGTGAATCAAAAGGACTAATCAATACAGGAAATCACTGAGGACCACAGCTCTATGGGACATGGGACAAAAACTGAACATGTTACAGAACTAATCTGCAACCCTCTCTCAGTTAATCACTCCTCACATACACACAGAGACACACCCACTCGAGACACACCCACTCATGCTAGCACATCCACAAAGTGTGAGTCAATGGTATGGACTGGTGACAAGGTCGAAAAGTAGATAACTGGGACTCAGGCAAATGGACCATTAAGAGCTGAGTTAAGGGACATTACTGACTCACTGTGCACTCTCATGTTCACATCTGTTCATTTGCTGAGACTATTCACTCTGTAAGGGAGGGTCCCTTCACCAAATCCTGTCCAAAACATTTTAAACTGGTCTTAAAACATTTAAAAGTCTTACAATGACTTTCATGACATGTTATTTGCTTAACATGGGGGTCATAACCCCCTATTTATTTTGAGGAAACATTTAAAACATGGATATTTTAAGAATATATTTAGCATCACATTCTTAGTCATATGACGTTGGCCGGCAATATCTCAGAACTGGCAATACTTACCAAAATGTTTTTCTTTTCCTCTCTGTGACTTCTCTCCTACAGTTGGTATACTCGATTTTGTGGCCTCAGGCTTTTTTTTTTACTAACACAAATGACAGGATAATGTCAGGATATGTGCTTTGACATTTATTGACTACTCAGAAAAATCCAATTCATAGCAGATGCTGAACTGAGTGCACAAACTCAACGCTCTGTGACCATCAAAACACACACACACACACGCAAAATCAATAACAAATAGAGACTCAAGATAACCTGTGTCCAGCAGCTAGTTGGTTGATGACCTCATCCTTCAGGATACTTCATCCTTTGCGGTTCCTGTTGACCTAGACTGATCCTGGTAATAAAGTCTTGGAGACCTTTTCCAGTAATTTCACAGTCTTTGGGCTGTAAAAAAAGCTATTTGGAACCTTTGACACATTAAATCAAGCATAATTTGTAAACCATAAATCCATTTAGTAGAATGATCGATAACACTTTACAATAAGATTCCATTTGTTAACATGAATTAACACTCTCACTGAAAAATACTTCTAAAGCAGGGGTGCTCTATCCTGTTCCTGGAGATCTGCCTATCTGCAGAGTTCAGATCCAACCCTCATCCAACACACCTGCCCGTAAATATCAAGTGCTCCTGAAGATCTAATTTATCTGCTTCATTTTTGTTTGATCAGAGTTGGAGCTGAACAGGAAGTTAGATCTCCAGGAACAGGATTGTGCACCCTGGTTCAAAAAGCATTTATTAATCCCAGTTAATGTTAATTTTACCATTTACTAATACACTATTAAAATCAAAACTTGTATCTGTATATTATTTAATGGACCTGAGCTAACATTCACAAGGTATCCAAGGTAAGTCATCAACACTATCATCCGTTTTATTGAACTAAATACATCGTTATCGGCTAAAAAGTGTTTACCCGAGTCCGTGTTGCTTTCGCATTCACATGAATCGCACCACAGTTCGAGTGCAAACGAACTCAGACCACCTCCTCCAGGTAGTGTCCAACCAAGTTCTCAACTAGAACCAATGAACCATACATGTCAGGGAAAACACACGGATCCAGTAGCAGGTAACAGAAATCTTTATTTTTGCTCTCAAAAATTAGCCCAGGAAAAATAACAGAAATACAAAAGAGAAGAGGAAGTCCAAAAAGAGTCCACTGGGGCAGGAGAGCACTTCTCAAAAAACAAAACAAAAATATAGCGTCACCCGACGCAGTGTCCAAGTCACACTGAATTCCCAGTACAGAGGAGGACCGGGGCGGTACATCCAAGTCCCAACAGAAGAAAACACCTGGGCAGGCAGTAGAGGAAACCAGGCCTGGAGACAGTGGAAGCAGGACAAAAATCAAAATGCAAAAACAAAACAAATCACACTTGGAGTCTGAAGCAAGGAGAAGCAAGGCAAGGCTGAGGCGAGGCGAGGCGAGGCGAGGCGAGGCGAGGCGAGGCGAGGCTGAGACGGTCACAGGAACAGCATAACACACAACAACGGTCTGACAAAGGACTGAACACAAGTGGATCTAAAATAGGGGAGAAAATTAGGGATTGACTGACAACAGGTGTGCAGAGAACAATGATAATTAAGGGTAACGAGTGGGAGGGGAGACGCCACAATGACAACGAGCACATGGCTAGCTGTCAAAACAAAACACGTGCTCAAGACAAAGGAACCCAGAGAGGAGACAAAAACAGCAGATCAGACCGAAGTCATGACAATACATGCTAAGTGTGAAACTGTAAGTTTATCTACTTCAAGAACAGCGCTGTTACCTCGCTAATGAACCAAATCGCTTACCACAGCTATGCAGACGATACACAGCTCTACTTAGCCCTATCGCCTAACGATTACAGCCCCATTGACTCCTTTTGCCAATGCATTGGTGAAGTAAACAATTGAATGTGCCAAAACTTTCTTCAGTTAAACAAAGACAAAACTGAAGTCATTGCATTTGGAAACAAAGATGAAGTTCTCAAGGTGAACGCATACCTTCACTCTAGGGGTCAAACAACTAAAAATCAAGTCAGGAATCTTGGTGTGTCTCTAGAGTCAGACCTTAGTTTCAGTAGTCATGTCAAAGCAATAACTAAATCAGCATACTATCACCTGAAAAATATTGCAAGAATTAGATGCTTTGTTTCCAGTCAAGACTTAGAGAAACTTGTGCATTCTTTCATCACCAGCAGGGTGGATTATTGTAATGGACTCCTCATTGGCCTTCTCAAAAAGACCATAAGACAGTTGCAGCTCATACAGAACACTGCTGCCAGGATTCTGAGCAGAACCAGAAAATATGAACATATCACACGTCCAGTCCTCAGGTCTTTACACTGGCTGCCAGTTACATATAGGATTGATTTTAAAGTATTATTACTGGTATATAAATCATTCAATGGGCTAGGACCTCAATACATTGCAGATATGCTCACTAAATATGAACCCAACAGATCACTCAGATCATTAGGATCACATCAGCTAGAAAAACCAAGGGTTCACTCTAAGCATGGTGAGTCCGCTTTTAGCTACTATGCCAGCCGCAGCTGGAACAAGCTTCCAGAAGAGGTCAGATGTGCTCCTACAGTAGTCACATTCAAATCCAAACTCAAAACACTTCTGTTTAGCTGTGCATTTACTGAATGAGCACTGTACCAGTGTTCGTCCGACTGTTCGTACTGTATTTTATTTGATGTTTTAATTATTCTGATTTCATTTGACTATTTCTGTATTTTATCTTTTATTCTAAACTGTTTTAATTATTCTGATTTCTTTTGATTATTTTAACTTCTTCTATGTAAAGCACTTTGAATTACCATTGTGTATGAAATGTGCTATATAAATAAACTTGCCTTGCCTTGCCTAATGTGAAATATCATGTTGCTTTTAAGTTGCTAAACTATTAATTATCTGATCAAATCATCAACAAGTTTCTGTGCGAGTGTGTGTCCATACTCTAGGCTATGTGCGTTTGAGTGGGAGAGAGAGAGCGGGGAAAATCATGAATAGTTTCCCTGAACATAATTGCACACCTTAGAAGGTTTATCAACCAATCAGATTTAAGCATTCAACAGCTCGTAGTATAAAAGCAATTAATGTTTTGTACAACAGCACTCTTGATATCGCTGATATACAAAAGTGTGTTAGACATTGCATAAATACAATACAAAAAAAATCATACATTTTTAAACGTAGATCATGTATACAAATAATTTTGGAGGCCACTGTAAATTAAACGGCAGTCATGACACTGTCACTCTTTCATCATCCACACGAGGTCCTTATTGACAGTCCATCAGGGATACATTCCATTACTGCCAGCAGAAACTCACTCAACATTCAATGGACAGCTCTCAATCAACTGTTCAAACAGAATATTTCCAGCAGAAATGGCTTGTTGATGAATATGAAAAGCTATTTTCTTTGTGTGGCATACTGGAACCTCATGACAGAATCTTACATTGCATTTTTGTGAGTAATCAGGGACACTCAATGATATATTCATTGTCGAGATTGGATTCATTCTGCCATCCGGAGCATGGCAGTCCCAGTCTGATTCGTTCTATGATAACACCATATGGGTTTTTTTTCAGGAGCTGATGAGAGGCATATTACCTTAGGGACAATGGCAAGGCAGGCACAGTGGATAGCTATAACACTTCTAGTTAACCTCAGAAGAACGAATGCCAGCGAACCTAAATATGAAATGCAAAAAAATGAAACTTTTCATCTTGCACTTTTGCACTAATTTAGGATAAAATCTGTATCAATTGATTCAAATATTTTGACCTTAAAGATGCAGGTTTTCTATAAAATCTTGCAGTTACACAGGTGATGCAAAGTTGAGAAGGGAAGAAAATCGGCTAGTCTACTGAAAATTGGAGGGCACAGGTGCTAGAAAACCAGCACCATTTTCTGTCATTTACAGTTCAGATTGTACCCTCATTATTGTATTAGGTTCATTTAAAAGGGGTGGTTGATTACGATTTCATTTTTCTAACTTCAGTTATTGTGTAATGCTGTTTGAGCATATAGACAACATCTGCAAAGTTACAACGCTCAAAGTTCAAGGCAAAGGGAGATATTTTCTTTTACAGAAATGACTTTTTAAGGACTACAACAAACGACTAGGCCTAATAAGGACTACACGAGCTTCGTCCCGGGTTAGTGACATCACGAACCATGAAATTTACATAAACCCCACCCTCAGGAACATGCAACAAAGGGGGTGAGTCCACACTTTGGTGACATCATATAGTGCAGACCTATAGGGCCCTTGGCGCGAGTCCACGAGGGCGCATTGAGAGGTATTTTTGGGACAGACTCGATCGAGCCTTATCCCTCTCCATACGGAGCCAAATAAACTGAAAGGTCATCTCATCAGTCCCTTTATTAGATAAGAATAACAAATATCATATTAAACATATATCTTTCCTTGTGTTCATGCTAACCAATTAGCTAGATAAACCAACAAAGCCAGTTACTTACGAAAAACAATCTTCTATAGCCTTACTTTAGCCTGCATTACCATATGAACCATTACCATATGAACTCTGATTGGATGATTGAGAGTATACTCATGTTTATGTAATGATCTGTTAAAAGAAGATATATCTTAATATTTTCTTTCTAGTTCCTTATGAGGTTGAAGATATCTGTAAATTAATAGATACTAGTAGCTATTCTATTTTCATATCATCTAATAATTTATGACTAGTCATTATTCCAGTAGTATCTTTTTAAATATTACCAATAAGTATTCATTTGATGCTGGTACTTATTTGTTGTATACAATTACTTTTCATTCGATACTAGTACCTATTTAATAGATAGCCTACTAGTAGTTATTCATTAGGTACAAGTACTTATTTATTAGACACTAGTATCTTTTTAATTGTAACAAGTAACATTTCTTATCTTACTAGTCACAAAAGTTTTTTTTTACTCGTCTTATGTTATGACTAGAGTACCAATTTCTAAAAACAATAAGAACTAGTATCTAATGAATAACTACTAGTATCTTTTAAAAAGGTACTAGTATCTAAAGAATAGGCACTAGTACCTAAAGAATAAGCACTAGTACTTAAAGGGTAACTAAACACTAAAACAACTTTTTTTAGTTAATGATCTGTAAGAATGGAGCTTCATAAATGCTGTTCATTGATTCGAGTAAATTTTTTGACATTTGGGTAGAAAGTGTTTTAATTTTCAAATATATGGTGTAAAAACGTCTGAGTGCTGCCCTCTTCAGGTTAAACGGAAAGCTCCTGAAGTAGGGGTACTCTGTGACGTAGGGTACTCTGTGACGGAACTCGGTCACGCCCTTGGTGCGAGCTCACCACGCCCTTGGCAGCCCCTGGTATAAAAGCATCTGGTTCCGTCAAAACTACTGTAGCGAGTCAGGAGTTGGAATTACGAGTATTGAAAACGATCAGGATAGCGTATAGTAGCATCTAGATAGCATAGCATTTATATAGTTATATAGATGTATTTCGTGTAGCCTATAGGTAGTTAATTAGCATAGTTGTTAGTATTGTTAGAAGCATAGTTAGTTAGTAGCATAGTATTGCATCAGTTAGGATAGCGTAGATTTTTAGCATTAGCTTTATCTGTATTTAGTACAGTGGTTAGGATGGTACGTAGGTGTAGTGTTGCTGGTTGCAACAGCGCTGCTGGACTGCATAACTTTCCACCAGACTTGGAAATTAGGCGCCAGTGGTTCCATGCACTTGGCCTTGAAGACCGTGAGTTCCCGCCTATCGCTCGAGTGTGCAACCTGCATTTTACGTGGGATTGCTTCTCCAACGCAATAGAGGTGGAAATGGGCTTCTCCACACAGCTCGCGCTGAAAAGCGACGCAGTGCCAAATGCTGCTCTTCCTGCATCGACTCCACCACCACAGTGGCGTCATGATATGAGTGAGCATATATTTTTAATCAAAATTTATGTTCATGCCTATTAGGCTAAAGTTAATCCTCTGGTGCCGAGAAAAGTCCTCGACTTCAAATGACCGCTCTGTTGCAAAGCTACTTGCGTCACTCCAGTCGCTCTCCATTTTAGCGAGTCTGACAGCAGCTGCCAATTAATCCGTCACTGCGGGTCTCAGGTGCACGCTCCCCCGCTCAGCCCCGTCCTCGGTTCGTCCCCTCTATCTCTGCTGCGCTCTGTCCACTTTTCCAGCATTTTTCAAATTTTGCCAGTGGGTGGAGTCAGGCTCTGACCAGGGGTTTAGTTACCCTTTAAAGGAATAGATACTAGTATCTAAAAAATAAATACTAGTAGCATGAAAATAGATACTAGTAGGTTTTAAGGATTAAATGTTAAAACGGCTTGCCATATAGTAGGCTTTTACTGCTGTCAGGCTAAAGTTAGAATTTTCCCAGATGTCCTACAGCACCTTTAACTTCAATTCAGCTACATAAATTCATCAACTAACCATTCAGAAATGTCCTGTTGCATTCTACATGTTGTCACTTCTTCTTGAGTCTCTCCATCATTGTCCGAAACCGACAATGTATTGGCTATGTTCTTTGAACATTAAAGAAAGACCGTTTCTGACATTTAAGTGCATGTCTGCTAGTTGCTAACAAGCGAGCTCTTGAAGCTCCGCCCTCCGTGCTGGGAGCAGCAGCTTATTTACATTTAAAGGGACACACAAAATTTTAACATGCTATAAAAAATTATCTGTGGGGTATTTTGAGCTAAAAATTCACATACACACTCTGGGGACATATGTAACGAGTCAGCTCAGGGGGGAAATATTAATAATCAACTAGAAAAATTGCATTTCCTGCGGAACATGCGTGTGAATGCTTGAAATGCTTAAATGAAATGCACAAACAACTGCAAAATATTGCTAAACAAGCTGAGATGCACAAACAACTGCAAAACAGAGCAAAAATGCAAAAAAAGCTTAATTCAAATGCATTAATAAGCTGAAATGCAAAAAAAGATAAACATTTTTTTTAGAAAACTAAAGAGTTTAATTAGAGAGGTAGAGAAGTAGACAGAGGTAAATAAATAAAGGGGTAGAGAAAGAGACAGGGGTAGAGAAGTAAAGGAGAACAAAAAAAGAAAGGTAGAGAAAGACAGAGAGATAGATAGATAGATAGATAGATAGATAGATAGATAGATAGATAGATAGATAGATAGATAGATAGAGGATGGAAGGAGGAAAAGAGGAGGGAAGAGGGAGGGAGAACAGGAGAAGCAGAAGCATAAATGCAACAAAAACCTGTAGTAATTAAAGTTCCTTCAGAAAAGAGCTCAGTGACTGTCCACCAATCAGAACACAGGAGCAATTATGTGTGTCTCCCTTTGATCTTGTCTAATCAACATCACCTGTGCAATCAGCTTTCCTATTTAGACAGAGGCCAAAATCGCTGATACTTGGCCTCAAACAAACCTCCCTAGAGACAAAACTATAGGTTGTATCGGCGAAATGACCTGACCATGAGCGAGACAAGGCCTTTGTGAACGATGTGATGTATTTTTTGTGTGGATAGAGTTGAAAAAAGGGACCAATTTGGCGAGTTGAAAAACTGGTCCGTAATGCTCTGATCACTAAAGTTTGACCTGAATTTATAATTGCTGCCAATGGAGGATTGTCTGTCACTCTTGTCCTTTGGAAGGACACAGAGAAAAAATTATAAGTCCGAGGGATTTACTAAACACACGTGAGGAACCACAACAAAAATACCTACGTTTCAAGTATAATTACATGCCCGAAGAGTTAAAATTGTGGCCAGGCCAGCGATTTAAAAATTATTTTTTACGATTAATTTTCAAGCTGGCTCACTCTAGCAGATGACATCACGTGCTCTAGCTCTGAACAGTCTCTCTCATCCGCACTTAAATGTTAAAAAAAAATGCAAAAAAAGCTTAATAGTTTAAAAATTATAAAAGGTATAAAAAAGAAAAATAATAGCACACAAGTCATTGAAAAACTGAACATTTTGATACTTGAATGGTTTTTGTAGCACAAAGTAGAGAGGAGTTGAAAGCGACCACGGAAGAATACGGAATAATAATAAAGATTTGGATTTCAATAGTGTGAATGCTTGAAGCATTCACACTAATAATAACTGGTTATGATTAATTATGAATATTTGGGTCAGTTAATTGTATTAACTTGATGTAGCTAACTTAATATTACAATCAATGAATCAGTTCGTCCAACGAACTCTTTTGATTATTCATTTATTCTAAGAAAAGGGTATCTTCCATGGCCATGGAAGAATAATTATTTCTTAGCATGTACAGCGCTTTGAGCATGTAACAAGATCATAAATCATATAAGAGACTTTGTTTTTGGAAGCAGTGAAGTCGAACCAAATACATATTGTGCACAAGTTTTATTAACTAAATCATGAACATAACTAAACTAAACAAACATAAATACATGTATACATATATAGGTGAGTGATAGGAGGAAATTGGAAACCGGAAATGGAACTATGGAGAAGATCCATGTAACTATGAAAAGAACCATCAATATTATCTTTTTCAAAGCACCTTCTTAAATTGATACTTGCATGACGTTGCAGTGGACACAATTCTTGAAGTTGTTGGAAATTGAAGTCGTTGACGGTTCCGTGAGTGTCAAATGTTGAAGTTGCAATTGTTTCCTTCTCTGTTGGATGAAGAAGATGATGAACTTGCATGGGTAGTTCGACTCTGTTCTGGTTGGAGGTTTTCTCTCTCTCCATGAGCACATGGCTGAGCACATGCAGATTGTGCAGATTGTGCCTTATCCTCTTTTGATGCCCTCATTCACAGAACCGAGAAGCCATCATTGAGCGTCCCTCAAGTCAACAATTGTTAATTACTGTTATTATTATCATAATTACGCTAGTGTGGATGCATTTTGTTCTCTGCTCAGCGCATGAAGTGTTATTTTCGGTGCGGCAGTTCATTTCCTCCCATTGAGACACCAACTATAATTATTCCACATGCCGCCTTTTGATGGCCATCACCATGAAGGGGAAAGTGGCGTGAGCATTGAGGAAATAATGGGATAGAGGTTGAAGATAGATCGCTAAGCACAGGAATTAATATAATTGATGTATTATGATGATGCACGGAAAGCAGAATCAATAAAAAATATGCCAATTTGCCATCAGTGTCCTTAAATGCAATTTGAGTTCTTACAGAACCACTGGGAAGTCATTATGCAACATTCTCTCTTCAGAACAATTTGAAAGTGTGATTATGCACTAGAAAACGGCTTAGATGTTCAAGGGTTCAGGTGACCAGTTTCCAAGAACCCACAATCCCATTTCCTCAGAGGTTTTCACATCTCCACTTATCACACCACTACAAGGCTCAAGAGACTTGTGTTTTATTCAACAAAATAACTTGCAAGACATATTTAAAAGGTTAATTCAAGCCAATTTTATTGAAAGTCACATTAATGTTACTACAAAACCAGAGCTACATTAGCTGGAGTGCAACTTTAACAAAATCATCAAAATGTCTATTAGCAAAGGGGTATGATCGTGAGGTATTTCAAAATGACTACCTACAACTAAAAGGTGGGTTTTGTACATTTATGGCAGAGAGTCGTAATTATGACATCCTTCAAGCCATACTTTTTTCAATTTTTTTATACACCTAAGAAAGATAAAACATGGGCTACACATTTAAAACAGCAGTTTATGACAACTAAACATGAATTTTTAGCCTTACTTCAAGACAAATTAAACTTCAAGTAGTGTTAAACAATGCCAGTACTCCCTTTTTCAACAACAAAAAAATCCTGCAAATAAATGAGGCTATTCCAGAATAGCCTGAGGTAAGAAAGCTTCTGATGTACTTAAGGCAACACTTTAATAAATAATAATTTCATTGGTACTGATTACCGTTAATGAAAAATGTCGGCATTACACAAACCACATGCTCTTTTAAAAGAAAAAGAAGATCCATGACATTCTTATGTTTCTTATATTCTTCGAGAGTTGGGTTCATGACAATAGTGTAATATAAAAACAATTAAAAACATGAATATAAAACATTTTAGAAACAATGCATAGTCTAGAGATAAATGCCCAGCTTCATCTGCCAGTCACAACAGTCATAATCTTTGACGAATTTCAAAACTAGCAATTTCCTTGAACTCCTAAAGGCCTAAAGGACATAATAAATTATTTTTAAAACATTTTAAAAATTGATTGCCAACAATTAATTAATATAATCCTTTCTATTAATCCTTATTAACTAGTAAATGACAATGAGACCAGTAAAACAAGTCAAACTCCCTTAATCCCATAAGACACAGAATGAATTAAAATGGTGAAAAATAACAGACTATGTAAACAGCATTTGAAGTGATATGTTCTTAAAATTTTGATAATACAAGCCTGTGGATATCTCCTACCTAGATTCCCTCAATTACCAAATGTTTTATACAAACCTCTCCTTTTTTCATGCCTAAAACATTTTACCAACATGTAGTGCAACTAACTCACTTTATCTTAACACAGTGCAAGGGCAAACCTTTTTATATACAAATAACAATTAAAAAAACAATATGCTTAAGATGCAGCTTTCTTTTCTTTGTGGTTCTTAAGCTCGATTGTCCACTTCATCCATTCCCACACCTGACGCAAATCCTTGGCTCTTTAGTTGGGAATGTGTAAAGGCTATTTTGGGCTTCTCTTGTTCCAGGTCAAATGAGATAGGGTCTTGAGTCCAGGTGTCAGGCTCTGCTACAGGTACAGGCAGGTACCCTTCGGCACGAGGTAGACACATACACCATCCAGCACCCGAGAGGTCCAGTTCGCTGTACTCAAAACCACGTTTCAGGAATTTAAAGTCCACCATGTCTTCAGACTCACTCATCTCCACCAAAAGATTCCAGAAGACACAGCTCAGGAGAATACCAAGAAGCTGAAAGAAACATTAAAGTGTTTTTTTAGATGGATTACTAAAAAATGGTTTGCTTTACACCTTATCTGCAGATGAAACTGATAGTTGGTGACACCCCCAGTATGTTACTGCATATTGATGAATTCAAAAAAACAGTCATACTTTTTTTTTTTTTTTCATTAGCTAGAAATCAAAAAAAAAAAAACTTTTATTCAGCAAGGTCACATTAAGTTGATCAAAAGTGAAAGACTTTTATAATATTACAAAAGATTTATATTTCAAAAATGTCTAAATGCTTTTCTTTTGAACTGTCTATTCATCAAAGAATCCTGAAAAAAATCTAACACTGTTTCGACAAAAATATGTTTCCAGCTGTGATTATGATAAGAAATGTTTCTTGAGCAGCAGATCAGCATATTAGAATGATTTCTGAAGGATCACGTGACACTGAAGACTGGAGTAAAGGATGCTTAAAATTATTAAAATAAAAAACAAGGTTATTTTAAATTAAAAATAATAATGAAAATATATATATTTTTTATTTATTTATTTATTTATTTTTACTATTTTCGATCATATAAATGCAGCCTTGGTGAGCATGAGACTTCTTTCAAAAACATTTAAAAAATCTTACTGACATCTCAACGGTAGTGTAAAAACTTGATCAAAGCACAAGTTACCTTGTGCATGTATTAGTGATACATTTTTATCTTTCATTTTAGGTATTTTTATAAAAAATATGATACAATACACAGTTTACTGTGCACATATAGAAGCAGATCACTAATGCAGCCATACCGTAATTTACCAGACAGGTGTTTTGTCACATTCCATCATATTTGTGTAAATGGTCTGTACCTCTGCTGTAATTTGAGGATTAATGCATGATTGGAGGAATGTGGCAGCACAGACATGTGGCTGAATTTAATGTGATCTCTTCCCTTATCTCAGCAAGGGGCAAGATGAGACGGAAAGATAGAGAGAGACAGCAGGCTGGTTATTTTAGAAAATAAAGGTTTTCAAGTTTGCCATTTAGCAAGACTGGGCACCAGCTTCTCCAAGTCATGCACCCCTCTTTTGGGTATTTGCATTGGTCAGTACAGATGCCCCTTTTCTATAATTTATTGTTTGAAAGAGGAGTCTATAATGAGGGAAGAGTCAAACAGAATAGGTAGTAGGCAATCAAAATGGAAATGTGGAATGGCAGGGGAGATAAAAAGTACAGAAGGTAAAGAGATAAATAAATTCAGGGAAAAGAGATACATAAATTTCAGGATAAGATAAGTAATAAACAGGAAGCACAAGAAGGGAAAGATGTTTCCAAAACCTGTGGCAGTCCAACCGCACAGCAAATTCCAATAGTAGCGCCAATGTTGTCCCCCATCCACAGGTTCACAGCATGTATGCAACCACGCACATGAATTATGCCATCTAAAGCTTCACGCTGTAATAGAGAGGAGAGAAAGAAACAAATTCGGTACAGGCGGCAGGTAATGCTCGGATTCTATGACAGAAACAACATAAAAATATCACAACTAAAGTCCATCGTAATGGCATAATAAAGGTGGTGCTAGTAATGGCTCTGATGTGATTTGCTTGGTTTTCATCTATGGAAAAAAGGAATGAAGCAACCATTACAGATGGTTGCACTCGAAATGGCTATCGAAGGTTTTTGTTTTCCTGTCCCAGCTTCTCCTTTAAAGATCATTTCACGCGTCAAGGTCCAGCAAATGATTCTCTCCAAATGCATCAGAGTGAGTATTATGTAAAATGACGCAAGTCATTTAAAATTAGTCAGTGATGGCTGGTTGCTGGCCATTACAAGAATGTGGACTTAAAATGAGACCCCCGAGAGCTCCACTTACCTGCTGATTTAGAGTTTTGTAGCCACAAAGTGTGTTCACAACTTCTCCTACCTGATAAAAAAAAAAAAAAAAACACACACACACACACACAGGACTATTTAGTAACTTGCATATTATGTTTTTGAAAACCTTCTCAAGTGAGAAGTGGCATTTGGTCAGCTTGACGCTGTTGGTGCAGAAGAGTATTGGGGAACTTTGTATTTTGTGATCTTATGACCTTTGACCCCTAAAATGAATTTCATATTCATTATGGAATTTCAGCACACACTTATAATCATGTTGATGTAACCATTAAAGCAGAGGGTCACTGCAGTGATGGAATCTGTAATAGGACTGATGAACAGAGAGCCCATCTAATCAGATTACAAATAGACTGTAAACCTGCCTGCTCCCAAAAGCACGGTCCAATTCCTCTCATACATTCCATACCATGTGACACTTCACCTCTGTTTCTCAAAACAGCTCGGCAACAGCTACCAGATGCCATATTATAATATGATGTGGTTTGAAATAGAGAACACCAGCGGGGCTTCGTTAATAAGGGTACAGGGTGAAGAAAGTGTCAGTTCCACAGATTTACACAGAATTTTAAGGCCCATTATGCCATAAATATTTTGGATAATCTGATTATGCTTTCAGCAACCAATATGAGCACAACACATTTTTTCCCCTTAAACCCTCAGCAAACAATGCTAAAGAAATTCCTGTCCTGAGCAGATTCCTGAATTGTACTTAGAGAGGATTGTAATTGATAAGGGAAACATCTGAAGTCAAATATCACAGATTTATGATCTGAAAATTCTGTCTCACATAAGTGTAACTATATCTGAATTACCTAGGATGAGAATGGAAAAAATAAGACAGGATGTAAAGAATATTCTAAGGAAGTCTTGATTATGTTGGTGATGTTTTATTAGCTTGAAAGGGCCTGTCCTCGCTCACTGCATAATAAGCTGTCATACCGAAATGAGAACAGTGCATTAGTTCCCAATCAACATTCATTAACTCTGAGAGAGTGTGTGTGAGAGAGAGAGAGAGAGAGAGTGTGAGAGAGAGAGAGAGTGAGAGAGAGAGTGAGAGAGAGAGAGAGTGAGAGAGAGAGAGAGAGAAAGAGAGAGAAAGAGAGAGACTTGACTTTAACAACTCTTTATTCAATAAGATTAATAAAACATTTATTCCTAAAATATATTGCCAAACAATAACCATAAATTGGCCTCATCACATATAACATATGTGCATTACTATCAAATATATGTACATTCACAAAAAGAAAAAAAAATCACATTAAGAAAAGGAAAGAGAAAAAAATAAAAAAATAATATTATTAATATTATATATAAATTTAGGAATAAAATGTCCTCTTGGTCAACCACACACAACACTTCTGTCTGTCACCAAAACTCACTGAATGCAACCAAATTTTGTGTTAATGTAAAAAAAGCTAATTCTGCTTTAATCCTTGCAGATACAAAAGGCTTTAAAATAAGTTCAGGTTCAGTTGTTCCACTATCTTTCCGCTTATTTTTCCTTGTAATCCATATTGCCAGCTTTGCTTCACCAATTAAAAAATTCTCCAAGTGTTCTAAGCCAACTCTTTAAAATCAGAAACAAACCATTTAGCCTAGAACAATCTAAAAATAGATGCTTTAAAGTTTCTTCATGGCCACAAAAGATATTCTTTCCCCACAGTGGAGTCAACACGTGCCAAGTATCTATTAGTTGCAATTGCCGAATGTACAATCCTCCATTGAAGATCTGCAGTGCGTTTTTCAATAGGTGATTTATATAAGGACCTCCAACATCTCCTAGGAGATAAGCCCTGGCCAAACACATCCAACCATTTTGATTCTTTACAGTTCTTCAGTTCAGATTGATGAGAGACTTTCACACATGATAAATACAAGGCTTTCTTTGAAACGTCTTCAAACAAATTCAGTTCAGGTATACAGAAAACAAGAAGTGATTCTTTTTCGGGCTTTTCATCCATTATCATTGAAATCTGAAGTTTTGGAAAACTTTCTTTCATTTCATCCTCTTGTTTACCACAGCAATTTTCTTTTATACTTTGTCTGTAGATAGAAGGAAGGACTGAAAAAATATCCTTAATTATTTTATCCATAAATCTCACAGACTTAATGCCCATCAAACTACAGTTCTTGTGGACTTTTCTACTTGTTTCCATTCTTTAGATTAGACAAACATGTGCATTCTGCTCTCACCATTGATGTTTGCAAACTTCTCATGTTCTACACATTTGCTTGTATTAGGGGATTGTTACAGACTGGTTCTTTTTTTTATCCAACCTTCAAGGTTTGAATCTCTACTTACTTGAAAGACAGAATTCCACACTTTCAAAACTGATTTATAAAATGGAGAAGAATCATTCCATTCCATATCCTTCAGACTGATTAAAAACAGATTAAAATCATATTTAAACCAATTCATACTGCGTAATAAGGAACAAGCAGTATCAGCCCAACAGATTTTTCCAGAGTACTGCAACTTCTGTGCTGCCTGCAGCCTGAAAGCCGTGATTCTGCTTCTTATATCAAATAAGCCTTGTCCTCCTTCACTTCCTGGTAAATACAAAATAGCAGATTTTACCCAGTGCTGACCAGACCAAAAGAAATCATTTATTTTCTTTTGTAGTAAATATACCACTTTTCCAGGTGGATTCAACACATTTAGTTTATACCAAAGTGCTGAAGCAGCCAGATTGTTTGCCACCAAGACTCTCCCCCTAAAAGATAACTGAGGCAGGATTCATGTCCCCCGTGACAAACGGTCACACATCTTATCATACATTCCTTCCCAGTTCTTCTGAATATATTCGTCAGTTCCTTAATAAATACCCAATATTTTCAGGCCGTCTTTACCCCATTTCACACCTCCTGGTAAGACTGGTGGCCCTTCTTTAGACCAATTTCCTAAAATAAAACCTTCACTTTTTTCTCAGTTTACCTTTGCTAAAGAAGCATTTTCATACTTCTTTAAAACTTCTAAAACAATCACATCTCTTTTGCTTTTGATAAACACTATAACGTCATCAGCATAGGCAGCAGTGGCGGAGCCAGGATTTTTTCATAGGGGTGGCCAGGCAAGGGCCAGCAAACAGTCTGGGGTGGCATATAAATCTTAATTATTTTAACATAAAAATTAGTTTAAATAAATGTATTGGACTGTTTTAGTGCCTTCCTACACAACTGAATACAGTTCATTTTTACTTAATTGTAATTGAGATTCTGGTGTCAGGTGGGGACAGGACAAACACAACTCACAGGTGTTCAACCTGGTGAGACGCAGGAGGAGCCAGGCCAGGAGTCACCCCATAGTGCCCGGAACCTCCAAGTGTTGCAAATGACTCCATCTAGCATCAAGTCTGAGAGGAGGCGGATCAAGTGGCCAGCAGCTAACATGACCTCACTGTGGAACCAGTTTGATATTGATGTCGACCAGATTCTGGAGACTACAATCAGGGGAGATGCCGACAGGAAATTGCAAGCCATGACAACGATCATCATCAGCATTGCATCCGAACGGTTTGGAGAAGAGGTGAATGGAGGAGGCTCCAAAGGATCTCACTCAAATAACCAACGCGAGATGAGAATCCATAACATCAGACAGGAGATGAAGTCCCTGAAGCGGCAGTACAGGCGGGCAGGAAAGGAGGAGCGCATTAGCACCGGAGGCACCGCCGCGAAAGAGCCCGAAAGCGAGCTGCATTCATTGCCAACCCCTTTAAGTTCACTAAGGAGCTGTTAGGGCAGAAGCGTAGTGGCCAGCTGGTCTGCTCTCAGGAGGAGATTGATCATCACCTGAAGGAAACATACAGCGACCCAGCGAGAGAGCAAGAGTTAGGGGAGTGCAGCACTCTGATAGACCCTCCTGGGCCAAGTGTGCAGTTCAACATGTCAGAGCTGCAGCTAAAGGAGGTTCGAGAGGTTGTCAAGAAAGCGCGAGCAAGCTCTGCTTGCGATTCGGCACCAATCGCCACTTCGTACAAAGTGTACAAGAACTGTCCTAAACTCCTGCTGCGCCTGTGGAAGATTCTGCGTGTCATCTGGAGGAGGGGCAGGATTCCTGAACAGTGGAGGGTTGCAGAAGGGGTCTGGATTCCGAAGGAGGAGAACTCCAAGAAGATAGACCAGTTCCGCATCATCTCCCTGTTGAGTATTGAAGCTAAGATCTTCTTCAGTGCTGTCTCCAACCGGCTGAGCACCTTCCTCTCAAAGAACAGGTTTATCGACACATCAGTCCAAAAGGGTGGATTAGCTGGAATGTCTGGATGTTTGGAACACACAGGAGGGGTAACACAGCTCATCAGAGAGGCCAGAGAGAACAACGGCAATCTGTCAGTGCTGTGGCTCGATCTGGCAAATGCATATGGCTCAATACCACACAAGCTTGTGCAGTTCACTCTAACAAAATATCACGTCCCCAGCAGAGTCAGAGACCTCATCGCTGACTATTACAACAATTTTAGGATGAGAGCCTCTTCAGAAGCAGTGACATCAGGCTGGCACAAGGTTGAGATCGGAATCATCACGGGCTGTACCATCTCCGTAATCCTGTTCTCCCTGGCCATGAATATGCTCACAATGTCTGCTGAACCAGAGTGCCCAAGACGAAGTCAGCTCAACGTCAGCCACCGATCAGAGCATTTATGGACGACCTCACGGTCACCACAGAATCTGTTCCAGGCTGCAGGTGGATTATAAAGGGTCTTGAAAGGCTAATGGAGTGGGCACGGATGCATTTTAAACCAGCCAAGTCAACATCAATGGTACTGAGAAGAGGAAAGGTGGATGAGAAATCCCGGTTTATCGTCGCAGGTGTAACAATCCCGACCATCACTGAGAAGCCTGTCAAGAGCTTGGGCAAGGTGTTTGACAGCACCCTGAGGGACTCCGCATCCATCCAGTCAACCTGCACTGAGCTGGACATATGGCTGAAGTCAGTGGACCGGTCTGGATTGCCAGGGAAGTTCAAAGCTTGGCTATACCAGCATGGTATTCTTCCCAGAATCCTGTGGCCACTACTCGTCTACGAAGTGCCACTCTCGACTGTGGAAACCTTAGAGAGGAAGGTCAGCAGCCACCTCAGAAGATGGCTGGGGCTTCCAAAAAGTCTAAGTAGCATCGCACTTTATGGGCAACGTAACAAACTGCAATTGCCACTCAAGTCCTTGGAAGAGGAGTTCAAGGTATCAAGAGCTAGAGAAGTGCTGCTATACAGAGACTCAAGTGATCCAAAGGTGGCAACGGCTGGGATTGAAGTGAGGACTGGTCGGAAGTGGAAGGCTGAGGAGGCTGTTCAACAAGCAGAGGAAAGATTACACCACAAAAGGCTGGTGGGGGTGGTAACAAGAGGCAGGGCTGGACTGGGTTCCTTTTCAACTCCTCACATTGACACCACCAAAGGAAAGGAAAAACGCTGCCTAGTCCAGGAGGAGGTGAGAGCAGTGGTCGAGGAGGAGAGAACCTGCAGGACAGTAGGAATGAGGCAACAGGGTGTCTGGACAAGATGGGAGAACGCGATCGAGAGGAAGGTGACATGGGCGGAGCTGTGGAAGGCAGAGCCACAGCGGATCATGTTTCTTGTCCAGGTGGTATATGATGTGCTCCCCAGCCCATCAAACCTTCACATATGGGGCAAAGTGGAGTCACCAGCATGCCCACTGTGCTCCAGGCGTGGAACCCTAGAGCACATTCTGAGTTGCTGCTCAAAGGCACTGGGAGAGGGAAGGTACAGGTGGAGGCATGACCAAGTACTAAAGGCCATTGCTGAAGCCATTGCTACAGCAGTCGAGTGGTCAAAGCGCTCCCGCCCCTCCAAACAAGCCATCGTCTTTGTCAGAGCTGGAGAGCAGCCAAAACCAGCCGCAAAAACATCCGCAGGCATCCTGGCCACGGCGAGGGACTGGCAGCTGTTGGTGGACTTGGTGCAGCAACTCAAGTTCCCCAACCAGGTTGTGCCCACCTCCTTAAGACCAGATGTCGTCCTCTTGTCTGAGTCCACCAAACAAGTGGTCATGTTGGAGCTTACAGTCCCTTGGGAAGACCGCTTGGAAGAGGCGTTTGAGAGGAAGCTCGCCAAGTACGAGGGACTAGTAAGCGAGTGTCGACAAGCTGGATGGAGAGCAAGGTGTCTCCCAATAGAGGTAGGATGCAGGGGCTTTATAGCACGATCCCTGTTCAGAGCCTTCAGTCTGTTAGGCATTGATGGGGTGAGGAGGAGAAGAGCCATCCGCAATACCACTGAAGCGGCAGAGAAAGCCTCAAGATGGCTATGGCTCAAGAAAGGAGATCCATGGGGGCAGGGTAGCTAGATTTGCCAACTGGACACAAGCTGGGGTCTGATCAGCCACAGCTGGGTCACCTGGAGGAGGGTGTATGATGTTGAAAGACCCGAAACACCCAATGATTCCAGGAACATCACTGAAGATGTGTCCAGTAGCATCAGTAGATGTATTTGCACGAGATAGTGAATTAGGAATCATGGAATACTGAGTGAATTTGATCTTTTTTATTATTATTAGCTACTTACTACCTCCAGGCATATTAATAAAGAGCACACACACTATAGCTAAAGTTCAGCTTGTTCAGTTAGCTTGGTTCTGGTTCTCAAAACCCCCAACATTGTTGCACCTTCATGGTTGAGACATGCAGATAACTACTGTAGTTCGAAGATTATTTAACCTTCATTGAATTTTATATAATCAATTAACTAACTCTTCAACTTTCTGTATTAGTTGTCAAAATAATGAATCTAAACCATTCTATCATACCTAAATTAAAAAGGGGGGAAAACATCTCTTTTGAATCCCTATGTGCAAGAATGTGAACAAGGCGGAAGTAAACAGCACATAAATACCAGAATGTAAAATTAGTTATTTTATGGATTTAAAAATTATTAATAATTTTTTGTTTTTCCTTTACAAATTAACGCAAAATTACCGCCTATCTTCTAGTAGCCTACAAATGCACAGTGCTCACATTTATTTGAACATTAAAAAAAATTCACATAGCCTATCAGTTTGTGCCTTAAATTGTGATTTCACATGGCAGAATATTTTAGTCGAGACATATGTGACGCTTATATAACAAATACATGCAGTTTTGACACAGATTTTATCGCCTTTTTGATTATTTCATGAGTTAGCTAATTGACGACAGAATTACTGCTACAGCACGCCACATTGCCCGTGATGTGCAAGCAGCTACAGTACAATGGCTGTCAGGACAGGAAAGTTAGTTTTACTGACATTTGTTGACCTTACAACATCTCATCTTACCGCAGATAGCCTAACGTTACTGATTCAGGACAACACGCTTTTCTCCGCATCTGACAGAAGTGTCACAAGCTTCCACACAGATCTTTCAAAATAAAAGTAGAATCAGAAAAAAAAAGAGAATTACGTTGTTGTTTCTTTGACTGGACATATGCGACTCACTCAAAACGGTCTCGCAACCCATCAGTTGAGGAACATCGAATCTATATTTACTCTGCTCCGATCACTGATCAAGCTCATTCGGTACCCGTACATTTCCGCACTCGTTTTACTTGTGCCTGGCGCTGAGGTGAAGTTGGAGTGCGCGTCTGAAAAGTCTCACGTTTTTTGTGGTCTTAAAGCGACGGTTCTGTGTTTTAAAAACAAAATTCTTGTAAAAATAAGAGCGAGACAAAAACAGCAGTTGTGAGAGGGGTGGCCAAAGGGGTGGCCAAGCTTAAGTCAAGGGTGGCCATGGCCACCCCCTGGCTCCGCCACTGATTGGCAGAAAACTTAGGTTTAACTTTTTGTTTTTCAATTAGCAAGCCATCCAAAAATAAGTTTGTTAATCATTTACTATATGTTCTAAATACAATTTCAATCTATTTGAAAGACATTTCGCTAAGATTTTATAGTCAGTACACACAATTGCCACTGGTCTCCAATTCTTTAAAAGACCAAGATCACCTTTCTTTGGTAAAAAAGACAAAACGGCTCTTCTACAGCTTGTTGGCAGCTCTTTTTTTCCTGTAAGATGATTTAAAAATATCAAACAAATCATCTTTTAATAAGTCCCAAAACTGCTTATAAAATTCGTCTGGAAGTCCAACAATTCCCGGTGCACGTCCACTGGATAGCTGATTAAAAGCCTTTGTTATTTCATCAATGTCCATTTCAAATTCCAGTTGATTCCTCTGTTTATATAGCCTGGTTAAAACCAGACCCTTCTCAGTCGAAACTGAGTAAGGGTCTGGGGAAGGTTCATTCACAGCTCATTTCCAAAGGGGCGTCACCAACGGATGTCGCTCAAATGCCTCTGTAAGCAATTGCATAGACCTTAAAACCAATCAGATCGATCGTCATCTTGTAAAGCCCGCCTCAACGTTTGTGATTGGTGCCTCGATTTGGAAAGATTGGAAATGAGCTTGAATGGGCTCTTCGCCAGACTAACTTGCAGAGCAAATCTAAATTTGCCGGAAGTTCGTCTGGGTTTTCCCAGGCTACTGTTTATCAGTCAACTTTGGTAAATCTTTAAAAAGGAAAAAAGTTCTGTATATAATCAATAGCTATTTTTTCATTTCTTTAGGATTAGTTGTCACAGTTCCATCTGATTTCTTTAGATGTAGCATTGACTTCCGCGCTCCTTCCCGTTTTTCAAAACTAAAAAAGAAAGAACTTGGTGCATCCATCTCTCTCAGAGAGAGGAAACGAGCTCTCATTAAAGCTCCCTTAGCTCGTTCATGAAAAAGTGAGGCCAAAGCTTTATTTTTTTTCCATTCAGTCTTTCAGTTGATTCACCATTTTGGTTAAATAGACTTCTTTCAATTGATTTGATTTCATTTTCCAATTCCATAACAGTTTTTTTTAAAACAATAATTTGCACTAGCTGTGTAATTTTGACAAAAGATCCTGATGTGTGCCTTTCCTACATCCCACCAATGCACAACATCATCAAAAACAGTCTTTCGCTCTCTCCATTATGCAAAAAATAAATGAAATTTTTCACAAAAGAAAGCATCCTGCTACAATTTTACATTAAAATGCCAATAGTAACTAAGACATCTTGTCTTTTGTAAATTAAAAACAATCATACATAAATGATGATCTGAAAAACCACTGGGGTAAATACAGGCCTTTAAAATTCTACTTTATTAATATAAAAACAAAGCTGATGTGGTCACTTGAAGACTTCGACCAAGTATATTGCTTTTCTACTGGATGTTGTAATCTCCAAACATTACACAAATCTGTGCACAAATGTGCATAGACTTTAACAAAGACAAATGAAAACCCCATCAAATTAGCATGAACAGCCAAAATTCGACCCTTCTCTATTTCATCACTTGTTTCAAAAGCTATACTAATTTTCTTCGAGAACAAAATAGCAACACCACCCTTAGTATTAGTGCCATGACTTAAGAAAATATGGCCTCCCCACCAATTTTTCCATTCTGTCTCATTAGCTATGTCACTATGTGTCTCTTGTAAGAAAATTATATCCATATCCTTATTTTCAATATACTCTTTCAACACTGCTCTTCTTCTACCATCCCTTCCTCCATTAATATTAATTGTTCCCATCTTAATACTTCCCATAAAAAGAAAAGAAAGATCAAGAAAGAAAAAAGAAGGGTTAGCAAAGTAAAAAACTGAGAAAACACCCCAAGTGACTTAATCATTAAGGAGTTAGACCTTTTTCAAGGGCCATTTTACTTCTCAATTAAATTAAAAAAAATGAATCTAAATCTTTTTCTTCTACTCAATTCATCATAACTTGTTTTTCCAAGGCCGCATCCAGGAAATCATTAACCTTATTTACAGTATACAATTAGTCTTCACCAAATTGAGAAAGAATAGGTATCCGATGCCCCTGAAAACTTGTCATCATCTTCCATGTCATCTTGCTCATCAGCATCAGTTAACTCAACGGCGACAAACCAATCGGCCCAGTATTTTGTGCAACATTTGTAACAACCTTCGGTAACTTAGAATGAAGATTCTCTTCGTCTTCATTGTCACCATCATTAACATACACATGTATCTTATCTCTTTTCAGTACCAACTAAACTGCCAATTGAATTTGTTTTCTTCTGATTGTTCTTCCCTTCATTTGCATTTTCGTCTTTGTTTCTCCCATCAATTGTTGTTTTGTTTGGTTCCTCACTGATCTTTACATTTTCACATCTGTACACTAGAAATAACTTCAATATCATTTACATTATTTTCTAGCTGCGTTTTGTTATGTTGGCAAGCTATCTTTTTATGTCCAACGTCTCCGCATTCAAAACATTTAAAATTTCCGGTACTCGCATAAATCATGTAAGATTTACCCTCATGTTTGATTCGGAAAGAAATATCTAGCTTTTGTTGATGAAGAAACAAACACCTGACGCCTAAAAGACAACACGTGTTTCAATGCTTCATTCCTACACCTCAACAGAATAATTTTCACTTCACTGGCCATTTTTCCAAACCTCAACAATTCTTCTTCAATGTCACTATTAAATATAAAGGGTGGCACATTAGAAATCGTGACTCTAACAGATTGCAACACGAGCGGTGACACAACAACTCACCCGTTTGTTGCTCCCATAACCCAAACCCCCAGCATGCAAAGCAAGAGAGAGATAGAGATAGAGAGAATTTGAATTTTGAAAAAACTTTATGTAGAAATTTCAACAGCACTAACTATATAATACATTCAAAAATTACACAGAGGATATTAATACCTAATGAAATTACAAAGAAAAAAACAAAACCACCTTCACAAACTGCACACAAAGCACCATGACTTCACCATATCAATTCAAAAGTTGAAAGATCTCCCATAGTTTTATAAAACCGAAATTCAATTAAAACTCTAGATTTTATCAAAGTTAAAAAACACACGTTCACATCATCGCTACACCTTTGTTCCACTTTGGTTTTCCTGCGGATATAAATAGCTATTTTTGCTTCCCCTAAAATAAAATTCAACAATTGACAGATGAAACGTTTTTTTTTTCTGAAATTACTTAAAACTCAAAATGAAAGTCCCAATTCAAAAAGTTTCATCAAATTTACAAAACAATTATTTTAATCTCATAAATAAAGATTCTAATCTAAAACAATGCATGAAAGCATGAAAAACAGTCTCCCTTTGAAGACAGAAAGGGCAAGCAGAATTAACTTCTGCATTCAACACCGAAATAAATGAGTTGACAGCAATGGAACCATGGAGAATTCTCCATTGTATATCACCAAATCTTTTTGACAATGGTGGCTTATATAATGATCTCCATTCAGGTTTTACATCATTTCTCAGTTTAAGAACAGAACGCCATGGCGTATCAGTTTTTTATCTAACATTTTCTTATTAAAAACCAAAACACAGGCTCTATACAGTTTTTTTTTTCCTTCACTTGACAAGAAATCTAAAAACAAAGATTCACCTGATTTTAGCAAAAAACCTATACCCTCTTCAAAATTGGGTTGAAAAATCAAACACGGAAAGGGATCCTCAACATCAGGAGTACAAACCCATGTAAAAAAGTATCTTAACAGGTGATCATCTTCAACTTTAAAACATGATTTAAGTTTGACCAAAAAACGAGTTCATAAACAAACAGATCTGATTCCTAAATGTTTGGATACTACATCCACATTCTCAAAACGAGGCTGAGTCAAAGTCAACAAATGTCCCAAAGTAAAAACCTTGGAATTCTGAAATATGGTGCTGAAACCCAGCAAATAACAGTGAGTAGCAATGTCCAGGCGGGTCCCAAGTATCAGTGGTTCCTGCAAAAGCCAGTGGAGAGAATATGAGTTCTCAGTCTTATGAACACGAAAAAAAACACACCTTGAAAGGATTTCGATAAAAAACAGGCAGTTCCGATAAATCCAATTTGGTTGGATCCATTAAAAAGAGGGATTTATCCAGTCCAAATTCCCCAATAGTGCGCAAAATAGTGCAACTAGCAGCACGCCAGCTGAAATCTGCAGAACCATCAAGTAATCTTTGTAAAAATTGTAACCAAAAGGCAGCCATTCTACTTTGTAAGTGAATCAAACCTTGCCCACCTTCATCTTTGGGGAGGTATAAAACACTTTGTGGGACCCAGTGCAGTTTGTCCCCAAAAAAGTTCACAAGAGCAGCTTGAACTTCTGCTAAAAACTGTAGTGAAGGGTCTACACATGCCAATCTATGCCAAAGTGAAGATGCCACTAGATTGTTGACGATGAGAGTTCGCCCCCTATAGGACACATTCGGTAATAACCATTTCCACTTATCTAAGCGCCCTTTAACTTTTTCCATTAGCCCCTCCCAATTTTTCTGTAACACACTGTCATCCCCAAGATAAACTTCTAAATATTTTATACACCCATTCCTCCAACACAACCCATCAGGAAGGCAAGGTTTACCATCAGTCCGTTGTCCTAACAATAAAGCCTCACTTTTTCACAATTAATCTTGGCAGAAGACAACAGTCTAAATTCTTCCATTAAATTAAGTAAAATCTGCACATCACTTTGTCTGTTGATCATCACCACAATATCATCGGCATAGGCTGACAAACAAATCTGATTATTACAACCTTGTAAAAACAAACCACTTAATTTACCTCTTATTTGTTGAAGCAATGGCTCAATAGCCAAGTAATACAACATTCCAGACAAGGAGCAACCTTGTCTGATACCTCTGAGGACCTGAAAAGGACCACATAAGGCACCATTTATTTTCAGTGTACTCTCAATGTCACAATAGAGTACCCTAATCATGTCTACAAAGTTTTTACAAAAATCAAAAGCTGTTAAAGCACTCCACAAATATGAGTGCTCTACTCGGTCAAAAGCCTTCTCCTGATCCAAAGATATCAAGCCACAATCTAAATTTAACAATTTAGAGACGTAAAAAATATCTCTAATTAAAGAAATATTGTCGAATATAGATTTACCAGGGACACAGTATGTCTGGTCCGGATGGATAACCTGACCCAACACTCCAGCCAATCTGTTACCCAATGCCTTAGAAAGCATTTTATAGTCACTACAGAGAAGCGAGACAGGGCGCCAGTTCTTAATATCTGTAAGGTCCCCTTTTTTTGGGGATTTTTTTTTAATTTTTTGATCACCGCTCTTCGGCAACTCAATGGCAACCCGCCCTTCGACAAGCTGTCTTTAAGTACCTCCAGCAGATCTAAACCCAACTCCAACCAAAAAGCCTTATAGAAGTCAACTGGGAGGCCATCCACTCCTGGTGCTCTCCCAGACTCCATACTTTGCAGAGCTTTAAAGAGCTCTTCCAGGGTCAGCACTCCTTCAAGATCGTTATTAGCCTCCTCTGACACATTTGGTAGGCTGTCAAGGAAAACGTTCTCCACACAACACCCTGACTTGAGCTCACTTCTATAAAGATTTTGATAAAAATTAACTGCTCTTCCCCGAATACCAACAGGATCTGACAATAACACTCCATCTTCAGAGCGCAATGCATGAATAAAACGTTTCTGACCATTCTTTTTTTCCAGATTGAAAAAGTATTGGGATGGTGCATCCATCTGATTAATGCTTTGAAAGCGTGAACGGACCAGAGCCCTTTCCCAAAAACTCTAAAGAACGAGTCAACTCCAACGTTGTGAGTGTACTGTTGAGTAAATGGTCTAATTTGTATCTTACCAACATCCCACCACTGTTGCAATGAATAAAAAGAAGACTTCATTGTTCTGTGAACTTCCCAAAAATTTATCATTTAACAAATTAGTATTAAAATGCCCGTATGCACTTTTTGGTTTTATTGAGCTTAAAATAAGCTTACAGTGCACCATACTGTGATCTGAAAGACTTACTGGTGTTATATAACATTTATTGAAAATACTAAGATGGTGATTAAAACTGTAAAATCTGTCCAGCCTAGCTAATGACATAACATTGTCACGTGTGTGAACCCAAGTGTACTGTCTCTCATTACCATTTAAAGATCTCCAAATATCACATAAATCATACTTTTTAATAATATTAATAAAACGTTTACGCAAAGCCAAATGACGCTCAATGTGATTTCGATCTAGATTGAGCTTAGTTCAATTGAAATCCCCACCTAGGAACAAGAAGTCTTCAGGGCAACAGTTTTGTAGAGTTGAACACAGTATGTCTAAAAAAAAAAAAACATTCTTTCAACTGGTGCAGTTGGAACATATACACAAATAAAAATAAACATAATTTTCAAAAACAGCTCTAACTTTTAAAAGCCTACCTTTTACTATTTCATTAACATCATAAGAGATAGGACTAAAATTCTTTGTAAATAAAATGGCAACTCCCCCACTTATCGAAGTGTTATGACTTAACACATCAAACTCCCTCGCCCAGTCAACAGCATTTTTCAAGTCGCTATGAGTTTCTTGTATAAAAAACAACATCAATATTTTTCTGTTTAATTACTTCATATATTGTAGCTCTTTCCCTGGAATCTCTTGCACCGTTAACATTCAAAGTAGCTACATGCACTTCACTCATAAATAAAAAAAGAGAAAAGAAAAACCACCCAAATAACCAAAAAAACATCAGCCATTCTGCGTTTAGAGTCAACAGACATCATTGTTCAGAGCAGTATTGAGATTCCTCACAATTTTCTTTAGTCGATAGATTTCTTTGTTAGTGAAGCAACTCTCTGCTATTTCTGTATCCTGATCCATATTGTCTAGCACTCTTTTTACTTATTTTGGCATCAATTATTTTATTACTCTTCTTCTGTTTATGAGGTATTTTGAAAAGAAAAAATACTCGGTTTCACTTTATTTTGATGGTTCCTTTAACACATTCTGTTGTCTATAAGTAATATTGCACCTTCATGTCTACTAACTCTCATTAGAGTATTTGTAGAGTATTGGTAGACTGGTAGGGTTAGGGTTAGAATAAGCTGACATGTAGTTGCAAAGTTACTTATAGTCAGTAGTGTCTGTTGGAGGATCATCACAATAAAGAGTTTGCAGATATGAAGCAGATAGTCCACTTGTACTCTAATGAGAGTTAGTTGACATGTAGTTGCAAAGTTACTTATAGTTAAACAGAATGCTCAAAAGGGACCATCAAAATAAAGTGTTACCAAATACTCTGCCTCACACAATCCGTCTCACATGCTTCTTGCAATAACACTGAATTATTCTCTAAAGAACTTTCATTTTGCTCATCTCTTTTGTTTTCAGAAAACGGTGTCACGCTCTGTAAATACTTGATACTAGCATCTGAAAGTGTTTCAGTGTATCGTACCCGAGTGTAGGGCTGAACGATTAATTGCATTTGCGATAATATCGCGATATGATGAAATGCGATTTTGTAACCGCAAAAGCTGCGATTACACTGGTCACGTGACACGAAAGAGAAAAGCAGTCTGCAGATCAAGCATCAACTTGGCACGCTACGCATAGGTCTAGCATACAGGAAAGAACAGTTTATTTTTTATGTATGTGATATTGTGTTATTTATTCTCTCTCCAACAATTCTGGATCGATTCAGAGAATTTCAGAATCGAGTCTGAGTTTAGTTTTAAACACAGATGCGTGTCATTGCGTGATGACGCTGCGCGTGCTTTAGAAACAACCGTATTAGGTTATAAACAACCTCTCTCTCTCTCTCTCGCGAATTATAAGGACAGTCGCGGGCTTCATTGCACAGGTTTTGCCGCTTTGATGTTACTCTTGCAGTGCGCGGTCTTGGCCGCCGAAATTTTCCTTACAAGTGCTCCACAAAGGCATTATTTATGTATTTTGTAATGCAGTTGGCTTATATATTAAAAATATGAAAATCACTGAGAAAGCTGCTTTCATTTTAAAATACTTACGCGCGCTTTGTGAAGAGTGCTCGTGCATGCGGCTGTGAGCGACTCATTGGTTAAATGTACTTGCATCTCAAAATGCTTTTGACGCGAAATTAATGTAAACACGGTCAGTTATATCTTAAACCAACAGGACAAACCACATTTACAATTTCAAAAGAGATATGTGCATTAGTGTGAATGCAGCTTATCGTATAGGGGGAAAATCACTCCAGCTCTTGAATGGAAAACGTTCAGACAGCCTACTTTTAAATACTGAAAGCACTCTTTGTTTATTGCTTGTAACGATTTTTTTTCTTTATTTACTAGCTTTTATATTTTGAAGCTATAATAGTTTATAGCCCATTTAAAATTCTTAACATGTAATTGATTTAATTAAATGTGTTTAAATATATATATATATTTAAAGTATGTATATTTACACATGTAATTAAATACATATTTTAAGTGTTATTAATATTAATTAATAAGAAAAAAATTAGATCGGATCATGAGATGCCTAAAGATTCCCATCCCTACTGTACAATGATTTATTGCTTGTCTTTGTCGACTAATACAGAAGGTAAAGAACTTAAAGTAATTGCATATTAAATCGCAATATTGGTTAAAAAAATCGCAATTAGATTATTTTCCATAATCGTTCAGCCCTACCCGAGTGCTCACGGTGCAATGAAGTCGATGCAACAACACTCTCACCGGGAACACCTGTAGCCGTCACCGCCACAGCTAAGCTCGGCCCCGGCAATACCTCCTCAATTATGCCGGCAACAACAATCTTTTTAATTGGAGATACCAATTTTCCATACCGAGAAAACGGTGGAACATTTGACAAAGTGACTCGCTTAGCTGGCAATGAAAGGGGAAAAACAGAGACAAAATCACCACCAATGACTATTCCGTGTTCGACTTCTTCATTGACTTTATCTACGCTATTAAGAAACACCACAATGGCACGCTATTAAGAAACATCACAACGGCACTATTCATTCTGGAGGCGGATAGCACGCTCTCATGCCCAACAACCTCACCAATGCCCAGACAACATTCCTCCACACTCACAGCGGCGGCCACCTTAACCACATTACGCCGATTGAGTGAACTCAACACCTGCACGCGTGGGGCCGACATGCTTCCCCGATAAAGTGGATAGCACGCGGCCCAACAAACAATAAAGACCAACAGACCAATTAGAAAAGACCAGAAAAGAAGCAAGGGAAAAATAGAAAACCGCTTTACTCACAAGCCCTCCAATCACACTCACACACGACACTACTCCAACTCGCACCCAGACACTCCGGAAGTGAGAGAGAGAGAGAGAGAGAGAGAGAGAGAGAGAGAGAGAGAGAGAGAGAGATGCTGATAAAGATACAGCAGAAGAGACTCTGCAACATAGGGCAGGCAAATTAAATCCTCTCCATCAGGATGCACTCTCCACTGACTCATGGAGAACAGCATTTACTAGAAAGCTCTCTAACCCACCAGACAAAAGCTCAGAAATCATCTCCCTACTCTCACAGACCTGTGGGTCAGACTGATTCCATTGAAAAAAAAAAAAAGAAAAGAGAAAAAGTACATTCTCTTCAGAGAGAAAAGATTACTAGCAAAATCATGAAAACCACCCTATGGCACAAGCTTTTCTCGTCAGACAGCCGTGTGCAGGGCCGACATATATGCATGATTAATGTGTCATGACTGAAAGAAGAACATGGAATGACTAACACTTTGACGGATGCAGCAGGTGTAGGGAACGCCGCAGGACAAAGGACTCGTGCCATTGCAGAAGTGGTACTGGTTTACTTCCCAATCCTTGTACTCATCTCCCCCACAACAAGAAAACTGAAAAGACAAACCAAGAGAGTCATTATAAAAGGAAATTTTATTTATAATTTTGAGTGACAGTTTTCTTCTTAACATGACAAGAAGCCTTTATAAAATAAATATTTAATATAAAATATAAATAAAAAATACACTACTGTTAAAAAGTTTGTGTTCGGTATGATTTTTTTTTTTTTTTTTTTTTTTGTGGTTGAAAAAGTCACCAAGTCACTTATGCTCACCAAGGCTGCATTTATTTGATCAAAAATACAGTACAAACAGTAATATTGTGAAATTTTAAAACTATTTAAAAATAACGGTTTTCTATTTTTGTGGCCTAATGAGAGTCAGACTGGTAACCTGATTGTCGCGGGTTCTATTCTCAATACCGGCACATATAAGGCACTTAATACACAATTGCTCCACAGCAAAATTACTGCTCCAGGTGTGTGTGTTTGAAGTGTGGTCCAAGGTTTGCAGTGTGTCTGTGTGTGTGTGTGTGTGTGTGTGTGTGTGTGTGTGTGTTCACTGCTCCTAATGTGTGCACTAACTTGGATGGGTTAAATGCAGTACAAATACTAAGTATGGCCTTCTTATGTCACTTTCACCTTTTCACTTTCAAAGCTGAATTTTAAGCATCTTCAGTGTCACATGATCCTTCGTAATAAAAAAAAAACATAAAAAAAAAATTCTAATATGCTGATTTGTATCTCAAGAAACATTATTATTACCAAAGTTAAAAACAGTTGTGTTGCTTAATTTTTTTAAATACTGATAAAGAATGTTCATGGTTATTTGATGAATAGATAGAGCAGAAAGAAAAGCATTTGTGAAGTAGAAATTTTACATTATTAAACAGTCGTGTCACTTTTGATCAACTTAATGTGTCCTTACTGAATAAAAGTATCAATTTCTTTTTTTTAAATGCCATATTAAAATGTGTATAAAGCTGGATTACAGAACCATTCAAAAGTTTTGACCATTTATGATGCAGCTGACTATGTAGTGACATCTGCTATGAGAAAACTGTCATTTTTGTGAGATTATGGGGATGAAAGAGATTTTAACTGACACAAACTATGTGTTTCTGCTAGAAACATGGACATTAATTATGTCTGACTTGATGTTTTGTAGGCCATATTAGGGTGGGTGTATAATACACTTATAGTAATAAAACAGTTAAGTAAACAACCTTCTCTTGCACGTAGTCCAATATGTTCTTGAAGTCCAGGTCATCATAGTAGTGCTTGATTCCCTCACGTATACTTTTCTGAAATAATTTGATTGTCTAAAGACAGAGAAGATTTGGACTCATTAACAACAAACCGTATACCGTAACCGTACCATATAACCGCAACAACATTCTCTCTGCTCTCAATGTCTTACCGTCTTTTCAAAGATCAGGGCAATGATGAGGGCAAGAGCCTGGAGAGCCAGCAAAACACACAGGACACACAGGAACTGCATGGAAAGGTATATTTAAAGGGTTAGGTAATCCAAAATAAACGTCATCAGTCATTCTAAGACTTCTGTTCATCTTTGGAACACAATTGAAGATATTTTTCAATGAAGCGATCATGTCTCTTCAGAAGAGTTGGATTAATCCGCTCTATTCATATGGATTTATTTGACCATCTCTTTATGAGCGGGACTTTCAATGGAGGGACAGAAATCTCTTAGATTTCATAAAAAAATTCTTCATTTGTGTTCCAAAGACAAACAAAAGTCTTATGGTTTGAAAAGGCATGAGAGTGAGTAATGATGACAGAATTTTAATTTTGGGGTGAACTATCCTTTAAAGTCACAACCAAAAATAACACCAGTAAAATGGTAGAAGCTTGGCACACATAGATATGTTCAGACAAGCAACACTCACCATGTGCAGCAGAGTCTTGTTGTCCCTGAGAGATCCTACCATCCCAATAACAGACACGGTAAACATGACAAGACCCAGCAGTATGAGAACCACAGCAGGAGCCAAAAACACCCCCTCCAGGGTGCGATTCTTCTGTCTCTCCACTTCTGCATACACTCCAATACATAGCACGCAAAGACCGAGCAACTGAGGGGAACAGGGGCAGTGGTTGGATTGGTAAAACATTTGTACAAGTCACATCAGCTTACATAATTCCACAACATTATGTTTACATGATTTGATTAGACATGTAACAAAGATATGAAGTTGAAATCAATGTTTCAATGTACAACCAAGTCATGCAGATAAGTCATCTGATGTAAAATCCAAAGATGTACTGTATCATTTGTGTTCCTCACATTAATCCCTAAGATGCAGATGTATTTCTCAGAGTGCTTAGCTAAAATGCACAAACAATGTCAATGGAATGACGCAAATCGTAAAGAAGATTGATGTAGCAGCCTTAATATCAATTTGTATCCTAACAAAAGACTACATTAGTACAAAGCACGCTAACCGAAACCACTTCATTTTCAATTTTCTTCCCTGACTGTTCTTTCTAGAGGGTTCATTTAATAAGTCTTGTTTGGCTGATTAATCATCCGTCAATTTCAGGTTCCTGACATA
This sequence comes from Gila orcuttii, assembly GCA_026230005.1. Lineage (NCBI taxonomy): Eukaryota > Metazoa > Chordata > Actinopteri > Cypriniformes > Leuciscidae > Gila > Gila orcuttii. Next base: position 20,345,763 of record JAPDVR010000004.1, read on the forward strand.
TTCAATTATTTTCTATTAATTGATAGATGGTGGTGTTTTAGTGATGTGCAAGTGTAAAGGCTGCAAGCCAACCTTAAGAGTAAAGAAAGGGAGAGAAAGAAATGGAGAGAGAATTGAAGAGTAGCCTGAGAGGCTTTTATGCTTGTATCATCATGTTTGTTATAATAGTAAAGATACTCCCATAAGGCAATGACTTATTGAATTTCCTGTGAGAAGACAGAACACTCTGGCTGGGACTCAAGAAGAATACTGTTTTCCTTGTTGAATTCAATAAATAAATCTTAATGGTTGCTGGTTATTAAGCAAATGATTGCCAATTATTGAGAATCAACACATAACTTACAGATCTGAAACCTAAAATATCAAAACCAGACATTAAAACAAAGAAATATATAGATTTTAGGGATGCACAATTTTTTTTATTCTTTCCGGTACTGATAAGAAAATAATTATTTTCCTGTTATGGCCAATAACTGCTAAACTTCTTTGTTTTAAAAAAAAAACTATTGTAAAAACATTCAAATAAGAGTAAGTGTAGGCTCGTTCATATTTAAACTATTTAAAAAAATGTCCTCAAAACAAAAGAGATAAATAGTCTCTAAAAAACCTTCATTAGAGAAGAGATCCAAGACATTTTACCCTTTTAACAGCAGAATTCTCTCTTGTAGTGTGCCATCTCTTTAAGACCGAATATTGTACATGAAATTGTTTAATTAAAATTTTTGCAAAAAAAAAAAAAGTACAACAACCTTCATAAATAGTTTTATTTATTTATTAAAATGAGCATAAACTCTTTTATAAATGCATGTTTGCCATATTTCTATAAATTTATGTTAATAACAGATAGCCTACTTATATCTTAAAATGAGCAAAATAAATTTAATATTCAATGTCGGTCAATAAATATCTGATATTTTAGTCACAAAAAGGCCCAATAAACAAATTTTGCATCCCTAATAGACATTTCTATATATCTTATCTGTGGATCTATATTCTATCCAAAATGATAGACAAGTTAGCCTTTAGACTCAATAGGACATGAAAGCAAAGAAAATGGATTCAAAGAAAATAGATTATGTTTAAGTCTATTGTTTCAATATTATTACAGCCAATCATTTACAAGAACCATTAAAAAACAAATATATATGGCGTGATACATTTACAGCAACAACAATAACAGCGTCTTCTTGCGCCTTAAATCTGCCAGCAGCGCATGTCTAGTTCCTTTACTGAGCTACAAAGCTCAGCTGAGAAATTTTACAGAAGTGAAGCTAATATGCATCCCAAAATTACCAGGTAGACACGGTCAAAGTTAGTACGACTACCTATAGCCTACTGTACGTTCAACACAAACACATGAGCGTAACGTTACTCATTCAGGGCAAGTGTCTATTGTGAAGCGAGTGAGAAACAAAGAAATGCTAACGTTAGAACATCTTTCAGTTTAAACGCACACTTACCGAGAATAGCATTGAATATATATTTAGAGAGAACTTAACAAAATAATAGAAGTGATTGGTTTTTCTCAATTCTTCGTAAGACGACGGCATGGTGACAACATTAATTGAGTTCAGTTTATTCGAGCTTTCCGTGCATTCAGATGTTAGCCGATGGCGCTAAGGCTCAATGAACCTTAGCTCTTTGAGAGACAGAAGACTGTTTTTAAGACCCGTCCAAATACATAATAAGCACTTCCGTCAAGTATTAAACTTTGCTGTCGATTCCTCTGAACTGTTTTGAAAAACACATCAGCAGCTGTAAGGTGTAACTCTTATCCCAATAATAACTTCCGCCCAACGCCAAACAACATGCTAAACAATCCTTTTAAAGGGCCAGCACAGAATTAAAGACAGACAGATCACTTTTTTTCCATGTAAAAAGATATCTTGACACATTCATTAACTTTACAAACCCATGCCAGCCAGTTGACAGATAATATCTGTTTTATAAAAGATTTAGGCTGTCTAGCTTGAAGAACTAAAGCTTCTTTAACATGCCAAAGAAAGTATCTCTTTAAGATTTGTCACAATAGCTTTAATCCTCAGAAGTAGGCTACTTGTTGTTCACTTCTTATGACAATACATCATGGAAAATCCTTTCTTTCTTTTTTTCCAGGGGTACACACACAACATGCTCACAGACATTGATTAGGCTATCTCTAGCTTGTGGCTGTAATTATGTTTTTCAAAAGTCTTTTTCTTCACAGTATAGTCCTTAAACCCTCCAGCTTTTCGCTGCAGGGAAAAATCTCAGAGGATCTATATAAAAATGAATTCAATAACTTCACTCTTAAAAGTGTAGCCTACTACTATTCAGTGTTCATGGACTAGTAAACACCTTTGTGAAAAGTGAACAACCAGATGCAATATGGCACAGATTTGTAAAAGAAACATTTTAATGTAGAATTTAATGGAACATAGCCTATTGACAAATATTATTTGCATTTCTTCTGCTTCTGCCATTCCACATTCTACATTAGATTCAGTTAACACTGGATAGATGGACAATACAAACCAAATCACTTATTCATTTTTATTCAAAGTCTTGAATTCAGTTACACGCATGCCCAGATTTATCAAGAGGCACAGAAGAGTCAAGATATATTTTTTAAACGAATGAAGGTGTTGGGCAGCATTAAGCAGTTTTTGTGGCCCCTATCTTTTAGCTATTCCCCCCACCCCCCTCCTTCCCTCAAGTTAAATTCAACTCATGAGGATGACAGTTGGCGTGTGAAATTATATTTCTGATTTCTTTCTTGTGGACAACCAGTGGTCAGCCAAATCTTGATTTGTTGAGCAGAGCTCCTTGCCAGAGGATATTACATGTTGCTATAATCAAAAAGAAGGTATGAGTGCACACAGGATTGAAAAAAAGATAAGAGCATTAAAAGGATTGCCAAGCTATATTTTCTGCATGCATTGAATCTTTTGAGTGAACCAATTTCCTTCAGATAATCTTGACTGGTTTAATAACAGAAAAAATACAGTCAACAAAACAAAAACAATGCAAAAAGAGCTGAGAAGGAAATAAAAATATCCATATGTGTGGGTGGATTTGTCAGCAACCCAGATGCTGTCATGATACATGGTTAATTAGCATTGATGAGTTGCCACGGCACATCCCGATTGCGTCCCTAAATCCCATAGAGGTTCTTGAAGGAATCTGTAATTCAGCTAATGCATGTGATGGACTTTCCAACACACCGCCTAAACCCATTGAATTGATGGCTACAACAATGAAATTTGCATGCCTGTACTTGCATTGAGTTATGGATTGTTTTTTTTTTTATACAAGAAGGAAACAAACTAACTCTAACCGAAAAGAAGATCGCACCATAAATCTTTTCCTTGGTGTGAGATTATCTAAAAAGGGGTTAATTTCAAATCAGCTACAGAAACCAATAACTTCTAAAGCAGAAAAAAACAAGGCAAATAACAAAACCTGTCAGCAAAAAAGTCACTCAGATTATCACAAATCTAAAGCAACCTTCTTTATAAATTAAAATTCAAAAATAAAGAAATTGAATGATTCACTAAAATGCTGAAAAATTGCTTTTTAAATGGCAGTTCCCTGGGCTTATAGTCTGAGTCATCTAGTATCAAAACATCCCTTTGTTATGTGGACACATTCTTGAATAATGCATGTATTCATGTGCTGCATGATGGCAGTGAAATTATGGCCAAAAGAATGAAAACACCCTCTGCAAAGCGGCATCCATTCAGAAATGATTTACTGTGTCTGATGTGGAAAAAGGCCTCCACAAAACCTCAGCGAACACCTTTAGCATGAAGTGGAACAGCGTGCCATGCTATATCATACATCACACTGATATCTTGTTTAGAACATGGCAAAAACGCATTAATCCCTTCCTTTGCAGCCATAACAGCTTACAGTCTTCTTGGAAGGCTTTCCACTGAATGTTGGAACATGGATAGGGATTTGTGGCCTTTCAGAGCATCAGCGAGGTATGGCATGCAACTGACGACGGGCAAACGTTGGCTTGCAGTTAGTGTTACAACTGATTCTTTAGCTGTCCAATTCCAACAAGAAAAATAATAAAAGTTGTGTTTACTCAACATTGTCCGTCATGTAGCCTACACATTGTCTTAACAGACTGGCTGATTGAGCTTACGTTTAACGCGCATTCAGATGGAACCACCAGGGGGAGACCGTTAACTTTCATTTAATTACTTGTAAAAATTGAAATGACTGGGTCTTGGTGTAGGTAAATCATTGGTTTGATGTCGAAAGGAACTGCTAAAAGACGTTCCCAGCGCAATTTATACCGTTATCAATGTCAAAAGTTTGAACACATAGCCTTGCCTATTTGGCTTTATCCATTATTTTTTGGATTTTTTCTGTCCAATCTAAAAGAACCAAACAACATCTTTCAACTTGCATTCAAGGTGAGCACTGAATGAATCGCATTTCATAATAAAAAGAAATGGATTACCAACCCATTGATTATTTTAGTTTCATTACCTCGTGCTCACATATCTGCGCGCGACCAAAAAAATCATCTTTCAATCTGCGTGGCACACCTGGCGCGCTCTGAATTACATATGCAGAATAGAATAAATTTCGTATTAAAAAGAGAAAACTGCATTTGAAAGGGCTCGTCCCTTCGTTTCCTCTCAGAGCCGCGTGTTCGCAGCATCTGCTCATGTGTGCGCGCGACTTCTCTTTTGGCACGCGCTGCGCACTTGGCAGTGACGCTCAGAGGAGTGAGGTGTGTGTAACCAAGAGCTAAAATTGGTTTCGTGATGAGGAAAAGTGAAGGAACAAGCCGTTGCGATCTGTTCTCCTGTCTCGTTTGAAGGAACACAGGGATCGTCTTCCCTTACCAGAGAAGACAATTGAGATACTGTTCGGAACACCTTTTGCGCCAATAAACTCAACAATTTGACCTTTTTTTCTCGAAAGGGAACATGGTCGATTGAACATTAATACGACATCCAGCATAAACGAAAAGAAACAATATTTAAATCGCACTTTACATTTTCCCGATAGGAATGGATTCGCTCATCACTTCCAATGACTTCCAAAGTAACTGGACAAACAACTCCATCGCACAAAATGAAACCGAGATGTACTGGAACCAGTTTGTGCAACCTGCTTGGAGGATAGTGCTCTGGGCAGTGGCTTACAGCACAATTGTCATTGTCTCCGTGTTGGGTAATATTACGGTAATATGGATCATTTTGGCGCACAAACGAATGAGAACCGTGACGAACTATTTCCTTGTGAACTTGGCGTTCGCTGAAGCGTCAATGTCCGCATTTAACACCGTTATAAACTTTGTTTACTCCGTGCACAACGAGTGGTATTTCGGACTCTATTACTGCCGATTCCACAACTTCTTTCCTATAGCCGCCGTCTTCGCTTCCATATATTCAATGAGCGCGATTGCGCTCGACAGGTAAGTTTCTTCATTCCCATTCACACAATGACACGCGCTATGACATGGGTTTCTCGTTGGCTGGCTGTGCTTGTGCCTGTTCTGTCGTTTAACAAAATACAAAGGACGGTATATTAAATTAATTTGTTCAAAATTTAAATGACTTATTTTTTTTTTCGTAAAACAGCCCATTACAAAACTACCATATTTTCACTGTTAGAACATAACAACAGTGGTAATTTCTTATCAGCCGCCCCGTCTAGGAGGGTCTAATTTTATATTCAGTTCAATATTTTTTACTCCACAAATATAAGAACATTATAGACATTGGTATTATAGGCTACTATTATCTAGATGAACTAAATCAGATCAATTAACCTAAAAACTAGTTATTTCTAATGAATAAATCTTTAAATCATGATGAAATTACCGTTTAAAAAAAAAAAAAAAGAAGAAGACCATAGCATTGATCAAATGTGTTGAGATGAGATTTTGTGGCATCTTGTTCAAGAGGGGGGGGGGGGGGGGGGGGGGGGGGGGGGGGGGGGGGGGGGGGGGGGGCTGTTATCAGTAAAAATGGAATAACGTTAAATAATTGTAAAAAATAAAATAATATGCAAATTATTTAAGACATTTCTCAAAATAAAACCATTTGGCATACATGGCTCTTTTAAATTGAGTGTATAGGATTCCTTTATTAAACCTCATTGGACCTTTTTTTCTAAGAGTGTACCCTACTTTTGCCAGAAACTATGGTTACAATGAATATGTAATTATAGTTGCTAATATTATAACATTTAGCAATGTTTAGTTCCGCCTTCACAATGCGAACACGAGTGTGAAATTGTAGCTATTTTCTTGTCTATATTAGAAATGATCACAGCATAGATGACAGAGGTCATTTGTCTGTGATGTCATATGATAGATGATGGGTATTTGTCATCCCACTCATAGCCTACCATAGTCATCATTTAGAAACCCTAATTTCTTTAGTGTTTGTGTTGTTGAGAGGTGATTGTGTCTGCTTTGTTTCTTCATTCATCAGTTGCCATGTCTAGCAGCATAAGGAATTATTCACAAGAAGTTCCAGATTTCAGTTAACGTCTGACCTTTCATAACCCCGTTCTAATTGTAAGATGTCATGTTTCCAACCTTTTGACACAGCACAGCTAATATTCAAAAAACATGCCTGCTTACATTTATCCATGCAGAAACATGAACTTCTTTAAAATTCTATTACCTGAGAGACCTGTAGGGGAGATGGAGGGCAGGTTTCTTGCAAAGACTGAACTGTGTTCAGGTCCTTCTAGAGGAAATACTTGTCAGAGCAATAATGGGTTATTTATCTTAAAAAAAATATTTTGGCAAAAAAAAAAAGCAAGCCAAGATTACATTCTCTGAAGACATATTTTGAAGCATACACAGCAAATTAATCATGGGTTTACAAACAAATAACTGAGAGCAATGCCTTGATTTTTCCTATAAAGAAGACAGTTACAGAGTCTAGAGGTTTTCATTAAGAACTCCAAGTAGTAGTAGAAGTAGTATAATTCTGTAGAATTCAAGCATGTTTAATTTTCAGCCAGTTTTAAGTGATTTCTGTTATCCAGTGATGTGATTATTATCAACTAATGGGCAATTTGAGGTTGGAAAATTGAATTATGCCTAAAGATGTAACGTACTAGTAAAATTTAATTAGCATTCTCAGAATGCTTGCTCCTGACAAACCTCAAATTATTTTATATTAGATGAAACCGTTAAGTCAGTATGAAATTATAATTCGCCCTATCCCTTTTTTCTAAATGCATTTTATTGATCATATTGCGATCATCCAACAATTCATTCATGCATTTAATTATTTTTTTTTTTTTACTCATATCTTTAAATCAAAATGTCATAACTCGATCTACGCTAAAAATGATAGAATTCTCTCTGGTGATTGTTCTTTAACCCTTTAGTCAGCTTAGACCCTGCCCCTTTCTTACAATTGACTACAAGTTCATAATCAGATCTGCCTCCATCCAATCAACAACCAGGCAGAACCCCAGATGTCCCTGCCCTACATTTGTGTATTTTTAATATTCAGTTTCCCTCGGATGTACGTCACAATACAGAGAAAAGATCTGTCTACTTTCATTACGACTTTAAAAAGTCCAGACGAAAGGCACAATAACAAAGCCGTTATATACGTTTTAGTAAGTATATACTCACAGGCCACTTTGTTATGTACACCTTGCTAGTACCGGGTTGGACCCCCTTTTGACTTCAGAATTGCATTAAAGCGACACTATGCAGGATTTCGGTTTTTGTCAAACAGTGACCCCTAGAGTCGCTATAGAGTACTTGTATTTACCGTTACTGTCGTAAATACAACTCACGCAGAGCGTGACAGTCTATGATCTGCACTTACGGCCTCTGCACTTTATAATAATAAAGTAGCCTACCGCGTTAGGCTTACCTGAGCCTAAATGCCAGATGACATCAATAAAGTTACATCATGTACGTCAAATTATTTCGTAACAATGTCCGTAATCATGTTGTTAGACATGGTTATTGCAATTTATCATAATAGTTTGCAAATTGCGCTCATTTACACTATTTACAACGTGCAGGCTTATTTATGTCCTGATAATTATGTGAGAGATTGACAACTGTTCTCATGATAATCGCAGGAATCAACTTTAACAGTGAAAGCCTGACTGAGTGGGACTCTTGTCCGGTTCCTCTTGTGTCAGATTCTCGTTACCTTTTTCTAGACTCTTCCGACCGCGCGTGCTTCGTTTTTTTCGCCATTCTGAAAACGCAGGTCCGATGTTTACTCGTGTCTGACTCCTCGCTCAGTCAGTCTGCCGTTTCCTCTTTCTCTGTTCCTCCGACAATGCTTTCCTAGCTCTCTGCTTCTTATATGCCGGCTTAGCCATGACGATAGCTGTACTTATAGCTAGCCGGATCCTGGATGGGGGCGTGTATGCGTGTAATGTGTGCAGTGCCATAAAGTAATTCGTTACATCGCGAGAGCTGAAATCACGCGATACTTCCTGACGGCGGTCCGCTGGCCCAAAGTTGCAAGTGCAGTTTTTCCACTCACAGGGGGGCGAGACGACCACCATTCAACCCGAAAAGAGTCATATAACCATTTCAATAACTCCGAAGCTGTTCAGTTAAGCTAAAAAAAACTGCATAGTGCTGCTTTAATTCTTTATGGCATAGATTTAACAAGGTGCTGGAAACATTCCTCACAAATTTTGGTCCATATTGACATGATCGCATCACACAGTTGCAGCAGATTTGTCGGCTGCACGTCCATGATGCAAATTTCCCATTCCCCCACGTCTCAAAGGTGCTTTGTTGTTTACGACAAATTCTGAACCCCATCTGAATGTCGTGGCAGAAATTGAGACTGATCAGAGCAGGCAACGTTTTTCCAATTTTGGTGAGCCTATGTGATTTGTAGCCTCAGATTCCTGTTCTTATTTGAGTTTATGTTGGTTTTTTATCAGCTCGAACCATTCTGGCCATTATCCTCTGACCTCTGGCATCAGGAAGGGCATTTACCCCCCACACAACTGTCGCTCACAGAATATTTTCTCTTTTTCTGACCATTCTCTGTAAACCTTAGCGATGGTTTTGCATGAAAATCCCAGTATATCAGCAGTTTCTGAAATACTCAGACCAGCCTGTCTGGCACCAAACAACCATGCCACGTTCATAGTCACTTAAATCATCTTTCTTTCCCATTCTGACCAGTTTGAACTTCAGAGGATCATCTTGACCATGGGTGCTCTGACAATCAGCACGTCAGATGGCACATGGCTCAAAGGCTCAAACTGTCATGTGTGGCAGGAAAAGGATTCCTAATAAAATTACAGAACTAAAGCTAAATTTGAAGGAAAAGCACTGCAAGCATCAAATTGTGTAAGCACACTGTCCATCTCCGCTCTCTCTAGCATGTTGTCATTATTGATTTAGCCCTGCCGCTGTTCAGACCGATGATCTGTTTCCCTGAGCTCCACTTATGTCAAACAGATGTGCTTGAATGTATGGGTGCTGTGTCTGAACTCTTCACCTGCTGGAGAATGTGCCGTGAGTTCATTGTCAGTTCCTCATTTACTCACTCATCTTTTCTTCAGGGCATTACTTACATTTTTTTGGGATTGTCTATCACGTGTAAGCTTAAGTGTGTGTGCCTGGTGGTGGTTCAGCTGTAAGGTTTTCTGTAAGATAATGGAGTGGAAGTTCTCTCATGTGACTAAATTATGAATTTTAAATTGACGTTTTATTTTTATGCTTTAAGGAATTAGATTTCAAACAGCAATAGTTCACCCGGAAATGAACATGTTTAATCATTTACTCACCCATATTTTTCTAAACCTGTATGAACGAAAAAAGAAAAAAAAAAGGTATTTTTAAGAATATCCTGCTCACTCTTTTCTGTAATGAAAATGAGGGGACTGGATCTGTCTAACTCCAAAATGATAAAACTGCACCATAAAAGCCTCATAAAAGATCTGGTAATTGTCCCCCCCTGCCAAAAGCTTTAAAAATGCATGTCAAAAGTCACATAGATTGCAAAATGACACATTAAATCTATTAATTGCCAGATACCATGGGCTTTTGCATGTGACAAAACCAAATATGATTGCTGTCAGTGGTGTCAAAATTGATTTGAGTGCTGCAGCAGAAGAATTCCAGTGAATAACAACAGATTTTAGTCTGTTTTTCACACTATTTTCACGATGCTTATATTATGGTGCTTTTTTGTCATTTTGGAACTCTAACTAATCTTTCTCCTTTCACTTTTAAGGAAATATCCTGCATGTTCTTCTATATAATACAAGTGAAAGACGTATTCACTTATTTGTGTTCCACAGAAAAAAGAAAGTCAAATGGTTTTAGAACAACATAAGGGTGAGTAAAAGATGACAGATTTTACATTATTTCAATGTGACATTGGTATTCTTAACAACAACAAAAATATTCTGTGTGCATAACAGTCCATGCAGGGACTCAAAATTTGCACAGAAGAAAAATACTTACAAAAAAAAGTCTGACGCAGCTGCCTAACAATTGGTCTGAACCTATAATTTATTAAAATAAACTAATCATTATTCAGGTTGTGAATCTAAAAGACAGCTGTGAATATTAAGACTAGGGCATTCCAGGAAGTTGGAGACTATTTAAAAAAAAAAAAAATAAGGAGAAGGAAATACATTTTTTATTGGTCAGAAAAGTTTGTTCCTCAAAACTCTCTGCACAAACCAGATAGAGACTTATTAATGAAGTCACTGAGAGGCCAGTTGTCACTTTGAAGGAGATAGTCAATTTCCCAATAAAGGGATTAAAAGTGAACAAGTCAACCGTATCAAGCTTAACATTGGCTCACATGGAAGGACGTCACAAAAGTACTGCCAAGCCTGAAGTTTGACCAATAGGTTTTATTAACAGTTCTTTGAGAATGTAGAAAAATGTTGAAAAATTTTAAACGGAAATGCCATTGTGTTGCCAAATGCTGAGATAATTTCAATAATCAGCAATGCAAATGTGAAATTTGCTGTTTTAAAAGCTAAATCAGCCACCTTTGAAAATAATGTGAAGAAGCTTTTTTTCATGGTTTCTACAATTTACTAGCCTATATAAAACAACATAAGTGGGATATTAACGTCATAATCATTCATATAAGAATCGCTTCTCTGTTCTCAGCCCTATCAATGGGATTCTATATAGAACTATAAGGTTCTATAAGGTTCTATATAAGGATAAATGTATTAAATAATTGTTTAACAGTTATTTTTTTCTATTGATAACGTATGTTTACAAGCTGTTTAATTAATAAAATCTAATTAAAAAATAATTAAAACTAAATCCATAAAATTATCTCATGATAGGTTGTGAAATATGAAGCTCCTGACTGAAACCTTTAAGGTTCTGTATGGAACCTTTTCTTCTGAGCGTGTAGTAGAGACCACACATTTTGTAATGTTGGAATTCAGAATGGGAGTCTTTATATTTTTCAAGGCATTGTATGTGTAGCTATAAAACCACAAGAAAAATGCACACCAGACACAGATTCTAAGGGAAACAAAGAAATGTCTGACAAAGCCTGACCTTCAATACCAATTCACAGTCTGAAAGTGGTACATGGAGTGCTGCATGGTTTCTCTCAGCTAAATAAAGTTAAATAATTCCTGCCACAAGATATTCTCTGCCCATATAACTGATAACTGGAACAGATCCTTTTTATTATTGCAGAGCTCATTTTATCACAATGATACATTTGCTTGTTGCACTATAGAACAAACCCAAAACTATTAACAGCACAAATCCACTATTATAGGTACTCAATAGATTTGTATGCTGTGTGTGTGTGTGTGTGTGTGGGATTTACTGTCTGGGCTTTATTCCATTTTATAATGATACAGCTCCATATTGGAGCAAATGATTTAAGAGGATTTATCTTAGATACCACTGAGATCTGCTGGACAGAGACATGTGTGTGTACGTGATGAGGTCACTGATGTGTTGACTGTTTAAATAGTTTAGAGTGCAGAGCAGAATCTCTTGCTTTCAAGCACAGCTCGAGCTGCAACGTATGAATGAGGATCACAGTGGGAAAATAAGTGTGGTTGTAAATAAGAGTGAATGTGTGCTGAGAGCCAAATCCACAAGCAGACAGGTTGTCTTCATTTACACCACCAAGGTTTTCTATACTCTTAGAAGAAAACACTATAAGCCTATATAGATCCTTAAACTGTTCTGTCAGGCGCTTCATTTAGAGCATTTTAGGAGTTCCCATCATGGGATCATTTTATGAATAGTTTTGATTTATATATTTACATTTATTCATTTAGCAGATGCTTTTATCCGAAGTGACTTACAAATGATAACAATAGAAGCAGTTAAACTAACAGTCAGACAACAACATGTAAGTGCTATGACCCTTCTCAGTTTAATCTAACACAGTACATGTATTTTTATAAATAATAAAAAAAAATCAAGTGCTGCCGAAAAAAGATGCATCTTCAGCCGTTTCTTGAAAATGGCTATGGACTCAGCAGCTCTGGTAGAGTTGGGCAGATCATTCCACCAGCAGGGAACAGTCAGGGTAAAGGTCCGAGAAAGAGATTTTGTGCCTCTTTGAGATGGCACCACAAGACGACGTTCGCTTGCCGAGTGCAAGTTTCTGGATGGCATATAAGTCTGAAGTAGCCAGTGGTTGTTCTGTAGGCAAACGTCAGTGACTTGAATTTAATGCAAGCGGCAACTGGCAACCAGTCACAACCAGTGTGAGGAGAGGAGTGACGTGTCCTCTCTCCGGCTCGTTAAAGACCAGTCTAGCTGCAACATTCTGGATCAGTTGCAGAGGTTTGACAGTGCAAGCTGGATTGACAAAAAGCGTTCTTTAAAATTGAGTCAAGAACCCTATCTAGATCTCTATATAAATCCCAATTGAACCTTTTTTAAAAGAGTGTAAGGAACATTTAGAACACACAATATTTACCGAACCACTAAAGTATTGGCATTAATTTGTAAAAAAAAAAATATATATATAATTAGTATTTTTTTGGTTAATTTTTAATATTTTTATGAATTAAATAATCATTCATTTTAAGTTCCACTGGAAATAAGCTTAAAGTAAAAAAAAAAAAAAATATTGTTAAAAATAAATACCTCAGTATACAACAGATGTGGTGCTTTCAGCACATCTGTCTTGTTCTTCCACAGATATATGGCCATCATTCATCCCCTGAAGCAGAGGATGTCTGCAACACAGACCAAGGTGGTCATCGGGGTCATCTGGGTTCTGGCTTTTCTGCTGGCCTTCCCCCAGTATTACTACTCTGACACGGACCAGCTGCCGGGCAGGGTGGTCTGCTACATCGACTGGCCTGAGTACACTCTCCTGGACTTCAAAAAGATGTAAGCATCTCACTTTTAACTAATCAACATACTTATCGCCCATACTGCCTTTTGCTGATATTGGACAATATTTAGGTTTAATATGTGCTTCAAAGATTAATGGCTGTAGGTGCAGACTCAGATAATTTATTTTCCAGATCGAATTTCACCAACGTTTCCGGATATTGCTGGAAATATTACCTTTATGACTCTCTAATTTGGAGTAATCAAAAATCAGTGCTGCTTTCCCCCTTAGTGTTTACTTATATAACAACTGAAAGGAGCTTCATTAAAGAAAACATTAAACACAGGAAAGTCATGGTCCTAAGAGAGAGTAAAGGAAAAAGTGCAAGACTATTAAAGCAAACATAATTGGAAATCTTGCCCAAGGGTAAATACAATGACTTTACAAGAGCATACGCTAATGACTATTACTCCTCCGAACGGTGGGGTATACTCTCACAAAGTTGGCTTGTATTCAGATTGACATTAATCTGAAGTGCTGAGGTCTAATATAATGTGCTGTGAAAATGGTGCACAAAGCTGTCGTCCGGTAGGGTTCAAGTCCAGCGAGTCCATTAGAAGCCGAGATCATTCTGCAAAGAGTTTTCATGGGCGTCACTTTGTTTTAAAATGCGGTGAGGACAGTTGTGGTGAGGAGGGGGGGATGCACAGATGTGCCATGTCACAAATCCGCTTAGCTCACGAAATAGGATTATACACAAATAACTCTGCTAAACAGAGAACTGTTTTGATAAATAGTGCATGTGATGTACTGATTCAGATATCAGGTATCTACTGTGGAGTATTTGCTCATTTCCAAGTTAAAACTGAAAAGTAAATCGAGATTAGAAATATGTAAATGTAATTTAAACAGCTCTTTTGATAGATTATTGCAATCGAAACGTGATAGATTAGAACGTGTGTCTGAGAACTGTGTGCTGGAGAGAACATTGACGCCGCCACTTAGTTATAAACAACTACAATGAGCACTTAGCAAAACAATAACAATTTCCAGCACTGGATTATTACTCATTGTAACACACTAAAACTAAATAAAAACTTCTGCTCAACAATTAGATATTCTTCTTCTTAATTAGATATATTTGCAGAGAAAGACACCATACAAAAGTGGTGTTAATATCATTTATCACCCCTGCTTTAAAAGCCTCGTTTCTCTTTCTCATTCCCTCGTTTCTCCCTCATATTCTGTTTTGTGCAACATTTATAACTTTCTGGTGTACTTATTATATTCCTCCTACTCTCTGCCTTTACTGCGGTGAGTGAGAAGTGCTAGTCCTTCTGTGTTAGTTAGTGAAGGAGTCAGCTTTCTAAGGCACCAGAGAAGTTCCCTTAAGCACCCCAACATCTCTCTCTCTCGCTCTCTCTCTTACTCACTAAAACTCATTTCACATTTTTCCCAAACTCCCTTCTTCCATTACCGTGTCTTTCACACCAGTTGAGATGTGATATTAGACCTTTTTTCTGGTGTTTCTAACAAGGGTATGGTAGCTAACACATCCATTTTTGTACCGTACAACATATTTCTCTATAATTCCCAATTCACAAACTGCAAGGAACATTTATGATTCTTACACCCGGTACACCCTATAAGCTCACATTGGATATAAAAATTCAGCATTCGCATGAGGTTAGAACTTCATACAGCTCCCATACTATTCTCCATTGGAAATGAATAACATCCTGTCTGTTGTTTGTCAGAGATGGTGAAAAGTCGGCTTATAGGCTCAGCCGTCCTGAAACTGCAACCACCCTCATTATCCTTTTCATTCCATTCCTTTCCATTCCCACAACTCTCCCGCAAAAGTGATGTATTTTAAATAAGAAGAGAGTGTCTCGACAAAATGCAAACACAAGTGGTCACTGGAGACGCATTTGAAATGCATGTTAATACCAGGTGGAAATGCTAATGCGTCTCGACTGACCACTTGTGATCGGCGCCGATAAACTTAAAACCAGATGTAAACTTGGATTTGTTTACAGGAATACATTTTGTAGTAGATTTGTGTTTCTTGCCTCATTGGCAAATAGTTTTTTTTTTTTTTGAGGATAAACATCACAAAATATTGTTAGATTTATGCATTAAACAATAATAAAAAAAAACATTGTCAATGGGGTAGAACTCCCTTGAGGTGTTAAAGTAGATTTGGGGGGGAAAAAAACTTTTCTGGGAGTAAATAAGACTCAGTTGGGGAAGCCTGCCTCCTCAGACTGACATCAGAGGTTTTTCAATAATTTATAGAAAATGTAATATATAATTGAATATACCTACCCTTAATTCGTCTAGTTAAGCTAAAAAATAATTAATAGTAAGGTCTAATAGGTGCCCCTTCTTTAGAAAATGTCTCAGAGTTAGACATTGAGGTATTTCTAAACTAAAAACCAAGCCAAAACTAAAATAAAAAAAATATTGTGCAATGTATACCAGTAACTTCTTGCAGCATTACTGATCTCACATGCAAGAGGTAAAAACAGAGCACAAGCATCTTTAGAGCCACATGAGGTTGGATGCACTCAGCAGGAGAACAAACTGTCTTCAGCACTGTATGCTGTGTGCCATTCATCAACACCAGCTTAAAGATTTGACTCATAATACTGCAGTCTTCTTGTTTGTCTTAAATGAGATACTTTCTTCAGACCTTCACACAAATTTCACTAAATAAAGTCATACTATACACAGCTTGTAATGATTGATTGTAATATCAAATTCATTCAACGAAAATAAATCCCCTCATATTCAAATGCTCTTTTGTAAAACTACTTTTTGAGTGTCATTGCCATCCAGTCAGCAACTGATAGCATGTCTGAATGGTTGTAGCACTTATTATTTTCATAATGAAGCCATAATGACTAGTACAGATGGGTTAAGTGCGCCAAACTGAGATGAGACCTGTCTCCCGTTAACATTGTAGATATGTCTGATTAGAGATGGCATCAGGTCTGTTTTACAGCCCTTGACTTTGTTTTGAAGTGTTGGACAACGCACTGTCTCGCTCTTATTCATGGCTTTGCCGTGCTGGGTGTTATAATAGATTGCAGACACATGCTAGAGTATAAATAGTCCGTTGTGTTATGAAAGCTCACATGCGACATACCTGACATGAGCTCACATGCTTATGTTCAAGTGCTGACAAATTATCTGTATGTTACTCAAACAACATTCACACACGTTTACATACAGTATACTTTTGCTCTCACATACACATGCAGACCACCCAGAGGAAATATTTTTTGCTTAGAGAAAGACTTAATGGTTATGTTTCATTTAAATTCACCATGAAATGGGACAACCTGTCACATGCATGAGACCACAACATTCCAATGGTCCAATTAATTCCCGATGGACAAAATCAAGTCCCGTCCTACATTTTTTCTTGTTCGATAAGACGTTTCACTTGGATATACGTCACAATAGGGACGAAAACTTCAGTTTCAAGCCGACTTTAAAAGGTTTGTCTACCCCAAATATTCTGTAATATTTTACTCACCCCCATGTCTGTCCAAACCTGTATGACTTTTTGTCTGCAGAACACAACAAATATATATATTTTGAAGAAAGTTGGGCTCCAAACAACATTAGATCCCGTTGTAGGGCTGCACGATTGATAAAACAAAAAAATCGGAATCGTGAAATGGCTTGGTGCGATTGAATTAATATGTGTTGCGTGTTTCAGAGTGAAGCGTGGCACTGTGTTCATTTAGATGAGCATCTCGATTTGCATGAAATGCTGCTCCACACAAACTAATCTCTAAATCTGCTTTGAGTTTGAGTCGCTTCCAACTTTGGGTAACTTGAAGCGTGCATCTGGAAACGCAACATGCATCAACCATCTTCTCAAACTTGTAATGAGAAGCGCTTAAACCAGCTGTCAAGAAAAGATAAGCTTTAAAGGCTACCTGTGGTTTTCTGTCCAAAAATAAAAAGCTTGAAAGTTTTAAAATGAAGAAATTAATACAACCAGAAACATCACTATAGTAATTTTATAGTTAAATGATTATTATTTTATTTTACAGTGAAATATTACAATAGTAATATTTCTATTTAGTAATAATATTAATAATAATAGTTTTTTTCATTGTTAATAGTCGTGTCCATCAGAATATTTTTGGCCAAATTGTGCAACCCTACAAATAAGCACAGCAAACATGGAGCATTGCATTAAACTGCGTTTTATATCACCATTTTTATAAGAAACATTGCAAATCTTGCAGCCCTACTTTCAGTGTGCAAAAATACTAAAACCATTTTCAGAATATGTTCTTTTGTGTTCCATTGAAGAAAGTTTAGAACCACATGAGAGTGAGAAAGTTATGGCAGAATTTCAGACAGAATAACCATATTTTAAGCAAAAGTCTTCAATTTGATCTCACTGCTGTCTAGGAGAAACAACCAGGATTTTGAAGAGATTGAATCGCATACTCTAACAGGAGACTTTGAGGTGGGCCAGCATTATACTGCCTATCATTTTATCCCCCATTACCCTATTCATCCTCTAGAATAGATAAACAGCCAGTCTTAATACTGCAAAAGTGTACTTACACAGAGGCAGTTTTACATACACAGACTTACGAATATACCTAGTCCAGCTAAGGTAGCTAGATATCACGTTATTAAAAAAAAAAAGGTTTATAAAAATTAAATTCAGTGTGACTACAAAAAATGCAGAGATGTATGATACTATATCAGCAGCCTTTCATCGTGTTCTCTGGCTCTGTTTGATATCAGTTCACAGATAACACATTCACCATACTCACCTCAATTGACAGTTCTCTAACAGCATGTGGCCAGTCTGTTACAGTTTACTTAGCCTGGAACTTAGATGTCTTTTTGGGCGACCCACAGGCTTGCCACAGGCTTCATCTCTCTCTCCTTCCGTCTCTTTCTTTCTCCTTCTCAGCTCTTGCGAGAAAAGGGGGAAATTGAGCTCTCCTCGGTCTGGATTCTGACAGGGTACGCTCTGTGCACCTGATTTCAGCAAATTGCCATGAAACTCACATTTTACAGAAGAACTCACAGTGCAGTTAGCCATGTTTTAATGTACAAATATCAACTAATATGAAATAATAATGAGGCATCTGAAGACAGAACAACTCATATAGCTGAAAAAAAAGTCACATTCAGTGGCCATTCTAAAGGAGAGATCCACAGAAGGGGCAAATGTGCGAAAAAGGGCCAATTAATTACACATGTTTGAAATATATATATATATATATATATATATATATTTAATTATCTTAAGTTTTTTAAGTATCTTATGCTGATGCAGCCATTACTTCAGTCTTCAGTTGTACATGATCCTTCAGAAATCATTATAATATGCATATTTGCTGCTCAAGAAACATTTATTACTATTATTAATATCAGTTGTGCTGCTTACTGGTAGTATTTTTATGGAAACCAGGATAATTTTTTTCAGGATTCTTTAATGAATAGAAAGTTCAAAAGAACAGCATTTATTTTTAAATTGACTTTTTGTAATATTTTAAAAGTTTTTATTGTATTTAAAGTATGCATTTCTTTACATTTTCTTTAGCATTTGTTTTCTCCCTACAAACATTAATAAAAATGCATAAAACAATTGTCTAGAACACAAATTACACCATAATAAATGTTTTAAATATAACATTTTATTACTCTCAATATACTCTTATTAACCTATTTTATTATGCTAATTTATTGTTTAACATTATTTTTATTAACTTTTTAAAAATTAAAATATCATAAAAATTAAAGCATTGAAAGAGAACCAACAAACAATTAAACTATTAAAATAGCTCAATTCAACAATTTCCATAAAACGAAAATAAAATTTCAAAGAATACATATTTCTTTAGACCCATCTACACCATTGGCCACATTATTTTTGTCACAAAGTAATTTGGGAAATTCCATAATTGGTCAAGCATTTGGTGGTAGCGATATGATGCAAAGCAATGCTAAATAAGGTATAATCACTCCGTCCGACACATGTAAACCATATCAGATGTTCCAGTCTCTCTCCCTTCCTGTTTTTCCGATATTTGACCGACGTGTCCAAATCCTGAAAGAACATTTTCAAAGATTGTTTTTGCAAATGTTCCCCTCGAGCTGAGAGATCAGTGGAGTTTTAGTGGAGACGTTAGAAGACATGCAGAGGTGAGAATGAGAAAACACAGCCTTTATTTGTTTTATAATTAGGTTTCCATCTGGTAGTCACATTGCAAACTTTTAACAAATCCTGGGCTTGATTTAAATTGATTATTTAAATGAAATAACTGCCAATTTCTCCCTCGACTGTAAATGTCCTCCACTATTAGCTGAGGCTGTTTCTTGGATGGCAAAAGCCACATAGATTGTATTTGTACCTAAAAGCATTCTACCCTGGGCATGTTCAAAAAGCAAATGTTCTTTTATCATGGTCCATAACCACAGACATATTGTGATGTTCTTTATGATCCATTTCCCTAAATTTGGTGCTGGAACTTGTATTTTACGTATCATTAATGAGCTACTGCTGCATGAAAGTCCCTCACACTGTTCACTCATAGTAATAAACAGACACTGTGAAAGATGGAAACCAATTTGGAAGTGTGATGCTGCATGAGACATCGTTTCTAACTGGCAGCCTTTTTCTCCAACACAGTTCTGTCAGACACTTTGTCATAGCGCAAGTAAAAAAATTCTTGACTGACACTGAAAGGAATAAGTCTGGCTGACATATTGCTGCATCTCTTGATTACCTCTGACTGTGAATTGTCCAGTTGTTCTGACATATGGCATTCTAATTTACTCAATAACTTAAGACCACAATTCACCACTTAACTACTATAATATTTCATACAGGAACTGCTCAATTTTGTTGATGAAATTTCCACAGCCACAGATGAAAAATCACTTTCTCTCTGGAATTTGAGCTTGCTAGTCTGAATACGTGGCATCAGAATGAGTGTTATGAGTCGGATGGGGCAAGATGGGCCGGTTGTGCTGTCATTATTTGGCACAACCGTAGCTCATTAATATTAATTAGCTCACTTTTCTTGTCCTTGGGTAATCTTAAACCATCCAGCAGCCGCATTACGTAATTGATAATTATGAGCCAAAACTTTGTACAATTCAACTATGTACTAAATTGATGTTCTGTGCAGATGTGCTTGAGTTGTATGACCTTGTAGACGTATTACAAAGCAAATGTTACATTTGCTTGGATATAGCTATTAATATTAATAAACTGATTGAAAAGAATAAATCTTTGTAGTTAAAATAATTAATTTGGGATAGTTCATCCAAACATTCTGTCATCATTTGAGAAGAGAGAAATATAATTTTCTCTCTTCTGTGGATATTTTGATAAATGTTTGAACCTTTTTTGTCCATACAATGAAAGTCAAGAAAATGAAAGGGGTCCAAAACAGCATAATACCCCACTGACTTTAATTGTGTAGAGAAAAAACAAAGACATTTTTCTAAATATCTACTTTTGTGTTCCACAGAATAAAGAATGTCATGCAGGTTTGGAATGAAATGTGAATGATGAAATGTAGACAGAATTTCATTTTTGAGTGAAGCCTTTGAATTCTGAGATTTAGGAACTGAAAGGCAACAATTTAACATCAAGATGCAATTTTTTATATATATATATATATATATATATATATATATATATATATATATATATATATATATATAGAGAGAGAGAGAGAGAGAGAGAGAGAGAGAGAGAGACAGAGAGACAGAGAGAGATTAGAGACATCTCTGCATTTGAGAGACATCTCTGCATTTTTCCTACATTATGTTCATAATAAAAAAATAAATTTGAATGTCCGTTGCCATATCTTGTCCTTTAAACAGTTAAGGGGTTTTCCCATGCCTGGTCAAAGCATTGGTCAGTTGCGTCTTCTTCTGTGTTTACAACATGTTTCAGTCCTTTCAATATAAAAGTCTTCGTTACTGACTGACTCACTTATAAAGACAGTCTTTGCCGCCATCAAATGACAAAATAATGGTCAGGGACTATTTTTTTCAAGCGGATAGATGGCTTTTAGTGATTTTACTTCACGAAAGTTGCATTGATACATATTTGTTGGCTTTAATATGTGTATTGTGTGGTAGCCATTCTATAAAAGCAATAAGTTACATGATGCTAGTGATGTAAGCTTATTGCTTACATTTTATACTCTTTTCAGTCTATTCAACACTGCATGCTTTCTTATTCCATAATTTTTTAAATGTGCACTCCGTCCACATTAACAAAGTTTTACATATGTCCTAATCCAGGGGCAAAAGGCACTATTACCTGTTTTAAGTAACATTAGGTTCTGAAACTAGAAAGAGAAATGTTAACCTATCCTAATTAACTGGTTATTAGCAGATGCTTCTCTCTCTGTCTATCCCTATCTCAGGGTACGTTTACACGACAACGATATGCTTAAAACTGAGAAGTTTTTCCTTTGAGTTTTCTGCGTCACCATTGTCAAAACGATCCCCATTCACACGGATCCACGTAAGCGACTTAAAACGCTGTATTCTGCTGCCAGGCCATTACATGGCGATAATACGCATGTGCATGACGTCATCATTTTCACAGATTCAACAGAAACACGTTTTCAAAAGTTTGCGTTTTCAGGCACCCAAAATGCCGTTGCCATGTAAATGAAAAGTCTTCCATATTTTCATTGAAAACGGTGTCATGTGAACAGCCCCTCAGTCCCTCCCCATCTCTCGATCCCTCTTTTATTTTTTTTCAGTCTCTCGCCTTCTCTTTTTGGCTACTCCTGTTTTCCTGATTGCACTCAACTGCTAAAGAAATGATGAACGAGACATAATCTGTGGTCAATGTGAGGTGCCTGGACAGCCTGGCTTTACTCATCAGAATTCCTTTGTGCTGTACCTTATTGTGCCGTGTTCTTTTACTTCAGCCATGGAGAAGCGGTTAGTTAGAGGACGGGGGCGGGTGAATGGGGCCAAGTACAATTCTCCTGAAGACTGCATTCCACCTGTGTCACTAAGGAATATGAAACAATGGTATAATTAATCATGGCCTTGTTTTTCAGCTCCCTCATGGAGAGAATCACTGGAAGCAACAATATTACAGAGACCTCTGTGTTGTCTTCAGATTGGCAGGTGGCATTTATGAGTATCTCTGTCTGGCTCTTAGGTGTTTACTGAAC
The DNA here is from genome assembly GCA_026230005.1 of Gila orcuttii. Taxonomy (NCBI): domain Eukaryota; kingdom Metazoa; phylum Chordata; class Actinopteri; order Cypriniformes; family Leuciscidae; genus Gila; species Gila orcuttii. The sequence goes on from JAPDVR010000004.1 coordinate 20,368,225, forward strand.
ATCAGGAACATTTTAAAAAGTATTTCAGCAACATATCTTAAACTGTGTTTGAAATTGTACATTTATGGGAATTTGTCAGTTCCAGCCTTAATTTATTTCTAATTTCTTCTTTTCTGACTTAATTGGCTGTTTAGTTGTCTTAAAAAAGCGCTGTGAACATAATATATATTTCGACTAATGTCTCAGTGTTTTATATATATATATATATATATATATATTTATATTTAATTTATATTTATATATATACATACATATATATATATATATATATATATAGTATACGTTCAATATATACATACAATGAAAGTCGATGAGGTAGTGTTGTTGGACTCCAGTGTTCTGCTTGATGACATATTTTTAACATTTAGATCAACTATTTCTGAATATCACATAACATGTAATTAATATTCATGAGCCAAAATAGTGACACCACAACCCGCCTTATTCTAACACTCATTCTGATGCCACATACATAATTTAATTCATTCCAATTCATTCAAAACAGTGATTTTTCATCTGTGGATGTGGAAACATTTTTAAGCAGTTCCATTAAGAAAGGAAACACTGTATTGTCATTTGGCCATGGTTTTGCAAGTCAGCATTATGATTTTAACACGCGTAGTGCATTTTAATACAGTAAGACTGTAAACCGAAGGAAAACATGATGCAATTTGATTGCTGTGTTTCGCTTACTGGTTTATTTAATAATATACGCATTAAGCAGTCTATTTCACTTTGTAATTGCTGTTGAGAGATTAATATGGAGTAATATATTCATCTTTGACTTTACATGTCTGACATTCTGCATTTGATTCATGATCTTGGCTCTTTGCCAGACCCAGTGTATTAGGGGTAAGGAATGAACTGTCCCTTGATTTTAAAGACAGGCAAAATGACTCAAGTGTGACAGAGATTTGGCAAAGCAAAAAAGTTTTGAGAATGGCAAAAAAAAAAGTATTTGCAAATGCTCTTTGCATGTAGCATCCAGTTTACTAAAGGTATGATTACATTTACATGCATTTGTCAGCCGATTTTTTCTAATTGAAATAAATCATTTTACAGAGCCCCGCACGCAAAGAATGTCAAAAATGGGAGATAAAAATAAAACTAAATAAATAAAATAGATAACAATTTGCATATTAAAATGGTACAAAAAATAAATAATGTAAAAGTGGATCCAAAAACTGAGGTCATTATAAGCATATATATGTGTGTGTGTGTGTGTGTGTGTGTGTGTGTGTGTGTGTGTGTGTGTGTGTGTGTGTGTGTGTGTGTGTGTGTGTGTGTGTGTGTGTGTGTGTGTGTGTGTGCACAGGGGGAGCACAAAACCATAGTGGTTGATTAAATAGGATTTCAGGCAGTTAGTGAATAAGAATGCTGAAACCGCATACAAAAATAATGATTACATCTAGAAATTTTGGAGTTATATTAATATATAAATTCTATCTATCTATCTATCTATCTATCTATCTATCTATCTATCTATCTATCTATCTATCTATCTATCTATCTATCTATCTATCTATCTATCTATCTATCTATCTATCTATCTATCTATCTATCTATCTATCTATCTTTTTGAAGGTACTTTGTGTGTGTAGCAGTGCTGATTTACTTCCTCCCTCTCCTGGTGATGGGCTGTGCTTATCTGGTGGTGGGTTTGACTCTGTGGGCCAGTGAGATCCCAGGAGATTCGTCGGACCGTTACCAAGAGCAGCTGACTGCCAAACGCAAGGTCTTCATCACATCATCCTCTTGTTCCTCCTTTTTCCATCATCCTTTAAGCCCATGATGACACTTGCTTACACACACAGTCCAGGTCAGACACTGAACTCAGAGTTAACAGAGCAGACAGAGTTCACATGCAAGGAGAGGAGGGTCAGACAGGGCCGCATGAAATAATCACTATGAAACTCATCGGTGGTAGAAGGTCTGTCTGCTTCTTTCATCTGCATTCTGTGTGTGTATGTATGTCTGCCCCATTCACCACACTTGAAGCATGTGAAGTGAAGATATACAGTTTTCTCTCCACTATCTACTTTACATTCTATTGCTATTGTTTTGCCTTAACATTTTCCTCTTCTTCCTTACACAAAATATCTTAATCTATTTTCTTAGCACATATTGCTGGTACATACATTATGATGACACAATGTGACTACCTCGGAGCGCCTGAATGTCCCTGTTTTAGGTTTGAGCCTCATACACTTCAAAGAGTCTGTGACAGTCCGCTGGTGAACTACAGTGATTTGCTACAACATACTCTGGCTTCTGGCAGTGTGTGTCATGGTGGGTTTCATGCTGATTTCAGGCCCACTTCAAGCTGTAGATGGATCAGGAATCTCCAGTGTTGTAGAACATAAGTAGTTTAAGGAATTTGACATACCTTTCACAAACCTAGTCCAGACAGGTGCAGCTTATTGACTGCAGTTTAAAGGCAGCTTTTTTGTGGTAGAACAACAGTGACAAATCAACTAAAAAAAAAAAAAAAAGGTAGAGAAAACATAAAATGCATTTGCTGAAAAATATGTTATTTGAAGGTGCACTCAGTAATTTTTTGGTTTTGGTGTTGTATTGGCCAGTATGGGTGACATTTTGGAAGTATGCCGAAACGGCATGGATGCAGCATCACACAAAAGAGGTTACTGATGCCATTGTAGAACTGCATGTTTCCAGAGACATTTTAAGGTGATGAGACATCCCAGAATGGGAAAAAATGTAACGCTGTAGTCCTGCCTTACAGTTAAAAAAGCCAGTTGCCTGTTAGTTCACTCGTGAATGTGCATGGACATTAGCCAAACCAGCCTTTAAAAAAGAGTTATTTAAATGAAGCGGTTTTGGAGATGCTACCATCATGATGCAACTCACTGCATGTGAAATAAAACTTTTAGCTTTTAGGGTACTGATATTGTAATGATAGCGCAGACGGAGAGGAATCCAATTGCAGCTTTATTGAGAATGGTCAACAGGCAGGGTAAATCAACAGCAGACAGAATCAACGAAGAGAGCAAAGAGCAAGACGAGGTCACAGGCAAAGGTCAGGGCAGGCAGCAAAAGACAAAGTCCAAAGAGCAATCCGGGTCAAGAAAGGCAGAGAACGATCAGAGGTCGGGGTACACAGTCCAAGGTCAGTAATCAGATCAGCAGACACATAGATAAACGCTTGGAATTGAAAGCCAGGGCAATGCAATACTTCGCAAAGAAGGGGTGTGTGGAAGTGGCTTTTATGTGTGTGTAAATGAAGTGCAGGTTGTAACGCAAAGTTAGGATGTTGCCCTGAGAAAAACAATAGGTGTCGGAGGAAAAGATGCACGAGAGAAGAGAGGTGGCGTATTTTCCCCGCGTTTAATAAAAGTACTTAAACTTCACACTCGTCCGCATACATGGGGATCGAGTGAGTAAAAGTATACAAACAAACATCCAACTCTGGTCACAATATAAAAGGAAATAAAAGAAAGAATACAAAGAGAGTCGGCAGAGCGGTTATCTCCTCTCCTCACTTGTCAAATACTAACGGACACTCTACGCACATGCGCAGTTCTCATTTGAACTCAGATTGCCATAAAACACAAAGTGACCGTTACAAGGTGTGTGTGCAATCAGTGCAGTGCAGGTGTATGGTGTTTGGTGTAATCAGTCCAGGAAGGTGTATGATGGGAAATGTAGTCCAAGTTAACCCAGGAAGTGCGTGGCTAATCGTGACAGATATGAATGTATTCTTTTTATGCGAGTTTACATCATTTTAAACATAGTTTTCAAAAGAAGTATTAATTTCTTAATGTGCAATTGTTTTTAATGAAAAATAAATTACTGAGTGTACCTTTAAAGCTGTAGTGTATGATTTTAGCACCACTAGTAGCACCAAATGGAATTGCAAAAATTCTTAGGTTTCCCAAATACTTTCCTCATCATCCTCAACAAGTAGTTACACCTAAACTCATGGCATTATTTGACCCAATGTGTCTGTCAGGTTGCCACAAATGATTACACTTTTTGGGGGAAATCAACCTGCATATGCCTTATTGTCACTTCACATTACATTACATTACATTACACATTACATAAGCTGGGGAAAACATGTTAAACAGAGAAAACTGACCATTAAAATATAATTTATGTTAATTTAAGCTGTTTTTTTAAATTTGGCTCTTTGATACATGGCTGCTGCACAATGCATGTTTTTTAGCTCTCTATTTATTACATTTAATGACATTTTTCATTTTTACATTTTCATTTTTAATGACATGTTTGCATGCTACTTGCTGGTGGTTGCTTTGGGCCATTGGACCACCTGAAAGCTAATGTCGAGAAAATTATGTCTGACAGCATTCTGACAGTACAATGTGGGCAGCATGCAAAACCCAGGAAATCAGCTTGAAGGACAGACACTGTATAGGCATACAGTATAACCAATATTGAAATGTTCTCTTCTTGCCTAACCCTCAGGTGGTGAAGATGATGATTGTGGTGGTATGTACGTTTGCTGTTTGCTGGCTCCCCTATCATGTCTATTTCCTGATTTACCAGTTCTACCCGCACCTGTTTGAGCATCCCTTCATTCAGCAGGTCTATCTGACTATCATGTGGCTGGCAATGAGCTCCACTATGTACAATCCCATTATCTACTGCTGCCTCAATGACAGGTAATTTCACCTGGAGTGAAAACACAGTAATTGACGCACACACACAGTCACATCTAGCTCTTTCCAGAGTCGCTGTAATATTTGCTATAATATCATTATTGTTCGAAATCATCCATCTTTGTACCGTAGAATACAGCCCAATGCTGTGATGTATTATTCTGTAATGTATCCCGGTTTTACCGCCTCACTCAGATGCTGAAAATCCATTACAAAAGCCTTTGAAAGACAAAGTAATAATATCCTCTAGTCAATTTTCACCTTTAAACTCATCATCACATCCGTCTATTCTTCTCCTACATTTTTGCACGGATCCTCAGGTTCCGTGCCGGATTTAAGCAAGCATTCCACTGCTGTCCATGCATCCCTGAGGGATCCTACGAGGGTCTAGAGCTCAAGTCCACCCGGTACCTTCAAACCCAGACCAGTTTGTACAGGGCCAGTCGAGTGGAGAGCACCGTGTCCTGCGTGACGCAGCCGTGTGAAGATGGCCACAAGGTTACCTTTGGGAGCATCAGAGCGGCTGCTGGGAGGCCAGCAACTCACAGCCCTTCCAGGGAGTTCACCTCCAATGGCTCGTCCTCTCGCAGTATTTCCAAGACCGTGTCGGAGACCTCCAGCTTTTACTCCAGTAATAACCTACAGGAATAAGAGCACAGAAACACAAGAGTCAAGCAGGACGAATGTCTTAAAATTCTCCCCCCAGTGTAAATCTTGAGGATTACCTTGAGTGTGTGCAGATGTGTTTTAGCTGGTTGAACACACACAGCAAGTGTTTTTCATTTCAAATGACCCATCATCTTTCATTCTTCTCACATTCTATTCATGAGGTTTGATTATGATTAGAGGAACATTTACATAGATTTTTTTGGGGAATGCTTTCTTACCAAAGTTATGTAATTGACATATTGCATTGTGCTGACTTAAATGAGAGATACTGATTTATTGATCCTGCAATCACTGAATACATTTTAAAAGTTTACATTAATGGATATGAGATGCAGTGGAACAATGAGTCATTATACTGTATATATTGAATATGACCACTTATATTGGTCTCTACTATAGAAACAGGAATAAGTAAAAAAAAAACAAAAAAAAAAACATACCCCTCTTAATCACCCAAGATGGCCGACCTTGCTCAAATGATTGAAGAGATAATTTGAGACCTCACATCATATTTTCACTGCAAGCGCATTCTGCCTTCAAAAACTCTAAACTGAGAAAAAAAAAAACAAAAAAAAAAAAACAGATATTATATTACTGAAAATGACACGGTAGCTTCCTGGTCAGTTAGAGCAATGATTCAGCCTGTGAAATGAACATGAACCATATCAGTTTTCAATATAAACACCTCCATAGGCAAATTAGATGACTTTTCAAGGTGTGCCCGGAAACACAAATGCATGGTGGTGAAAGCTCTGATTTTGAGCTGCTCTGAAGAATAGATCTGGGGGAAAATGTGCAGAGAATTTTTATTCTAGGTTTATTTTTCTGATGGTCTCCTTTTCTTTATTCTCTCACCCCGTTTTTTTACTTTAATTTCTTTTTTTGTGTTCTTTTCGTAATTGACCCTTCACTAAGCTCCGTCCCTTGGTTACTGTTGCCACCTTGGATACTGTTGCTGTAGTAGACAAGCAGCAAAATGAAAAAGGAATTGGAAAATTAATTGGAGATGAGCAGCGTGATTATCAGTGAAATGTGCTCATAAAGTGATAAAAAATTATTCGATTTTATTTTTAAGTAGGCTAAAATTAATTTTGACATCGCAAAGGATAGGCCTACATACATTTTTTTAAATTACGTAGTGATAAACTGCAGAGACTGCAAGTGAGAATCGAGACAAAAGCTTCTCAGTCAGCTGAAAGCAAAAAGCCTCATGTATAACAAATAAATGAAAACATTAACAATATAAAAGAACTGTTAAAGACGCATTCTTTAATTTAAAATTAAACAATGGACTGCACTTCCCAAAAGCATCATAAACCTAAGTAGATAGTAAAAAAAAAACACTCTAAAATCTATTTTGCTTAGATACTTTTGGGAAACGCAGCCCGATGATACTATGGACATTTTACTATCCCATGAGGCCACGGGAGAGGATTGCACACTTCAGAATCTATGCTATAGCTATGTCATCCAGGTACTTTTTGCATACTCTTTTATGAGTACCATGAATTTGGATACCTCTTTTGTCACATACTGTTTTTCACCTGCTGCGGAATATTTGAGATGGATAAAAGAGATTTCCAGGCCAGGATTTCGAAAATCACTGGAGCTAGGGATCACTGATATGCGCCTCCAAGTTGTTTTGTGATTTTGAGTTGTCCCTTTCGAGTTGCACAGCTGTGCGTTGCATATAGGCTTTAGGCTTGTTCGACTTCATGCAGCGCTACGTAGACTGATCAGGGGCTGACTTGAAGCAGTGCATGCTGGTTAGAAATATTGTCTGACTTGAGACAGCGCAATGTGATGAATAGCATTAAAGTAGCCTACCGCAAGAGCAATTTGAGAGCAGAGCAGAGGACAGAAGCCGACACAGCTTCTCAAGAGTGACTGCACAAGCTCTGATGACGACAACGATCATGTGTTTCCTGTTTATTCTGACGCCTTCAGTTCCCCTAATGCTCACAAATCTCTGTTTTTATAACAGTAAAAAATGTATTCATGTAGTGGCGATGTTATATTGTGTAATGTTTATCAAATTAAAACTGACAAAAATGTAGACCCATTAATGGTATTTAAATAGGTTAAATGTTGAACTCTTGTACAAACAGATGTTGTATTTGCAGCACATACAGTTTTGAATGAAAATGTCTCTGAAACCTGTGTATTTGACAAATACTGCATTTATATCACTTCAGCTGTGCAAACACCGCGCGAGCGTCAGTAGCCTAGGGAAGCTGAAAGTGTCTGATTTCACGTCTCCGTTTTCAGTTCCCCCGATCGGCCGAGGAACTGAAAATGGCCGAACGCACCTTTTATGTCAAACACATGAACAAACATCGCTCAGGACTCATCGCATTTGCTTGTCGGAGAAAGTGCAACAGCAGTAATCAGCGAAATCTATAAAGCTTTAAGGCAATCAGCTAACCTAGCTAATTATTTTTATTGTTAAAGTATTTAAGTTTTAATATCCAAATGTTATTTAAAAAAAAAAAAAAAAAAAACTTCTAGATCAATCTGCATATGTGATGGACATGGTTTATGCTCATGTTTGGTAGCTTCTTTTAAGGCATCTTGAGTAAAACAGCTCTATATTTAATGAAGCCCATACAAAAGACCTGAGCCGGAAACGATGCAACCTGTTTGACAGAATATGGAAGTTTGTTGTGCGGACACTACAGTTCCTGAGGTATGATTAGTCAGTAACATATTTGTAAGGAGGGGCTTAGTGACGTACCAATTCTGTAGTTATTCTATTGTACAAGCATTTGTGCGCACACATCTCCCTCACAGTGGACAAGGCCAAAGTAAAATTAGCTCTTCAGGCACCTCCCTGGATACAGTCATAGGAATATGATAGGTACACAGGATTATGGGACAAAAGTGGTGAGGGGGTTTTAAAAGTTGCGCAAGGGATGTGGGATGGGGGGTTGAAAGAACACCTGCTGCTGTTCTTGACTGGGATTGTGTGAGTGGTGTCTGTTTTCCAAAACGGAGGAGCAAGCATGATTGCGGGGCTGTGCTTCATTGTTCACACAGAGGCAGAAGGCTTGTTATGATGCAACATGTTCAGAATATTTCTGAACATATTGCACTGTAATGACTGTGATCTGAATGTCCCTGACTGTTTGGCAGGTGGTGCTTCCAGGAGTAAATGAGCCACACTATGTTCCTGATGTACAAATTTTATTTTAGAAATTCAGAACCATCAGTGATGCTTTTGCACGTCACCGTCACTCTATAGTGTCCCAAGCCAAAAATGGCAAACTATTTAGTGGTCTTAACCATTTGAATTAAATCACTGGTCAGGAAATTGGCAAGAATTGCACAAATACTGTAGATAAAGTAGCTTAGCGTGGAATAGCCTTCCCCTTTGTTATCTTTAAATGTTTGAGCTGTGTGGGTAAACTTGCAGAAAGCTTTTTTCAGGAAGAAGATTCAGTGTTGTTCCTCTCAATGTTAATGGCTTCAAACATTTCAAAATGTCTCCCAGTTCGTTTGAGTTTAATGTGAGACCAAATATTCACTATAGGGTTAAATTCTGGACTGGCCAAAACATGAGGTTGATGGTCACTTCTTGGTTGTCTTTGCAATTTGGGCAGGATCATTGTCTCATTGAAAAATAACATTTGATCATTCCTCTTTAGGTAACAACTTTTCATTTGTGGGAAGCAAGCCATTCCGCAATATTCTCCTGCACTCCAAAGCATTAAATTACTTCACAGTGAAGTAGCTCAGCAATACCAGCAGCTAAAAAGGCTCCACACCAAATTACACCTCTTCCTCCATGCTTCACTGTGGTGGAGGTGCAATTATTATTATATTTCTCAACAGATTTTCAAAGACACCGTTCGAGCATCACCATGCAACTCGTGTTTCATTGTGATTCACCACTCTACACACAATACCACAACATCCCATATTCTGCCAAAATCTTTGATGTTTTTCTGAGACACCAACTTTTAAGTTGGGCATTTGCTTAAATTTGCTAATTTCTTGACCAATAAGACAATTAAAAGCTTAGTGTGTAGCCATTATGGGCTTGGCCCATTCTATGACCAGTCAAAAGATTGGATTAGTTGAGACTTTTTTGCTTTTGAAAGAAGTCACTTATGCTCACCAAAGCTGAAAATATTTTAAAATAGAAAGCAATTCGGTAACACTTTACAACAAGTTTTCATTTGTTAACATTAGTTAATATATTAACTAACATGAACTAACAATGAACAATACATTTGTTACAGTATTAATGAAATTACTAAAACATCACAGTGCATTAACTAATGTTAACAAATACTAATTTTGATTTTAATAATGTATTGTTAAATGTTGAAATTAACATTAACAAAGATGAATAAATGCTGTAGAAATGCAGTTCATTATTTGTTCATGTTAACTAATGTTGTAATTGTAACTCATTTTAAATTGTAATAATGTTTCACAATATTATTGTTTATACTGTATTTTTGATCAAATAAATGCAGTCTTGGTGAGCATAAAAAAATATATAAATATGGTAATTATTTATTCACCTTCAGGTCATCCAAAAACTTTATGATTTTTAAAATAAATGCAAAATACGATATGTTGAAGTCACAACGGCAAAACCCATTGACATTGTATGGACAAGACCACACATTTTCAGACATGATCCATAGATAATGAGCAAGCCATACAATTTTGGAACGATATGAGGGGTGAGTAAATTATGACAGAAGAGTGTCCCCCCCCCCCCCCCCCCCCCCATGCACATTTTGTTTGTCTGCCAGTTGGGGTTTTGTGGCACCTCTGGACTGTATTTATCTATGCGTGTGTGAGCACAGGAGGATTTGCTCTCATCAGCTCTATCTCTCTATAATCAGAGTAATTACCCAAGAGAAGAGAACACAGAGGGGAGAACAACAGCTGTGTATGAAAGCATTCACACACTACTCACCGCCCTCCAGCATTCCTCACATCCCTCCCAAGGCCTTTCTGGATGGCTGCTTAATTTCACTCAAAGTTATTATTCGTGTCCGTACGTAAACAGAGTGAGTGTGTGTGCGTTTAAACATACCTCTTCATGAGTCCAGCTGGTATAGTTCATCAGTAATTCAGAAAGAAAGATGCGCTTTGATTTCCATCCAGCACAGGAGGCCTGGGCTGCAGGTTTCGCTGATTTGAAATGTCCTATAAGACTCTGATCACAAGAATTCTTGGCAACACTTTCATTAGTTATATTAAAGGGGTCATGAGAAGTATTTTTCCGGCACAGTTGTAATTTAGTTTTTATGACCTTTTCCACTTTTTCAGACCTTTTGAATTTATCAAGTTGTTTCGCTACTGTACCCTTAGGTTTTCTGTGTTTCTCTTTCTTAGTGAAAAGAGTAAAAGTGCTGCTGCTTACTCGTCTCGTGTTTTGGGGATTTGTTGTCTAATAGAGTTGGCGCTGATCCATCTTTCATAAACACTCTCTTTGCAAAGCCTGCATTACAATGTGACAGGTTCGCAAAACAATATCTGCGCACTTATAGGCTATAAGGTCAGATCGAAATGATCAGGGACCTTGGTATAAACTTCAGCTCCTTCTGAAGGACATGGTGCCTCAGGTGCAATCTTTTATCAAAAGTTTTATGCCTTTTATTATTCGTTTTTATGTTCCCACATTATTTTTTTTTAATTAGCTAGATCAAGGACAATTTGATCCCTTAACTACACATTATTATATTACAAAATGGTGTACAGATCATTATTTTATGTATATTCAAAAAGTTAAAAATGTAATTCAACTTTGATTCATATATTTTCATGTATGTATATTCATATCTGAACGTACATCAACAACCAATCTAAGAATATGACTTATTAATAACCTTATGTTGCCTGTCAACCAAGCTAAATAGTATTTTGTAAATATATGCTTTTGGCAGTTGTTTCCAAAAATATGTGTTTGTAATGTATTTTAAAAGAGTTAGTTCATTATATTGCAAGACTGAACATGCACCATCTTGAACAATCATATAAGAATAAGCTGAACTTTCAGTACGGGCCAAGCTGTAACTAAAATAATGGCTGTCCACTTTTGCTTTCAATGTTGTGATGAGTTGCTCTCATTTAATGAATGCTTTTGTAAATGATTTTGTATGCTTCTGCTTTGTCTAATATATCTGTATTCAGGCCTGTGTGTGCTTTGAAGGGAAGAGTTTGAACATATCCATTTGGCATTACAAGTCATGAAGCAAATAAAGCAGGTTCAGCTAGTTAGGATTGATCATGTTAATTGTTTGTGACACAAAATGAGCCACTGAATTTATTAAGCAGAGAGAAAGACAAAAGTCTGTGTCTCACAGTAGGGCAGAGCTATCAATGTCTCGTTGAAATTCAGCTCAGTTTGTCTGGTCAGATGTTGAGTTGTGCCCTCGTCTGCGGAGCAGAGTTGATCTTTTTTGCTCTTACGAATGCTGTCAAAAAGAGTTAATCTAAATCTGTTCTTGCCGCCCTCTTTTTTTAAGAAAGTTTTTGAGACTTGTGGTGAATATCTAAAGAATTGATTTATATTTAGTGCTTTAGTTGGCTTTGAGATCTGCATTTACAGCTTAAATTATTAATTTTAAATATTCATTTTAAAAAGCTATTTTATATTACATTTGTATTATTTTAAAATGATAAATTGTTGCTACATGTTGTTTAATTAAAAAAATATTTTTTTTAGGGATGCAATCTTATTTTTACATTATAGTCCTTTTTCTGTTGACCTTTAGAAACACTAATAATTTGATAACAGTGTCAATGTAATCTTTACATTTATATCCATTTTTCATATTGTGTATATTGTTGTGATGCCTAAAATCACTTAGCATTTAAAACTATGAATTTATTTTTTGTGTGTTAAATTGTAATATATTAAGATTGTATTAAGCTATTCAAAAGTATTGAATTTAAATGTCTGCCATTCATCAGTTTTAAGTCATGTAACATGAAAATTATTGGCTTATCTGTATTAGAATTTTTATATCAGTGCATCCCTAATTTCATGCATTAAGCTAAGAACTTAGAAATTATGAGGGACAACAAAGTGTAATGAGACTGACTAAAAAGTTTTAGCATTAGAGGAAAAATAAACAAGAAAAAAACTAAATTAATAGCTAAGACTTTATAAACAGGTAAAAACTGGCTGAATAAAACGATCAAGGGACCAAATCATTGAGTAAATGAGCAGGCAAGATAAAATGTAAGCAGAGATCACTTGGGGCTTGACAAAGATTAGGACTTTCACCTCTCATGGAAGCAGAGTCGTTATTTTTCCTTTTGCTCTTCGATTCAAGAGCAGCATTTCTCTGAGGAAAGGGAAAAGGGACAGAGGGTATGATTGACAGCTAGGCCTCACGATGATTCAATGGGATGTCCTGCTAATGAACTCAGAGTTCAGAGGACCTTGAAGCCAGTCGGAGGCTGTATATGAGGAGTTTTTTCAGTGAGGTTGCCACTTCAAGGATGGTTCTGAATTATAACATTGTTTACATTTCTTTTGTGGTATAGAAAGAGAAGATGGTCTACGGTGGTCTTCTCTTCCACCCGAGTCAGTGCCTCTGTTCAGCTCTCACAGCCTTGTAGATGCTAAATAGGCAAAATATAGATTTTGAAGCTCACAAAATACATGCCAGTCTCATTATAAGTGACTTTTCTTTTAGAAAGATAAAATATGTGTACATTCTTAAAATAGGTGAGATTGAGAGTAAAATCATTTGTGAATTCACACTTTGAAATCAGTGCCTGAATACAAATTCTTGTCTTTCTAAAGCCTGTCTGCATAGTTAATAAATGGTGAAATGTGTAGTTATTCGATTTTAAAAGATGTTACAGTTCATCACTAAACAATAATGGTATTATTTCCCTCATTGTGCGATTGTAAAATGTTTGTATTGGAAAACCAGTCGCTTATGTCCCTTTAAGTTGTTTTGTTGAGTCAAGCAAAAATGCTATTATAAGTCGAATGTTACCTGCATTAAAAACAATAAATGGTATAAATTGTTTTTAAATCAAAAGTAGCTGTCTTAACTGCATCTGAGAGTGTGCTGAGCAGAGAATCCAAACTATCCCTTTTTTGTTTGTTATGCCTAGAAACATGATGTGTGCTGGCATTTATGTTTGTAAATGTCTCTCACTCTTCTCTTTCTCACAAATCAAGGCAGGCTGAATCAGTGCTGACACTTGAGACTTCAGGGACCATGTCAATGTCAGGAGCGGGCATGCATGTGGCTTAAAAACGTACAAAATATAAAGGATTAATCCAAAAACATAACATCTGTTTGAAAGCCATATGCTGCACGGTGCATACATTAATGTTTTCAGAGCATATCAAACACTTTCTCTTATGTTTAAGAGTGAAACGGGACAGATAGGTGAAAATACTGTTATCTAAATAGATCCAGATTAGAGAGGAGAACGAGAGTAACCTTCTAAGTCCCGGTTCAGCCTTTGCCTCCGGAGACCGGGTTTGTTGGAGGACGCGAGAAGGAGCTGCCCGGGTGCCCCTCTGGTTTCTCTTTCCTGACATCTTTTTCCTTCAGTTTCCCATCAAGCTCTCCACACGTGATTAAATAATAACAACAATGATGTGTTTGGCCTGCAGCGGACACATTGGATATGACAAATTAAATTGCCTCTTGTTGACAGGGCATGTGGAACAAGGAAGAATGTGCTGGTGATCTTTCTTTTTCTGTGACACGTAAAAATAGCTCTTTCTCTGTTTTATATTTTGGATTTGTTTCTCTATCCTCTCTATCCTTCTCTTGCATTTGTAGTAGATTTCATTTCCCACATTGCTATGCCCTTGGTATTGCACCGTTAATCTCTCACTCATCTGGATTCAAACGGCATTTCTGTCTTCAATCTCATGCTAACATCATGTTGTGGAGAAACACAAAGGACTAGCTGAAATTCTGCAATAAACAGCAGCTTCGTAATCAATCTCAGCATAGAAAAGAAATTAAACTTTTATTTTTAATCCTCAGTGCATTTTATGCATATATAAAATACATCACTTCAAAATCAGCAGTTTCTGGTTTCAGATTTCAGTTTCAGTTTGGGGTCAGTAGGCTATGGATTTTTGTTGTTGTTGTAGTAATTATTCTGTAATTATTCTGTCAAGTGACAGTAAAGACATTTATATTTATAGACGATTTATATTAAGATTTCAAATAAAGGCTGTTTTTTTTTAGGTTTCTAGTCATCAAAAAGTTGAAAACAGCCATTTTCAAATGATCATAATAATATAAAATTTCTTATTTCTTGACAAGAACTCTTGTTTCTTCTGACTGAAGTAATGGCTGCTGCAAAGTCAGCTTAGTCATCACAAGGATAAATTACATTTTAAAATATATTCATTTTAAATTTCATAATATTACTGTATTTTCTGTTATGACAACTCTCGGAGTGATTGGCATGGTGATGGGTATGGAAATGTTGTATGTTTGGTCTTGCCGGAATAGATCTGTTACGCTGCTGCTGCTGCTTTTATTGCTGCTGCTGCTATAGGTTATTGCTGCCGCTGCTGCTGCTTTGCTGCTGCTGCTGCTGTAGGTTATTGCTGCTGCTGCTTTGCTGCTGCTTTTATTGCTGCTGCTGCTGCTGCTTTTATCGCTGCTGCTGCTGCTATAGGTTATTGCTGCTGCTGCTGCTGCTGCTTTTAATGCTGCTGCTGCTGCTTTTATTGCTGCTGCTGCTGCTGCTGTAGGTTATTGCTGCTGCTGCTGTAAGTTACTGCTGCTGCTGTTATAGGTTATTGCTGCTGCTATAGGTTATTGCTGCTGATGCTTTTATTGCTGCTGCGGTAGGTTACTGCTGCTACTGCTTTTATTGCTGCTGCTGAGCAAATATGGGACTTGCTACTGCCAATACATACACGACACGCTGCTTTGAGCAAGTAAGACATGCTGCTGCTGAACCTTATAGCGTACATGAATTACCCGTAGCAGATTTATACAGGTGGAGCTGGGGACGATGGAGGTATTCTGAAAGCGTGCTGCACTGCTAAGGCAAATGCTACCTAAGTATTTAAACGTTGAGCAGTGAGCTCATTGGCTACTGATATGGCAGGCAGCAATAAGCTGTGCCCTATTGATAACGATGTGATTATGAACAGGACCTATTAGCCTGCGCCATCTAGAGTTTCATGCCATAACTTTGTATTTATATTAAATAAATGCAGCATTGGTGTAAGAATATTTAAAAAATGTACCGACCCCAAACTTTTAAATGGTAGTGTAAATAGATGTAGTGTTTTATTTAATATTTTGAGATGATTCCAATCTCATTTGAGACCATAGTGAATGTGGCATCCTCAACCAGAGTAGACAGATTTCACCTGCTCATGACAAAGACTGAAAGTCTCTCCTCCCACTAATGGAAAGCAGTAAGGGGCTGACATTCTCTGCTCTCATTCATCCCCTTTTTGTCCCTTTCTATCTATCTTTCACTTTCTCTGCAGGAGGGGAAGTTGACATTCCAGCCTGGAGGAGGGTGGGATAACCCCCACCGAGACCATGACCCTTAGTAGTGAAGCACAGGATGAGAAACGCCTGCATTAGCCTCTTCCTGCTTCCCCTACCAATTATAATTCCTCAACCTGGTGAAACTACCATGCCAAAAACCCAGTGAGGTTGTATGGTGAATTCCCTGCTAGAGGTTTGCTAAAAGCATACACTATAAAAAATTATCGTAATTTCTGATCATTTTTACATTAGGGTTTTATGTTACATCTTATGTTGCTAGATTAATGTTTGTTGCATTATTTTGGTGCCATATGTGTTAGGTGTTTTGTGTTTCTATATATTAGTATTTTTTTCCTCAGCTTGTGGAAAAGCTATTGTCATTTGATACATGTGGCTTTCTCACTACCACCTTTGTTTTTGGTGGTTGTCAGTGTATTATAAAGGTATAATGGTTGGTATGTTAACATTATATCATTATATCAGTATACAGTATACAAGTTCAATTCTTGAAGTCTAAAATGTTGCTACCATAATTTTTACAGTAAAGTTCTGGCAACCACAGCTGCTGTTTTTTTTTTTGTAAATTTTACTTCTTTATTGTAGGGATGAACCGATATTGTCACAAACTGCTCTGAGACACAAAGGTTGAGGATCCAAATGCAGTTTATTTGAGTAATCCAGAATTGTAATCAAACACAGGCATAGGGTCAAGCACAGGAAGGCAGTCCAAACAAACAAACAAACAAACAAACAAACAAACAAACAAACAAACAAACAAACAAACAAACAGGCAGGGGTCAGAGGCAAAAACGGAATCCAAGAAACAGGAAAAAATCCAAGAGACAATGAAACCAGGGAGAATGCTCAGAAATGCAGTAACCGATATATTGGACGATAAATCTAAATCCAAATTTTTATGTAATTTTTGAGAGCCTGATCACAAAAACAGAAGTCTCACCCTTAAAAGACATGTCCCAAACATGTGTTTTCATGATAATTTTATGTAGCCATGTTCATTTGCATCTGAAGTGTCTCAGCTGAAGGAAATAGTCCATTATTTATCGGCTTTAATATGTCGCCAACTTTACTTGTCAGGCTGATAACGATAACATTAAAAATTAAAGCTGCAAGCAGCGATGAAGAGGGCCCTCGCACCCGTGCCGCCGCCACCCGGCGGTTTTAGGAAGACAGAGCACGGTGGGCAGTATGTTATGATAATAAATATAGGAGGACTATGTCAAAATATTTGTATTTGCCACACTTCCTGCTACCAGCAGGTGGCGCTATTGCTATAACCAAATATGAGCATGGTCATGTGTTCAGGACAGGACTCTTATCAAACATGTGAAGTTTGGATGAACCCTGCCAAGTTCATCGCTTCCAGTTGTGTTTAGGGCTATGCTCCAAGATACTTTTTAGTAGGTATTGGGTTATTACATGTATGTACCAAATTTAGTCCACGTACGTGAAACGTAGTGCATTTGCCCCACCCAATTCTGAAACCCATATCAGATGTAAATTTCGCACCCGTGCCACAACCACCCAGCGGTTTTAGGAAAACAGAGCACGGTGGGCAGTATGTAATGATAATAAATATAGGAGGACTATGTCAAAGGATTTGTATTTGCACACTTCCTGCTACTAGCAGGTGGCGCTATTGCTATAACCAAATATGAGCATGGTTATGTGTTCAGGACAGGACTCTTATCAAACATGTGAAGTTTGGGGCAGATCGGACATTGTATGCCTGAGTTATCTTACGAGAGGTTCTCTCGTATTGCGTAAGTTAGCTTACGCTACGGGAAAGATTCATCTTCTCGAGATATTGAAGCCAAAAATTATCCTTAATTTTGTATTTATTGTCAACGCAGTGCAGCAGCTAGCAGACCTAGAGCAGGCTGTCTAGCGTGCTCATAGGCTGCCCTGCGGGAACTGCAGCAGCCTACCACTGAGCCCGACGTGACGTCACGTCCAATGAAGGGCGCTCGCGCCTTCACAGCGTCTTAGCCCGCCAGAATGGGCGTGGCTTAGCGTATATAAACAGGGCTCGTAGGCTGTATTCTCTGATTTTCACTTCTTCAGCGAAGCTCTTCGCATCGCTGGATCCGAGAGAAGCCGCCGCCGTCGAAGAAGCGACTAGCCAGCTTAGGACAGCGCCTGAAGAAGCCGGCTGTCTTCGCCACCTTCAGCCATCCGTGCCAGCTACGCTATCCGGCGACGTATCCTTTTTTACCTCTCTCACTCTAAAAGAGCAGCGAGCGTCTTTTTCAAGATGCCTCGCATTTCCTGCGGCTCGTGTGGAGCCACGCTCAGCGACAGAGACCGCCACGAGATCTGCGCTCTCTGCCTGGGCCAGGAACACGCAGCCCGCGCCCTCTTGTCAGGGGGATGCGAGTTCTGCGACGCGCTTCCGATATCGACCCTGCGGGCTCGAGTCGAAGCTTTCAACCCCACTCCACCCTCCACCCGCGCAAAAAGAAGCGCCGTTCCCTCAGGATGCCGGAGCCTGTGGCCACCACGACGCGCTCGCCGGATACCCCCCCTCGAGCCTCGCTCTCGCCTTCTCCGCCTCTCCTCACCGATGCGCAGCTGCCGCCCACGTGCCGCACTGCCATCGCTTCTGATGATGGGGCAGAGGAACGGGCCACTAAAGACTGCTGTTCCATCCTGGCATCGGACAGCGAGGACTGGTCGGGCTCTCACTACTCCTCCGCCTATTCGATCCAGGAATCCGGCCGGACCCGGGCTGGAGTGGACACTGAACTGTTGCGACTCCTCTCTCAGGCTGTCGATCGACTCGGGCTCTAGTGGTCGCCGCCCAAAGAGCTCGCACCTAACAGGCTCGACGGCTGCTTCCTTCAGAGTCGCCGCCGTCAAGCGCCTGCAGCCAGGCCCGCCCCGTTTCTGCCTGAACTTCACTCAGAACTGGCTAAGTCGTGGAATGCACCTTTCTCCACGAGGGTCCAATCCCACTTCTCCACGTCGCTCTCCCAGGTGGACGGCACCGCCGAGAAAGGATATTCAGCCATTCCCCCTGTGGAAGAGACGGTCGCAGCGCACCTTTGCCCGCCCTCCGCGAGATGGCGCTCAAGGTCTGCCCTCCCGTCCAAGGCCTGCAGAGCCACATCCGCCTTTGTCGGCCGCGCATACACCGCCGCCGGACAAGCCGCTTCAGCTCTGCACTCGATGGCTGTGCTACAGATTCTACAGGCCGACCTCCTCCGCGAATGGGATGAGAAGGGCCGGGACCCAGCTGCCGTTACCGACTTGAGAAGCGCGACGGATCTATCGCTCCGCGCTACCAAGACCGCAGCTCAAGCCATCGGAAGGGCTATGGCCGCGTTGACCGTCACAGAGAGGCACCTCTGGTTGACACTCGCCGACATGAGGGAATCCGAGCGCGCCGTTTTCCTCAACGCGCCTCTTTCCCCTACCGGTCTCTTTGGCCCAGCGGTGAGCGGGCTCGTTGACCGCTTCTCAGAGGTTCAGAAGACCACGCAGGCCATGAATCTCTTCCTGCCTCGGCGCTCGAGTTCCGCTACAGGCCGCTCACGTGATCCGCCGCCTGCACGAGCTAACACTCAGCGCCCATCGCAGCCTAGCCAGCCTTCACAGCGACGCCAGGGCGGCCGCCCTAGGTCGCGCTCGGACAGCCGTCACAGACCGCCGCCCACCAGAGGGCCTCGGCAAAGGATCGCGCTGAAGCCCGAGCACACAAAGCCTTCCTAGCATCATCAGGAAGGAAAAGACGGCCAAGTCCCGCTGCGGCCGGACCGCCGTCAAAGCTTTTCTCCCTGTCAGTCCCCTTCAAACAGGCTACTGCAGTGGTTCATTTAGCAGACAACAAGCCGGTAGAAAAACCCTCTCGCCTGCACACAAACGCCGTTTTTACGGCGACCCAGAGAAACCTAATAAAGAGTATAATTCCTGGTTATCCGGCTCACGCCGAGGGTGTTTTAAGTGTAGAAAAAGTGCCGACTCCCCAGTGTTCACCCCTACACACAAGCACAACACTTCCCGTGTCATTCACAAAGCCCACTCTTATAAAGCAGACAAAAGCTGCTCGAGTGTTGAATGTAAGAAGTGTATTCAGTCAGGTTATGAATGTAAGTCACGTGCCCGCCGGCGAGCGCTCACGCTTACTAACACAAGCCTCTCCCCGAGCACGGCCCGTGCATCTAAGCGTTGTCACAAAACGCAGGGCGATTATAAAACGCTCCCCGTCCAAAGCGGCCGGGACGTTAAATTCATGTGTAAGTCTCGTGCCCGCTCAAAAGCGCTCACGCTTACTAACATACACTCCGCCCAAGGCTCCGCTCGCACATCACAAAGTGATAGAAGGGCGCTCCCTATTCACGGCAATCGGGACGCCTCTTATGTATCAGCATGTCACGGCGGTCAGCGAGCTGCCGCTTGTAAGCACTGAGGGTGCGTGCGCCGCACCCACGCCTCCGATTCAGTTTCTCAACCCCGCAGTATGCGGCGGTCAGAACCAGGAGACCATTCGCCCCCTAGCTACATATACAAAAGCATGGGAAGCCATTCCAGGGGTTTCAGAATGGGTGCTGAGCACAATAAGGCACGGCTATTCGCTACAGTTCACTCGCCATCCCCTGCGCTTTCAAGCACGGACCGCGACAACTGTGAATACAGAATAAGCACATCTACTCCGCGCAGAAATAGCGAAGCTGCTGTGCAAAGGGGCCATAGAACTGGTACCGCCTTCTCTGAGCGAGTCAGGCTTCTACAGCCGTTATTTTCTCGTACCCAAGAAGGACGGAGCCCTCAGACCCATCTTAGATCTGAGACGTTTGAACAAGGTGCTTATGAAAAGACCGTTCAAAATGCTTACAACCAGGAAAATCCTCACGCACATTCGCCCGAGGGACTGGTTTATTTCTCTCGATCTGAAATATGCCTATTTCCAGATTCAGATAATACCCCGTCACAGGCCACTCTTGAGATTCCCCTTCGACGGTCAGGTTTATCAATACACCGCCCTGCCGTTCGGCTTGTCCCTGGCACCCCGTACATTTACGAAGTGCATGGACGCGGCTCTCGCCCCCTTGAGGAATCAAGGGCTGCGAATTATGAACTATCTGGACGACTGGCTGATTTTGGCACAGTCAGAGGCAGAACTGCTATCTCACAGAACTGTGCTCCTCAGTCACATGGAAAGCTTGGGTCTCACGGTCAACTGGACCAAGAGCTCATTAGTGCCCAGTCAGTCGATTTCCTTTCTAGGAATAGAACTGGACTCTGTGGCCATGACGGCTCGTTTATCGACACAACGCGCGCGCCGTGTTCGACACCTAGCCGCGTCTTTCCGGACAGGCAGCATCATCCCTCTGAAGACATTCCAGAGGATGCTGGGCTGTATGCCTTAGCTGCAGCAGTGCTTCAGCTGGGCCTACTGCGCATGCGCCCGCTCCAATGCTGGCTCAATGCCCGTGTGTCTCGCCGAGCTTGGGCTGCCGGCTGCGAACGAGTCAGGGTGACATAGACCTGTATTACGGCTCTGCAGCCCTGGTTAACAGCCGACTGGTATCAGCGGGGCGTTATGATGGGAGCGGTCTCGTACCGAAAGGTTATCTCGACAGATGCGTCCAACACAGGTTGGGGTGCGCTCTTCGAGGGCAGACCGGTCTTTGGCCTATGGTCAGACCAGGAAAAGCTCCTTCACATAAATTGTCTGGAAATGATAGCGGTCGAGAACGCGCTGAGGCGCTTCCTCCCGCACATACAGTACCACCATGTCCTAGTCCGATGGGACAACATGTCAGTGGTTTCCTATGTGAACCGTCAGGGCGGTGTCAGATCCAGG
Source organism: Gila orcuttii (assembly GCA_026230005.1). Taxonomy (NCBI): domain Eukaryota; kingdom Metazoa; phylum Chordata; class Actinopteri; order Cypriniformes; family Leuciscidae; genus Gila; species Gila orcuttii. Next base: position 20,389,827 of record JAPDVR010000004.1, read on the forward strand.
AACCTCTGCGATCTGACGGAGCGCCTCCTCACGTGGTCTCAGCATCACCTGCGCTCGCTGAGAGCTGCACATGTGCCAGGCCACCTGAACGACGGCCCAGACAAGCTGTCCAGGGACAACGTTCCCCCAGGGGAATGGTCCCTGCATCCCCAAACAGTCCAGAAATTATGGCGCCTATTCGGCAAAGCGGAAGTCGACCTATTTGCGTCAAAGGACAACACTCACTGCCCAGTGTTCTTTTCGAAGAACGAGGACGCGCTGGCCCAAGTCTGGCCCAGCCGCCCTCTGTATGCCTTCCCTCCGATCTCTCTGCTACCGCAGGTAATCAAGAGAATCAGGGAAACGCGCCACTCGGTGCTCCTCATAGCCCCGCGCTGGGAGAATCAGATTTGGTTCCCGGAGCTGACGCAGCTGTCACCAACAGCCCCGTGGCCGATTCCAGTCAGAACGGATCTCCTCTCGCAAGCTCGCGGCTCGATCTGGCATCCCCATCCAGAGCGCTGGTCTCTGCACGCGTGGGTGATCAACGGGTACCCGCTGCCCTGCCAGAAGGAGTGATTAACACAATCACGCAGTGATTGTCTAGAGCTCCCTCTACTAGAAAGCTTTACGTGTCTAAATGGTCTGTGTTCTCCAAATGGTGCACCGACAAAAACCTGGACCCGTGGACGTGTGGGGTCTCGCGGCTGCTCTGTTTCCTACAGGAGCTGTTGGATAAGGGGAGATCCCCATCCACGCTCAAAGTATATGTGGCGGCCGTTGCTGCGTTCGCTGAGTCGACGCGCGGCCGGTCACTAGGAAAAGATGAGCTTGTCATCCGCTTCCTTAGAGGAGCCAGAAGGATGAACCCTGTACGTTCTGTCCAGATAGGTTCATGCGCAGGCTACTCTCACGCATACTAGCTCTTCTGGTTGAGCTGCACTATTGGGTATGTGCTATATGCTTATGCAGACCGGCGACGCCGCTCTGTATCCCCTATGAGTGCTTATGTACAAGTGCTGGCCCGCACTGCTGGCCGCCTTATTTCCCACTTATCTGGGTTCCCCGGAAAGCCCTGGGACTCATTGCGGATGCTTGGCGCGCACGGCGTTGACAAAGGGTTCCCGTAGCGTAAGCTAACTTACGCAATACGAGAGAACCTCTCGTAAGAGAACGTATCGGTAACCTAACGTAACCTCGGTTCTCTCTAGATGAGGGAACGAGTATTGCGTAACCTGCCGTGCTCGCGCCACGAGCGTTTTTCGCTTCAGTCGTTGAAAACCAGAGAATACAGCCTACGAGCCCTGTTTATATACGCTAAGCCACGCCCATTCTGGCGGGCTAAGACGCTGTGAAGGCGCGAGCGCCCTTCATTGGACGTGACGTCACGTCGGGCTCAGTGGTAGGCTGCTGCAGTTCCTGCAGGGCAGCCTATGAGCACGCTAGACAGCCTGCTCTAGGTCTGCTAGCTGCTGCACTGCGTTGACAATAAATACAAAATTAAGGACAATTTTTGGCTTCAATATCTCGAGAAGATGAATCTTTCCCGTAGCGTAAGCTAACTTACGCAATACTCGTTCCCTCATCTAGAGAGAACCGAGGTTACGTTAGGTAACCGATACGTTACTGCAGGCTGTCTGTGGTTGCCTAGCAACATCGGAACTGCAAGCAATATTGAACTATATGACATATTCATCCACAAATCACCAAAAGGCTGAAATTGGGTGTACTTTTGTCAGGCCGCCAAAGGCACACCCTTCGACGAAAACTCAAGATCTTCGCAATTTAACGTCGCAAAGGCCTTAAGATTACACTCACCAAATTTGAAGAGGATCAGATCAAAACTGTAGGAGGAGTTTGTTAAAGTACAACGTCTGGAAATGGCAAAAACTACACGAAATCTGAGAGGAAATTCAAAATAGCTGACTTCCTGTTGTGTTTAGGGCTATGCTCCAAGAGACTTTTTTGTAGGTATTGTGTCATTTCATGTATGTACCGAATTTCACACCTGTACGTCAAACGTAGAGCCGGGGCAATAATGTAGGGGGCGCTATTGAGCCATTTTGCCCCACACATTTGTCAGGCCGCCGAGAGCACACCCTTCGACGAAAACTCAAGATCTTCGCAATTTAACGTCGCAAAGGCCTTAAGATTACACTCACCAAATTTGAAGAGGATCAGATCAAAACTGTAGGAGGAGTTTGTTAAAGTACAACATCAGGAAATTACGAAAAATGCACAAAATCTAGGAGGAAGTTCAAAATAGCTGACTTCCTGTTGTGTTTAGGGCTATGCTCCAAGAGACTTTTTTGTAGGTATTGGGTCATTACATGTATGTACCAAATTTCATACCTGTACGTGAAACGTAGATCCAGGGCAAAATGTGGGGGCAATAATTTACAGAATTTGGCCCACCCAATTTTGAAAACCATATCACACGTAAATTTTCACCACTAGTGAAGCGTGTGCAAAGTTTCATGAGTTTTCGAGCATGTTTAGGCCCTCTAAAAAGTGATTCATTTAGGAGAAGAAGAAGAAGAAGAAGAAGAAGAAGCGGAATAATAATAAACGGAGCAAAAACAATAGGGTCCTCTCACCATCGGTGCTCGGGCCCTAATGAACAGATATCAGCCGATACCGATTTTGGGGCCTTTCTTTTTTATAGTGTACTTTGTTTTCTCTTTAGCATTTTCACAGCTAACTTATGCATTATACACTTCTGTCTCAGTACATTACTCAACACAAACAGTGAGAGCCTGTAATAGTGTGAACGACCACACTGATGTGAGCAGGTGCATTATGTCCTGTTTCACAGCTGTAGATATGACACCATATGTACTGCATCAAGTACCTTTTATGCATTGAAATGTTCTGTAATGATGGAAACTAAAAGCTGCAAATCCTGCATAAACCCATATCATTAGCATTTTCCACTGCCATTTTACGCCTGGTAATGAATTAGTAGTGTACTATTTGCTTCTCCACCACAATCTATATATCGAGAAAATAAGTGTCATATTAAGACGTGATCCAACAGCAAATATAAAGGCAAGGACAAACTGTTGTCTTGAGGGAGCCATTTCGCAATGGAGAGGAACAGAGTGGGTTCCTATGACTAAATCAATGGTCTAGAAGACAGCTGGAGTTCTATTGAGTATGTGTAAGGAGCCAGTGGTTGTTAATATAACAGATATGACACATTGATGGAGGGCCTGTTTCTCTGCGTGCATTTCACCCTTCCTTCACTAATGGAATTAAAAGACTATATTGCTAGATCCCTGCCAGCTGAATGCAGAATATAGAAAACAACTTTGACATTAACGAAGATATACGCATGCACATGCATGCACACACTAATATGCATGGAAACTTTAAAGGCCTTTTTGCTAGGCAAACGTGTGCTCGTACTGCTTCCCATTATTAGATCATTTTGTCTATTTTCTCAGTTCTTGGTGAGAAATTACCTGTCATATTAAAGGTAACTGCTGATCAAGCTGGGGTTTTCTTCTACAGTGTCCTTTAAAAAAGGGCAAAAGAAAATGTCTTTGATTTTTATCACTTGGCATTAAACATTTAACCATATTTTGCATTAAGAAAACCCTGACACTTTTAAATTTCTGAATTGGTCATCATTGACTTCCAAATGTTTGGGGTCAATATAATGTTTTATGTTTTTGAAGGAAGAGTTCAGCATTTTCAGCAGCCAGTCTTCAGTGTCACATGATCCAGAAATCAATCTAATTTGATTTGGTGCACAAGGAACATTTCTTGTCCTTATCAATGTTAAAAACGGTTGCGCTGCTTAATATTTTTGTAGAAACCATAATTCTTAATCCAACAATTATTTTAGGACTCTATTAGTTCTCTATCAGGACTGATTAATAGAATGATAGGAAAAACATGCATTTATTTATTTAAAAAAAAGTGTTGTTTTTTGTCAATTTTATTTATGCTTGCCAAGCTTAGCTTCATTAAATATTAACAGATATAACTTTTGATTTTAATATTGTTTTAGTAAATGTTGAAATTAAAATGATTAATACTAACTAACTAACTAACTAACTAACTAACTAACTAACTAACTAACTACTTTACTAAGATTAATAAATGCTTTAGCTTTCTGTTAGTTCATGTAAACTATAACTAATGTTAATAAAGGGAACCTTATTGTAAAGAAAGTCGTACCCCAAACTTTTGAACAGTAGTGTGCATTGAGGAGAATACTATGAAAGGCAAAACCTATTTCTAGGATCACAATGGGATAATTGCTATAGATGATGTTGCATCCTGAGATAATAAAATCTCTGAAATTACAATTAGATAAAACCGCCATACCAAAGAAGCTTGGAAGGTTGGCTGGAGGCCATAAGCACCCAGTTAAATCGCTAAGTTAAATCACTGAATCTGATTTCGGGGAATCAGATTTCTGGTTTTCTGTTCTGGAAATCTTGTTAAGAAATATGACATAATGTAAATAGCTGGGGATTTAAGAGCAAAATGGTTTCCAGGGGGCAAGACTGGGTCATAAACTTCCAGCAGAACACTTATTCAAACAATACCTAATCCAAAAAGGGTTATATGTAAATAAATACTAAATACACGGCTACACAATTTAATGGCAGATTTATGAGATTGAGATTGAAGTTTTATGAGATTGGTGGTGAATATGAGATGGTTTGAATTCCATGACCCCACTTTCTTCCTTCTTCTCCTCTCACAAATATGCGTAAGCAAGAGTGTTTAAAATGCTTGCAGTTCAAAGCTAATCTTTTTTGTTTGCTTTATGGAGCATGTTTAGTAAAGTATAATCGATATACCTTTAACCACTGTCATCTACTTTTTCAAAATATAGTTTATTGTAGTGGAATAAAATCATTTTATTCCACCCACTGCAACTTAAGTGACATCTTGTTTAAAACTTTCCTTAACTAAATTTAGACCAAAGGCATGATCTCAGTGATCTATCAGTGATGTGTACTAACAAACACACACACACGCAAATGTGTGAGGTACCACTGGCGTTCTTCAGAATTTTTTTCTTTTTAAATTCACACATATTTTTGCACTTGAACATGTGCTCATGGTTTTTCTCTCTGTGCATGTATTTACTTAAGTTCAATTCAGATCACTGTATCACATTATTTTGCTTTATATCTCAAAGATTTTTAAAACAATATGAATAATTGACCTCCAATCAACAATGACTGGTTAAAAAACTGCTTGGAGTAAGAAAGCAACCTTATAAGGAGCTTAAATTGTCTAGTAGACTGGGAAAGATATAGCGGTTTCTAATAATTAGAGGTAAAGAGTAACAAAGTATAGTAACACTGCATGGAAACACCATGAAAACAACAAATACAATTTAATGTGTTTTATTAGACAGACGAGCAATGGTTTGGACACCTTTATCCACAGAAAACGAATAATATAGTTCAACACAGTTAGTCTTATTGTTAAAATCTCTTGTTTTCTTGATTTACCTCGAGTAACATGTTTGTACCATGCCTTAGAGACAACACTATTTTGCCAAATGGCAAACAAAGCAACTTTCAGATAGAGCTTTATTTGTAATGGTAAATGGACTGTATTTATATAGCACTTTCAACAGACCCATGGCCACCAAAGCGCTTTACATATTGCCTCACATACACCCATTCATTCACCGACAGCGGTGTCAGCCATGCAAGGCGCCATCCAGCTTGTCGGGAGCAGCTAGGGTTAGGTGTCTTGCTCATGGACACCTCGACACTTGGTCAGGTGGAACCAGGGATGGAACCACCAACCTTCCGGTTTGTAGACAACCTACATGAACCACTGAGCCACTGCCTATAACAGTAATGCAGCATTTTCTACACAATATATTTTAGAATTAATTACATGCCATTTATAGCAACACAAGTCATCCAGCTTTTATTAAAGGTATAGTTTACCCAAGAAATTTAAATTGCTGTTAATTTTAATTTAATAAAACTTCATTTCATTTTTAATTTTAATTTTTGTCATCTAAGATGTGGGTGTCTTTTTTCTTCAGTAGAACAGTAAAGAAGATTTTTATCTCAAACTATGGTCATTGGTGGTTCATTCACTGCAATGTCAAAGTCAATGGTTACCGTCACTTCGAGAGTAAAAAGCGTAAAAAACATATACAGGCAAAACAAAATTAATACACATGGCTCCAGACGATACATTGAGGTCTCGGCAAACAGTCCTGACCGCATTCACGACAGGAAGCTTCATAGGGATGAAATCGAGCAGCTTGCTTGGAAAGTTACAGTTTCAGAGTAGCTTTTTCAGCACAGTGTGATGTGATGACAATTGAGGTCAACAAGAGTCTGTCATGGGGAGTCTACGTACGCATGATGATGACAGGCTTGGTGGGACACAAACAGATGAGCAGAGAGCAAGCGTGCAGAGCAGGTGGTCTGGGGTCAGGTAGGCTAGATACGGCAGACCTTCCATAGCTAATGAGGATCTTGGCGCCAAGGAAGAAGAGGAAGAATATGTATTAGTGATGAGTTAGCAAAGCTGTTAGTTAATTGAACCTCCTTTGAAACTGAACCCAATTGGGAAAAGCTGTAAAATTATATAAGAATTTTAAAATGAAAACATGGAAAGGTATATTATTCAATAAAAACATTGCTCAAAAAAGTAGAGATGAACAATATTTCCTTTTTCTTCTTTGTCAACAGGGTTCAAGTCCTTTTATGAGTTTGCATCATTCCTTAACACCATTGCCACTGAAGTTACATTTACCTGCCTTCTCGGTTTTGCACACATAATTATAGAAGTTAATAAGCTCCTCTCTGGGGGCCTTTCAGTCAATGTCGTCATTATCATGGGCATCGTGCTATTACATGGACTGTCCAAGTGTGTCATGTGGTGAAGTATTAAAGGATTGCATACACGATTTACACACAATCACTCTCACATTCACTCCTACAAAAAAAATAATATATGAAAAGGGGAAAAAGATGTACAAAGAGGAGGTTTTGGGGAGAAAAAATCAGTAATTTTTTTCAAAGGAAACCAGCAAGAGAATAGAAGTAACAATTGGAGGAAACAGAAAGACACAGACAGCATCGTGGTTGGATGCCTAGATATCTGATCGCAGCAGGTGCTCCTTCTAAGTTCTGCAGAGACAGAAATCTTACTGTAATTCCACCATTCATCATCATCTCTCCATTTCTTTTTGACCACCAAACCTTTACTTTCTTATTTACCATTTTTTAACTGCCTAATCACGTACCATATAAACATGTTCATTTAATTTATATATATATATATATATATATATATATATATATATATATATATATATATGTCTTTGCGTGAGCGAAAGAGGTGAAGTTGTACGGAATGTCCTTATAAGGACATGGGTGTGTTTTATGCACATTATTAGCCGCAGGGACGCCCTGGCTCATTTAGAATTGATTCATCAACATTAGAAGTGAGCTAATTCATATCAGCCTGATGTAAATGGCGTGAAACTAGAGCGTGAGAAGAACTTATGCACACATAAACACGCAAATTGTATGAAATTATTAGTGAATGAGACACATTATAACTGTGCTCAACTCAACGAGTGGAACGGAAATGAAAAAGTAGCCAATCAAAAGTCTTGAATATGAAGTTCTTCCTCTGTGCACACACAAAGATAACTTACTATTATACCTGACTTAAATATTATGAGATAACAGACTCAACTGTGTTGTGATAAAGACTGAACAAAATTAATTCATTTCATCCAGAATGACATAAAAAAAAAGGCCATTTGTAAGCCCACAGTCAAAACTATTCGAAAATATCCAATAAAACAGCACTGGTCAATACAGCTTACTACTCAAGGCAGGTATTTACTAATCTATTGAGATACTTGCCAGTATCCTTTGTTTGTATTGATAAAATATTAAAGATACAGCACCGACATATCATGCTGAAAACATTGCCGTGTTTAAAGAAACGGTTTCATAAACCTTCTGTTTTAACTGTGATGACTTCCATGAGGCTGGAAAACAAAGAGAGAAAGAGAAACATGAAATTAAACAAGGAATCATAGCAACCCAATGTTATCTCTAAAAACAAGTCATAAATGTTCATGTTTATCTTAAAAGTTCTTGTCGTGTAGGTTTTGATTGACATCTGCAGTCTTCAATAATGTTCCAATTTACATTCATGTTTGTAGAAGATCGAAAACCAAAGTCTGTTTATATGGTTTCATATTTGCCTGTATTTAAAAGATAGCACTAAAAGTCGAGAAACCCCAGATCCACCTTCACATGTTACTGCATTAATCAATAGTCTACGCAGGACTGATCTGTTTAGATTTTACTTTGGCGAGCAGGTTTTGGTGGATGATGGGATGCAATAAACACTTTCAAAGCCTCCTTCACATGAAGGAGTGTCGATCGCATCCAAACCTAAGCTAAAACAAGAAGCATGTGTATTTAAGTGCAACAGAGAAGCTCTTATTGGAGTTTATCAAACAGACTCCAAATCAGAATTTCAGGATGGTCCTGTTGCCTAGGTGATTTCTGGGAGCTTGCTTTTGAATTTTGTCAGTGTTTGGCAGATATAAGGTGTCAGCGGCTGTGATTCGCAAAAAGCGTTGTGGTGTCTCCTCACAGGTAGCATCCCTGCCATCCATTAGTATTCATGGACTATCAGAAAAGCCAGGAGCAGGACAGGGTGAACCCTGTTAACTGTCGCTGTAGATTTAGCAGCACAGTACTGTAAAAACCTACAGTACAATACTGCATTTCTATATTACAGTACAATACCGTAATTTGCATTGCATTCTGGGCAATTTAGTTTGAGCGGAAACATTTTACAGTACATTTTAGTGTTGCTGTAACCTAGCTGTAACCTGGCTGTAATATGCAAGGCAATAATAGGCTACAGGCAGTGTTGCCAGATTGGGACGGTGATTTCCAGCCCAAAAGCTCACCAAAACCCGCCCACTACAAGAAAAACCGCCCAAAATTTTACTGCCAAAATAATGTGATATAATTTCATTACCATGTCATTTAAGGTTGATAAGCACAATTTGTATCTCCTTAAAACAAAAAAACAATGAGAAAATAAAATTAAAAAAAATTCCAGGAAAACAAATCAAAACAGGGCAATAATTAAGGAGAATTAGCCAATATGACTAAAATGTCCAGATGGACACTGTCAAAACGGCAATCAAGAAATGAACCGATTACTTTAACCCTCGGAAATACACATTGCAGAACATAACGCAGAATTTAGCAGTCAAAACGGATTCATCGTTGATTCAAACCTTTTTCAGCAGCTTTCAGGGACAAGTAGAGTGCAGTCTGGATGGTGTAAAAGTTGCAGATGTCTGGTTAGGCTAGTGTGTACATATGACATGGACAGGAATCGTCCCATATTTGATTTCAATTCAAGTCATTCAACTGTGCTCTCCTCTCAGAGTTATATTCACCATAAAGTGATTTCCCTCCATGTGTAGGTTTTTTGAGTTGCTCACTACTGTACACTCTTTACTGTAGATATAACTTACTGTATAGTAGGCTATGTCACTTTGCCTTAGCGATCACTGGAATATACAGCTACAACTTCTCGCGCTCAATCGCGTCTGCCTGCGGATCGCTGATTGGCTAAAAGTGCGCGCTCGTCGGTGATGTCAACACTAACGCCAGCTGACTCTGCATGAGCGTGTGTGTACACTACAGTAATGTCATGATGACTGATTTTATGGACTACATCCACTTTAGTTTCGTTTTTTTAACCAATTAGACTTTAAAATGTAGATGTTTGAAAACCGCCGAACTGACCCCAAACCAGCCCAAATTTTGACCACCCGCCCAAACCCTTTTTTACCCGCACAATCAAATTCAAAACAGCCCAATTGGGCGGGAAGCCGCCCAATCTGGCAACACTGGCGACAGGGTTGAGAGCGCGCGCGCCGCCTGACTGACGTCAGAGCACAACTGCGGCAGGTCGCTCACTGGATGGATATCTTACTCTGTGGATATCTGGAAACTTGGTAAGTACATTTTTACTTTTATAATAAGGTTTTGGGATTTTACGCTATAGTGTACATGGCTTTTAATGTGAAATGACAGTGGAAGTTTAGCCAGCGACGGTTCGTTGCAAAAACACAATCTGCTCTTTAACGTTAACGTTACCCCGCTGCTTGTGCTGACATTTTCAAATCTAACTCCGTGAATTAACATTAACGTTAACGTTACCTTACGGTTTATTTCGACCAAAACAGACTTCATGATTGTTGTAACGGTGGAAAGACAAATCGAGGGGGTCTTTGGTGAGTTTTATTTAGTTTCTGTCGAGTTTTAATTAAATGTGTTTTACGATGGTCTGCGAGATAAAATTGCTGCATTTGACATAACTTAGCCTACACAAGGTTTGAAGGATCTTATAATAACAAAAATGTCTAACTGTTATATCTGTAGGGATGCTTTTCATAACATCCGAGCCTGTCAGTGGTAAAAACAAGCACTTATAGCCTAATAGACATAACGTTACATACATGTTGCTCAATCTGCGTTGCAGTCCGTTTCCCGGATGACGAACTTGATGATTTTATGATTGTACGAACATGATCAATACTGGACCAAATTGAACAAGTCGTTTAGACACAAAAACGCGTGAAAATAAGGCTTAAGAATACTGCACTTTCCTTTGCAACGCAAAATGAGTGATTTGGGCTTAGAGAGATTGGCTATTGGTACCAGTTTAGCCTTTCACTTCATTTCTATTTAGGCGGGAGACACAGTTATAATGATTATTATAATAGGGCCTAATTAAATGTATGAATAAAGGTGTAAATTGTTGAAAAACTTTATCAGAATCAGAAAGAGCTTTATTGCCAAGTGTGCTTGCACACACAAGGAATTTGTTTTTGGTACTGAGGCTTCCAGTGGACATATAAAAATACAACAAGAAACATAATACTACAAATTATAAGAATAAAAAATAAAAATATAAATATATGAGAATAAAAGTATCACAGTTGGGTTTAGTCAGAATAGACATTTTCAGATTTACTGATTATGAACATATTTACAGTGTTTTGAATATCGTTATCAGAGTTAATGATCTATTAGGCAACAAAGACAAGTAAAATGCATGCCAAAAAAAACAAACAAGTTAGAATATATAGAGAGGTCAAGTGAAGCTTATTTTTTATTAACCTAACTTAGATGTATTGTAAGCAGATTTATGAGATATATGTCCTCAACAAGCAACACTTAACTGAATAATATTTATTTTGATTTCTTACAGCTCTACAGTGTGGGGCAATTTTATTTGCAGCCTGGGAAGGAGTTTTCTGTAAGTATTAGCCATGTTAATACAATGTTTTAAACTTAAAGTTTTAAAATCTAAAGGTTAATTTTTTTTTAAATTAAATTGGCTATTTTTATTATTTCTACAGAATTTTCTTTTACAATTTCTCTCTTCCACTGTCTGTCTGCTTATCTTTGGTGCTGTGGCAGGCTTTGTCATATGTGTTTTTGTGTGTCATGTCTTTTTCAGTTTTGGTCATCAGTCCAATTTTCGCCAGGTTCCAGTACCACCTCCAAGTCCCAGCCAACCCTTGCACTTTTAAGAATTTTCAAACTTTTAAGTCACATATGTATCGACACCATGGCAAGGCAAGACTAATTTATGTCTAAACCAATCCTGAAGTTCACCCAAAAATGAAATTTGTCATCACTTAGCCTACTCACCCTCATGTTGTTCCAAACCTGTATGAGTTTCTTTTTTCTGCTGAACACAAAAGAAAATATTTTGAAGAATGTTGGTAATTAAACAGTTGATGGTAGTCGTTGACTTCCATAGTATTAGTAAAGGATTAGTTCACCTCAAAATGAACATTTCCTAATAATTTACTCACCCCAATGCCATCCAAGATATCCATGTCTTTTTTTCCTCAGTGGAAGAGAAATTAAGTTTTTTGAGGAAAACATTTCTCTATTTTTCTTCGAATAATGGACTTCAATGACAACCAGCATTTTGAAGTCCAAATCAATGCAGTTTCAAAGGTCTTTGAAGTGCTTGAAATGGCTGTGCACGATCGCAGCTGAGGAGGAGGGGCTTATCTAGCGAAACGATAGGTCATTTTAAAAATAAATAAATACTTTTTAACTACAATTGTTCGGATTGAGCTGATCTGCAACGCGCCGGGAACTACGTCATCACGTTGAAAGGTCATGTCGATGTCACCGGTGCCGGCGGAAGTACCGCCCCACTCGACCGTGTGAAGGAGGATAGTTCAAATTGTTTTGGTCGCTTTGTAAACAGTAGGGGGGTACTTCCGCCGGCACCGGTAACATCAACAGTGACCTTTCAACGTGATTACGTAGTTCCTGGCGCGTTGCAGATCAGCTCAATCCGAACAATTGTAGTTTAAAAAGTGTATATATATATATATTATATTATATATATATATATATTTTTTTTTTAAATGACCTATCGTTTCGCTAGATAAGCCCCTCCTCCTCAGCTGTGATCGTGCACAGCCGTTTCAAGCACTTCAAAGACCTTTGAAACTGCATTGATTTGGACTTCAAAATGCTGGTTGTCATTGAAGTCCATTATTCGAAGAAAAATAGAGAAATCTTTTCCTAAAAAAACTTAATTTCTCTACCACTGAGGAAAAAAAAGACATGGATATCTTGGATGGCATTGGGGTGAGTAAATTATTAGGAAATGTTCATTTTGAGGTGAACTAATCCTTTAACTATCCCTTTAAAAGCTGTTTATACCTGTAAACTGCTGATGTACTGGACATGCAATGTTCGTAAATGGTTTTAATAGAGTAATTTATGAATAAAAAACATTTTTGACAAGAACATTGTTTGGATTATCTTTTGATTTGCAGTTATTCTGAAGTTGCATTATAATATTATTAACTATAGATTTATATACTGTAATAACTACATATTATTTATAGTATCATTATTAGTCATTTGAAAATTATAATATTTTGCAATAATGTATCAATATAGACATTACAGTTCAATACCGTATAATTAATTACAGCAGAAGTAGACAAAAATTACTCAATACAGTAAAAATACAGTACTGTTTTGTAGTTTACAGTACTGTTTGTGTGTACTGTAAATTTAATTACAGTACAATTACTGTAAAATCAAAATACAGTAACTTGCTGGCAACCTTGCTGCCAGTACTGTACTGTAAAAATACAAGAAAATTGTTAACAGTTTCTGCCAGCGAATCTCCAGAAATGTATTCCACTCTAACCCTTATAGTTACAGGAATTATAATTGCTCTCACTATGAGGACATTAATTACAAAAGATTTCCTTAAAATCTAAACGACATGACTGAGAAAAAGACTCCAAGTGAGAGGAAAATTGAAGTAATGAAGCCCTCACTGACATAAGAAACTACTCAAGGATACTTATTTGTGTGTGTGTGCGCGCAAAAAATCTACACACATCTATAAACAATATAAAACTTTCAAAATATAAAATAAATAAAAACACAATAGGTACACTTTTGTTGGGTTTAATGTTTAGAGACCATTTCAAATCCTTTCACATCTTTTTCCTTTTTATTTGTTAACTGTACCAGTTATTTGTTTAACATGTCTGGTGTATAGGTGTAAAAGTTAGGCCTACATTATTTATAAAATGTTGAGTCCTTTAATGAAAAGAAAAGCTTAACAGCCACATCAAATAAAAGATATTCAACAAGGTAATAAGTGATGGAAGAAATTTACATTTAATAATGTGATTGCATGATAATGGACTTTTGTTTTCTTTTTTACAGAGCACTCATAAAACAGCATGCAATAACACAAGTAAACCCACAACAGAACATATAGACCTATCAAATTATAGCGAGACAAAAATCAGACCTAAAGTTCACCCAAAAATGAAAATTCTGTCATCATTTACTTACCCTTAAGTTGTTCCAAACCTGAATGAGTTCCTTTTTATCTGTTTAGCACAAAAGAAGATATTTTGAAGAATGTTGTAAACCAAACAGTTGATGGTAGCCATTGACTTCCATAGACTGGAATTTTTTTTTACTATGGCTGTCAATGGCCGTCAACTGTTTCGTTAACAACATTCTTTAAAATATCTTCTTTTTTGTGAAACAGATGAAAGAAACTCATTGTTTGGAACAACTTGAGGGTGAGAAAATGATGACAGAGTTTTCAAGAGTTTTTAAGGGCTTAAAATAGTAAGATAAATAATGTAAAATGCATAACCTTAAGCATCCCCACATTTCAGGAAACCTATTTTCTAAAATGAATCTAATTTAAAATAATGTATTGCTGATATCTAGTGTTCGTATAGGTGATCATATGTTGATTATTATTTATATTGTATATAAAGTGGGGAAAGACTGTTGAAAAGTGAAGGAAATACATGCCCTCTTGGAGACAAATAGGAGAATGGCAGAGGTGCGGGGACAGAGCGCAGGAGAGGGGGCGGATGACAGCAGTTTGAGCGATTGCATTCATGTAGAGGAGGCCTAAATGTCTCAAATTTGGCTGCAATATTCTCACATTAATAACTGGCCCCACATTATAAATCCACAAGTAAATAGGCAGCAAAGGGGAAGAGAGAACAGGAGATTAGAAGTGTCTGGACACAGAAAAGAAAAATCTTGTAGACCAACTTTTAGTACGCATAATACATGAAATACAAATATGAAAAGAAATGGAAAAAGGTGGAAAGAGTGAGAAATAGACAGTGCACATGTGCATATGTATGTCTGAACGTCATTTCATCCCAAAAAGCCCAACCCATCCCCTCAACCTACCCCTTCAAACAGGAAGACATTGCGTCAAGAGGTCCTTGCTCAAACTGGATTTCCATTATCTAAAACTGAATGCGATTTCCTCGGAATAAAGTAGAAATGAGAGCAAGATGACAGCTGAATGAACCTGAATTACTGCCCATCCAAAATTTACAGATGCGGACAGAAATAACCAACAGTTATAGTAAAGTATTTCCAAGATGTTTCAAAGGTTTTTTTCTTCATTCCTTTTTCTTTCTTTCTTTTTTTACAGTAAATCACAGTCATTCAAAAACGTTACTTAAAAGTAAAAATAAAAAATATAGCAGTATAAGTAAAGCTTATTGTAAGTATGTAAATATTGGAAAAGAAAATGTTTTCCGGCACTTTAAAAACAAACTCTCTTTTTAGGTTGATTAAACATCTGCTGTAAAATTTACCGTGAAAGTAAACTTTTAGGCCATTTAGTACAAGCAACTTACAAAAGCAAACAGAAAGAGCGTTCAATATTAGACATGGTCATGCAGGCTAGTGATCTCCAGTGCTCAGTTCTGAGGAAGACATTATTGTGGGAGGAAAAAGAATAAATATTGGGAATAAAAAATGTCCAAGGTTTACTCAACACAGTTTGAGTAACATTGGTGTTTTCAACGACTAATTTATTCAATGCTTAAGTTTACTTAAGTTATGTACATGTTTTAGACTCGAGCAATCCTTTTTCAAATAAATATTAGTCTTATCCTGTCTGCTTCAATGCCTAATAAACCGAGCTCAGATTCAGCTCAGCATGGTCCAATAATATCAGGTTGCAGGAGATCAATTTGTCTGATAAAAATGGCATGTTGCTGGTTGGTGGGGACACAGGAGCATGATGACTTTTCTTTCTTTCAGACTCTCCCTTAATTAACTCTGCACACAGCAGAAGAGCCTGTTGAAATCAAGATGTAACCCTTCACCTGAGAAGAAAATCACTGATGAGAAGCCTAATAGGCTATTGGATTCTTTATTCTTTATCTCTCTGGAAAGACAGACAAAGTCATGCAGATCAAAATTAACATCCTTGAAGAGGAAAATTGGTTAACTATGAAACTATAATGAATAAGGAATAAAATAGGGTTACACTTTATATGAAGACCATGCTTAATGATTTATAGCCCAATTAATATTTATTTATAAGTAAGTATTAGGCTACTATTCTATAAATATATGTATAAAGACTCTTTAAGGCCTATGCTTTATAAGAACAGTTATAGTTACATTTATTTTTTAAATTATTGTTTTAATTACTTATAAGTCATGCATTTGCTTTTTCAATTTGCATGCTCATAATTCATTATACACTGATTTATAATATAAAAATATATCAAATATTAAATATATCCTAAATATATTAGTTATCAATTGTGTCTTTAATGGCTAATGTTTGCTTTAGAGGTCATGAATGGTCATTTTGATCGTAGTTTGGAATTGTAAAAAATATTGTTGCAGTGTTTCGCTAGTATGTTTAAAAATATATAGAAAAAATGTAACTATTGTTATTAATGATTTCTGTGTTTTTTTTCATTATTTTATTGAAACAACTTAAAATGTAACATTTAACATTTGCTTTAGGAAAATTGCATCCTTTTTCACTTTTACTTAAAGCCATCAGTGATGCATTTATAGAGGGTAGTAAAGTATGTCCACCACTCTTTTCTATTTAGGTATATATAGCTCATTCTATAAAACAATGACTGTTTATTATCCTAAATTATTCAAAATAATTAACATCCCTTTTTCAGAAGCTTTTCAGCTAAAAAAAGAGAGGAAGAGCTAGAGCAGGAAATTACTGTTTAGGAAATTACTGAAGCCAGAGTAAAGAAACAACAATATTTACAAGTATTATATTATGTAATTAACATAAGGTTTGCAGCGAATTTTAGGATGTTCCATGTTTTCGAACTTTTTGACCACAAGTCTACATAAACAGAACAGTGTGTCATTGTTTTTAAATCATTTGCTTGGTGCCTAAGGTTAAGCACTGGATATAAAGATATTTCATGTGATTAAGACTTCAAATACAAAAATACATCAAATACCAGATTCAAGGCCATCTCGCTATTATCCTGGACTAACTGAAGGCCGTGTCAGAAGAGGACGATGCCCATCATAAACACTTCTGAAATATTTTCCATGCTGTTCTTCTCACCTTTAACCACAGGCTTTCTCCACTAGAATGGTGTAAAAAAAATCCTGCCTGCTGCTACTTGGGAGTTCAAGGCCTTCATCTTCTCCTCCTACCTGCTGTGACTGCCTTTAAGTTTGTTTCTGTCACTTTGAAGTGACAACATTTCAACATTGCGAAAAACTTTGCCAGCCTCGATTCACCCTGCAGATCTTTTGTGGTCTCATTATCTTCTCCTGCATTAATATATTAGCAGTATGCATCCTTAGAGATTTGCTATTGCAACATATAGGCAGTATAATGAATGCTTATGTCAATCACAAGGCTGAGGTCACCCACCTGTTGCCACCGGTCAACTCACAAAGGAAAGACCTTGAGGCACATTCCCTCCTGAAGATATTCATAAATAAAATCAATATATCTTTATCTGCAAGACTGTCGGAGTTGGGTCCATTTCAAGGGGTATTGCCACCAAAGTGTAGGCTACACATCAGTTTATAAAGTCAGCATGAAACAGAAGTCGCAATAGACTTTTCTATCCTAATGTCCAAGTGAAACGCGTGTCGAACAAGAAAAAATATAATGCATGATTTCATTTTGTCCATCAGGAATTGATTGGAAAGTTGGATGGTTGTGGTTTAGCTGCGATTTCATGTAAGTAACAGGTTTTAAACACATCATCAGAGAAGAGATGTTGCTGCAAGTGGGGGAATGTGATTTTGATTAAAGATTACGAGAGCACATGAATTTAAGAAAAAAATATATTATGTGCACTGATAAATAATTGATAATAAATACTAGGCTACAATGTTCCATATACAACAAGAATGGTCCATTTTGATTACATGGTGACTGACAGCTCTAATCCACTATAGCTTACAGGAAAGTGAATGTGAAGAAAGTAGCCTGTAAGGAAAGTACACAAAAAGACAGAGACAGAAGACAAACAACAAACACAAGCAAGGGAAGAAAATACAAATCAGTAAGCTATTAAATCACAAAGTGTATCTCTTTATGTGGATATAATTGCGCTCAGCTGCATTATCAGCAAATTCATTCATGATCAGCCGAATAGCTCTCTGGCTAGGCTACTGACATTTAACGTATACGCTTGTGCAAATGCCATGATAAAGGCTACACACAGGCCATGTGCACTCTCCCTCTCCAGTGTCTGGTTTTCCAGTTTTGGAGGAAGATATTCTCTTGATTCGATTCCTCGAGCAGTCCATTTAAAACAGGCCTATAAAAGTAACCACAGGTATTTGCCTCTTATCCAGCCAAGTTATTCAGACTTCGAGGTGCAATATATTAGGCTAGATAAAACTCTTTTATCTACTGTGCTGTTAAATAGCGGTAAACTGAGCAGTTGTGCTTTTATCCACGACTCAAGTCCAATCCAATAAAAAGATTTCGATGGAAATTCCATTTCCTCACCGACACAACTGTCTTTTTAAATGAAACCTGTGTCACTTCAATAGGTGTCTACCACATTAGCCATCATCTAGCCATCATTAATTTATTAACGCTACAGGTCAAAATTACACGATTGTAATTTTTACAAGATTGAGACTAAAATACAATATCTTAGGCAGCAAGCACGTTTTTCAGCAAAGTAACTAGATGACCTTCAGGACCAGACTGCCAACAGATTAGGCTTGGAAACTGGTTGTTTGGGGGGTTGGTTATTCTATAGAATAAAGACAGAAACGCGAGTCCGACTTTGCATTAGTGAACGGCAATATATCACATTTTCTACGACTTTACTGCCTTCTAGTGGACAACAAGAAACCAGTTAGTTTTTTTTTTAAGTCTAGGTCCATAGATATATAGTCATAGGTACCCCATTAGAGCAAGTTACATAGTAAAACCATGTATTGAGTTAGGCCTACTACATATAAAAACCTGATAAAAAACACAACTAACACATTCTCACCTCGTCACCTGTAAAAGGTTATCCCATTTCTTCGGGAAATTAAATCTCGGCAGTTTCACAGCCAGCAGCTGCACAATGATGTGGCATCATTGCTTCTTTTACTGTGAGTGACGACACACTGACCGTTGCAAGATGGCGGGCGTGCCTACGTGTCTGGGGTGGTCGAATGAGGATACTACGTATGGATAACTATGGTCTAGATCTATGCAGATCATCTATTCTACACATTTAATGTCGAATTCCAGTATTACCTTTTTGAAATCAGTAGAACTTAAATAAAGTTCTTTGTTCAATAATATTACTTTAGATATATTTTATAATTCACGTTTAACTTAATAATGCATTTTACCAATTTAAGAAAAATATAATATATTATCAATTAAATGTCATAAAAACATATTTTAATTACCTTTATTTATTATTTTATTCCATAATAAGTTATTTTTGGAATACAATTATAAAACGTATACTTATTTGATAAAACGCACACTCTGGCTTTTACGTATGTACGTATGACATCATTGATGACGCATGTAACCGTTGGGCGCTAATTTTCAAATGGTCGTCTGAACAGACGGAATAAAGAAAGTTTGGATCAGTTAACTTATAACGTTACTGCTTATAAATCATCAGTTCATCGCAGGTAATTTGAACTTCTGTTGTTTATACTTCATCTAAGATACGTTTTCAAAGCCACAGTGTATAATTTGATCTGTTATGTTTTCAGAAGTGTGATTAGCGCTAGCTAACAGGCGTTCATAAAAGGCTAAACTAAAGTGTTTGCATGTATGAATTTCGCTTTTGGAAATTAGCTCTAGGGATATAAACTTCTGCTCTTATATAACGTTTATTGTAGACATTTATTTTTATTCGTTAGCTATTCGTTTGCTAACTTTAATCAGCTAAATAAACGTTACTTGACGTTGTTTGCATGGCAAGGTCTCTGGATTTACCAGAGTTGACGTATAACAAAGGCACTATTTAGCAGACTGCACTTAATGGAAAAAGCTACATATTAGTGGTGTATGGATATATGACATATTAATATTGCCCCATAGTTTCGTAATGAGCACATTCAGTACCCCGACCTCCCGGCCACGGCAGTGGTCGTCCCCGGCAATAGGACACAAAGCCGCTCTGTCCGCTACCAGCACACCTCTGCTGGATAACATCCAGGGAAACGACGATGAACAAGAGAGACGACAAAGACGCAGATCCAAAGTCATCGGAGTGACCGACTCCTCTATCAACGAGGCCGGTAGCCACAGGTTGGTTGAAACCCCGTTCTCAGCTCCATTAAAATGCAAAAACAAAAGTAATACAGCACAATGTACAATCTTGTTTTTTTTCTCCATAGTTCTACAGCTACACCCGCTGCTGTCCCTAAGCTGTCATCAGCACAGATATCTGAGCATTATTCAACCTGCATCAAGCTTTCCACTGAAAATGTGAGTTAAAATCGATGTATGCTTACTGTTAGCATTTTCCTGAAAATGCAATAGGGCTATTACTTGTAACCTTCCTTTTGCAGAAAATTACCACAAAAAATGCATTTGGTCTGCACCTTATTGATTACATGGCAGACATTCTCAAGCAGAAAGACTCAGAGCTCAACTTCAAGGTAGAAACCTGCCGAATTTGTATTTAGCTCCACTTCGACAAAGTTGACATGCATTATCGGAAATTATGATATTGTAACTGTGTTGATCTAGGTGGCAGCGGGCACCCTGGACGCCAGCACAAAAATCTATGCAGTGAGGGTGGATGCGGTCCATGCTGATGCTTACAGAGTTCTGGGAGGCTTGGGCTCTGAGACCAAACCAAAAGAGAGTATGTAGATATTCAAGTTATGGGTCTGCTGACATGTTACAAACACAAAGATGGCTTGTGCTGTAGGTCAGATTGGTCAGAGAGTGTCATGTAATCATTGTCTTCATGGTGTACTGGTGGTGTCATCCCCTCTCAGGACCCTGCACAGTTTTACTGAAATCCCATCTCATTTCAGGTCAAGATGGTATCGAGGAGGCAGTAGCCGAGGACGGTCAGGGAGAGCAGGTTGCTGCTAAACAGACTAAGAAAAGACCTCAGAAGAAGACAGTGGAGCAGAACCTCAATAACATCAATCTCTCTGAATCAGAGATGAAGTGTGAGGTGAATATCCGAGTGTGATTGAGTCAAGTAAACCATTTTGTATACCACTTTTCACAATACACAATGTTTTAAATCAGTTTTAATGTTGATGTTAATGTTGGTAATATCCTTATGCTTTATAGTTGCTTTTAGTTGAATTGAGCTGGGCGATAATAATATAGTTTACCTTTTGTGATGATACAATCAATCAAGCAGTTGAGATTTGCTATATAGCAGGGCTGTACATTAACTTTTTTTGCACATAGCACTGGTGCTACAGAGGTTGAAAGTTTTATAGCACAGGCCACACAATTACTGTGCGTTCACACCGCCGTCGGCGACAGTGTCAAAGTGGCCGGAAGTCATTCATTTTCAATGTGAGCCGGCGGCGAGCTCCTGCGAGAGCACTTAACCATGAACACAAAAGCCACACCACACAAATGGATTTTAATTGGTTTATTTCGTTAGCAAACATTTCTCTATAATTTTTTTCCATCGATCAATTTCTTATTTTCACATTTAAAAAATTCCATGAGGTTAACTTGTACCCTACTTGGTCAGTCTGCACAAATAACGATCAACATGCTTGTTTGCATAACAATTATTATGATCATATTTTACAGAAAATCATTAGAAAGGTCTAATGTAAAATATAACATTATAATAATAATCTGATCTAATTTTTGACTGGAAATCTTATGCATCCACTGAGAGAAAAAAAATACTGTACACTTCTCTAAACCAGATATTTTTTTTCCCTGTTTTTTAACCCAAAATAATGTTGAGAGCATTAGTGAGTACACACGCAATGTAATATCTATTTCATTCATACTCGACATATGTCGCACTGTACAGCCCTCCCTGTATAGTATATCGCCCTATGCGAGTATACTGTATGTATGTGGATAAAGTTGAACACACATACTTATTTATTCAACTTTATATAAAGAGCTGAGTGATAATATAGTTACATTTTGAAACAATATAACAATCACAGCTGAGATTTGGTGTATAGGGCCTAGTATATATTGCTTTATGTGTGTAAACTCTATGAATACAGGTAATGTAGGATCATAGGATGTACGGTTAACTGAATATATCGCTGGTTGATAATATAGTTAAAAAAAATTCACAATATAACAATCAAGCAGTTGATATTTTCTAGATTTTCTAGTACATATACTGAACTGTTTCTTTAATGTTTTAAACAAGTTGATTTATGTTGTGAGGACCCCATAAAGCATGTGGCGTAAGAACCTACAGGAAGACCTGTCCTAAAGCATTCTTTGTGCAGGTGGACCCCATGTTCCAGCGCATGGCTGCTTCATTTGATGAGAACAGTACAGCAGGAGTGTTCCTCTCTGTTCTCTTCAGTGAGGACAGTCGCTGTGAGCTGCGCTTTCCTTCACATATGACCTTGCTGAAGACACAGCCACCTCCTGTGCAGATGCCCCATCAGAACGTTCCTGCCTCACCATTTACAGGTAAACCGGCTTTGCAAATCACACTCTGTTCCAAGTTACAGGACAGTTTACTCTTGGGTTCACTGAGCAATATTCAGTATTCAGAACCTAAATGTTTCTGCATGTGTTGTGAGTTACAGTCGTTTGACAATGTGAGTCCATTAAATCATACCGTTTTGATTCTTCCAGGTCATCTGAAGACACTAGAGGACAGGCCAATTTGTCCATCCTTAGAGGATTTCTCTTTTACTAGATGGACTCCTGAGCAGGTGAGACTGTTTTGATGACTATTAGAAGCCTCAATATGGTGTCTATATACACTGCAATTCAAAAATTTGGGGTCAGTAAGATTTTTAAATGATTGAAGGAAGTCTGTTATACTCACCATGTCTACATTTATTGTAATATTTTATCTAAAACAAAAAGAGTAATGTTGTGAAATATTATTAGAATTAAAAATAACTTATTTATTTTTCTTTTTTCTCATTTATTCTTTTTCCAAATATTTTAAAATGTAATTTATTCCTGTAATGGCAAAGCTGAATTTTCAGTAGCCATTACATTTCTTATCAATGTTGATAGCAGTTTTGCTTCTTATTTTTCTGGAAACTAATAATCGTTTTTAAGGATTCTTTGATTATTTGAAACAAAAATATTTTTAAAATTATATGTCTTTGCTGTCACTTTTGATCAATTTCATGCTTTCTTGCTGAATTAAATAAGTTTTTTTTTTATTTTTTTTTAAGAAATTAATTTTAGTAACCCCTTTTCAACAGTAGTATGAGTGCAATATTAAGTGTGTTTTATATTGATGTGATCATCTTTCATGTTGTCAATATAGACCACAAACCTCAACCAGCTGCTTGAGAAGATGAAGCAGGGAGAACATGCATTCGACGTCAATGCAGACATCGAGCCAGATGATGATGACGACAGTCCAGAGTTTGGGGATCATTTTGATGCAGACGTGGATGAGGGCAGGCCAGGAGACTGTGAGGAGTTTAAGGAACACAGAGAAGCTTGTTCAAAGAGCCCCCAGAAAGGACGGTTAGTACTTACGAAATGTATTGCACCAAAGTGTTTGCTAATTTTTGAGTTACAAACAGGCTCTGCTTCACAATATGTGAATAGTTGCGGCAGTTTAATATTGTGCATTTTCATCCCAAAGACTGTCAAAACTAAGCTCGACCTTAGCTAGCTACTATATTTTGTGTTGTATTTTATGTCTCTGAATAAAAACAATTCTTTGCTGTTTTTGTATGTCCATTCATTGTGAGGTGTATTTGCGTTATTAACAGAGGTGTTATTCCTATTGGCGAGGTGGATATTACCACCATGTGTCTGCAGTTGTCTGATCAGCCCAGAGAGTACTCATACTTCAGTCCCAGGACCATGGCCACTTGGGTCGGACCCGGCTACTGGCTCTTCAAACCTGGACATAAGCGTAAGTCATCGACTAGCCTAGAAGTGTTTAACAATTTTTTTTTATTTTTTTTATTGTTTTCTTCATTTAATTTTCAATGTTGCATTCTCAATTTTTCTTAGTGGTTGTCCCATTAAATTTTTAATTTATCCTTTGTAGAGGATCACAAACCAGACAAAGAACCTCGCAAACGAGCACCAAAAAATCCTCTCGTTATTGACTTTAAAGGAGATATCAACTTTCACAATTACTTTCGAACAACTAGAGTAAGTTCCTGTTTACTAATTCATTTTCATGAATTCCATAATGGACAAACGCTTCATAACAGCAATTCATACAATGTTTTTTAATCCCATTACCAAAAACTTTCAAACCTTGAAGACAGCAGCAGGTCAATTGGTGACAATTTGACAAATAAATACTTGTTATTTCCAGGCAGCAACCACTATCAGTAAATCGGCTTTGAACAGCAGCAATAAGAAAACCACACTTCCAGCAGACTTCCAGTATCCACCCAGTAACCTGTCACAGCTCAGCCTTAAACCCACCAACACAGTAAGAGCATGAATGTTTAATATTCCTGTCTGCATTACTATGTGCACTTAAGCATTTTGGTTGTGGCAAAACTACAACATCATTAGAATAATGCTGTACAAGAGATTGACTGCTGGATTGGTTTGTTTTGTTCATCTTACAAATTTGACCAATTTATTTTCTCACTTTAGTTCAGTGCAGAAGGAAAGAAGAGATTATCGGGAGAGCTGGGTGGGGACATAGGAGAGTATGATTACAACAACGCCAATGACACAGCCAACTTCTGTCCTGGTCTTCAGGTACACTAAACACTACTGTTACATGTCATAGGTTGGCATGGAGACGGTCTGTTAACTGTTAGTAGTTTCTGTGAATAGGAAGGGGACAGTGAGGATGCTGAAGGCTTTGGAGGATCTGATGACTCCCAAACAGACCGACCGACCCCTTTCTCTCTGGACACCGATGACATCTCTACATACGGAGAGGACTGTCTTGTCCCTGAGCCTCACAAGGTAAGATGAGAGGACAGATGTTGGGTTACTATGCTAGTAGTAGGTTACTCCATGTAGTGAGATTTTCTTTGTTATTTGTCAGTTATTATTAGTTTTTATTTCAGTATTTTTGTATAGATAACTCATGAATTGTTTGCTCATCTAGGTAAACACTATTGAGATAAACTATGCCAAAATGGCTAAGAAGATGGACATGAAGAAGCTGAAGACCACTATGTGGGGTCTCCTAACAGAAAGTCCTGAAAAAACAGACAAGGTTTGTAACTGTATCTTTCTGACCTTAGTAAAGCTTTTGTTTATTTTTTTCAGCATCTTTATGGGTAAATTTAGAAGTTACCATTTGCATACTGAACTTGGTGTAATAGTAATCACCCTTCTAGTAATCAAACAGTAATTCTCTTTCTCACAAAACTGTTTTCTTTTCCGCTATAAATTTGTCATTCAGATCACTGAAGGCAGGACCTTTAATTATTATTTTCAATATTCCAATTCATTTATAAAGCACATAAAACAACAGTGTTGACCAAAGTGCTGTACAATGTACTGATATAATAAAAATAAAAACAACAAATTTAGAAAAAACCTAAGACCAGGACCTGTGGCAACAATGCCTTGTCACTCATACATGAACAAAAGCTAATATAATGTTCAATAGCCTTGGGGCGGCTACCGCAAAAGCACACTCACCTCTGGTTTAAACCTAAGGACATGTAGAAGTTTTTGCGTATGAGATTTTAATCTCTTTGACTTGTGAACGTGAATCAGGCTAGCAATATACGGAGGGGCTGTACCAAAGATTTAAAAACAAACATTGAAAAATCTTTAATTAGCTATTAACCAGTACAGCGATCTTAAAACGGGTAATGTGGTCTCATTTCCGAGTACCTGTCAACAATCTTGCGGCCGCGTTTTGGACCATCTGTAATCTGTCCAAAAAACTTTGAGCACCATAATAAAGCGAGTTGCAGTAGTCTAATCGAGTGAAGATTAATATGAATAACCTTTTCTGAATCCTTACAGGCTAAAAAAAGGCTCAAGTTTCTGAAAGTGATCCCAACGATATCGTTCCACTGATTTTTTAGAACTATATTTTTCATCACTACAGGGTTCGTACAAGGTGCTTAAAGTGCTTGAAGTACTTGAATTTGATTTTTTGAAATGTAAGTCCTGGAAAACCCTTGAAAACAGCCATATTTTTGAAGAGGTACTTGAAAAGTGCTTGAATTATTAAAAATAGGGATGCACCGATACCGAGCTCATGTACTCGTAAAAAAAACTCCGATACTAACAACCGATAGGCCTACCAGGCAGCGTGTGTATAGTAACAGCTGTGGTGCGCGAGCTGATCAGAGAAAACAGCGCAGTGGATTGAGCGCGCAGAGGTACAGACACGCGAGCTGGTCAAGCACATCCCTTTAAACAGACATCAGTGGAAGGTTTGTAGTTCAGTCGGATGTCAATGGCAAAGAAAATAAAACGAGACATGTAGCTTATTATTAACGTTAACTGACGAGAGAGAGCGCAGTTTTGTTGAATGCTCTTGCTTGCTGATCGTGTGTTATTTGGATGAAAACTAAATCGTATATGTAAGTAAAACATGAACTGTTACATGATTTACGTATAACGAGTGATTCCCTACATTATTAACTGAACGTTTGCAGTCAAGAAGTTCCATGAACGCAAACATCAGCGTGCGCCCCGCAAACCAGCGTCTCAGCGCGCGAATACTGAATTAACCCTCTGAGGTCTAGGGTGTTTTTGGGGTCCTTGAGATGTTTTGACATGCCCTGACATTTGTGCTTTTTTCAGTTGCTTATAAACATATTAATTGCAAAGGTGTAATTACACTCTTTGTAACACAAACAGGGCTACCATAATATGAGCAAGATGTATGTACATGTTTGTATTTTTGAGAGAATATTGTTTATGCATGGTTATTGAAAAAACTAAAACTTAAAGTGTCTGAAATAAGGCCAAAAAACACATACTAAATATTTGTCCACAAGACTTTTGACTAATGGGTGTTGTTGCCTAGAGTTTTTGCTTCAAAATTATCTGAAAATCATCCTGCCTAATCATTTACACAAAACAATACATTGATTTAAATTTTATAAGACACCTTTTGTTTGGAAAGGCAATATGCGTGGAGGCGTGTTCACACCTGAGAAGACAAAGGCTGGATAATGTGCCACATACATAATGAGCTGAATATTAATCAGCCTTTCACACAGGTGTGTCACAGGGTCCCAAAGAATGCAAGGACAAAAGAAATTATCTATATATATACATATTTTACAATTAGAAATTGTAACCAATTACAAATAGGTTACAATTACAACAATTACAATTTTAACAATATTTCAAGTGTATTCTTTCTTTGTAAAAAGTATACATTTTATCATACGTATTAAAAATGTAAGGATTCATTGGTTTTAATATTGGAACAAACACTATAAAAACATCTTAGTTGATAATTCAATATACCTACTTTATTTTTGACAAAACATCCCATACTATAGTATATTTAACATATGAGCAGAAATTGGCGAACAAAAGCTTAACTATTTAATGTGACAGTAGTCTTTTTTTTTTTACAGTCAAAACTTTATAATCTATCCAAAACCAATCACGAAATCTTGTCTAAACATTCATATTTAGTCTAACATATCGTGTTTATGATATTATATTAGCATGTTAATTTGCAGTTTGTTGCTTATGCAGACATTTTATTTCAACATATTTCAGTCTATTTTTACTCATCTTAGTAGGCTATAACAATATAGTTTGGATGTGTCCATGTAAAAATAACGTTTACTAATGTAGATGCGAGAGTGAATGAACGGCACAGACACGCGCTGTATAACTGAAGTAAACAACGCGCGCGTGCCTGTGTCGTTCATTCATCATTTAGCCTACACACAGACACGCAATTCATAACAGTCTTTTTGTGGTTTACAGACACTATGCAATATTGCGATTAGAACAAAGAACTTAAGAATAGATGACTTACTACATCAGCTGGATCCGTTGCTCCTCGACATGAAACTGCCAGCACTTCTGGTACATATTCCAGGGTTATTAGATAGTATTATTCCTCACCGCGTAGGGATACGCTGTGTACACAGCGGTAGTAAGATACTTCCTAAACATGATGTGCTTTATAATCCAGCTGGTGAGCGTTGGCATGTTTGCATGGCTTGCCTTAGATCATTTGCGTTTGTATATCTGAATAATTTAGATCGGTCGTGGGCCCTATGTCTCATCTGGTTGCCCGTTGACGGCAACATTGCCCTGCAACATTGCTCAAAAAGTTGCCCTGTGTATCATCACCTTTACACGTAAGATCAAAATCAACAGAGTACTTTGAGTCTCTTTTGCACTGATAAGAAAAAAAGCGATAGCCGACCTCAGAGGGTTAAATTGTCTTTCACATCTTGCGCTTGTACGGACGAATTCACACAAAATTATGTAAAAACGCCCTTCTTGGCGAGTATCCTAGTAAACAAAGTCAGTTAACATTATATCTCAAGTGAACGTAGCCGTGTTCAAATGGGGTCCGTGCGTTCGGTCTTAAAGGGGCAGCAGTTTAACAAACCCACTGTTGTTTTAATGTTAATCAAACAATGGACAAATAAATTACACACTGCTCTTGACTAAATTGGCTACCCTTTTCAACTTTACAAAAAGATCCATCTATATTTAATTTATCCAGTAATGAATATGCAATTTTTTCACATTTGATTACTTTATTCAAATTTCTGTACCTGTTAGATCTACCCGAAAAACTCTAAAAACAGTGTTCATTTCATTTTGTAGCCTTTCTTTGTTCTATTGTATTTATGTGGACGTTGATTATTCGTTCTTCTTTTGTTGCTGACTGCTTACCTTTAATAATGTTTTAAATTCACATTAATTAGGCTGGCAGTTTTTGTTGTAATTACAAAATTGGATTAAATAATTGATATTTCACTGGTATCTAAACATTTGTACCACTGGCCCAATCCTCAGCACTGACCCTTCTGGAGCTGCTCCAGTCTAAATATGTGCTGTGCTATTCAATGAAAGATAAAATATGATAGAGCAATAGAATGTACAGTAACAGAAGCTCATACAATGCATTTCAGCAGGCTTAATTAAGCATGAAAATAATTGAAAGAAATATATATTTGATGAACAAATTAAGCCAACTAATATGATTTATATTATTTTGGTTTATCTACTTATACATTTAAAAATTACAAATGCAGTGAAAATTCAGGGATCGGTTATGGTATTGGTATCTTGTTCTGCAAAAAGTGGTAACGGTGCATCCCTAATTCAAAATATTGTGATTTTTTTGTTGTTGAAAAAATACAAATGTTTCACGCTAAATCAACGCTGCAGCCCATCTGAGATATAGAGCTATTTCTCATGGCTATGAGCATGATAAGTATAGAATAAAACTTTCATTCTTCAGGTCAATCATATATATTAATGGAAAAAAAAAATCAGTTTCAATATCCTTTCAATGGTTAAGGGGATTTCCCATGCCTGACAGCGCTGGTCAATGGATTGACCTCTATGAAGTGAAACATCAGATACCATATATATTTAATTTGAGTAAAAAAAAAAAATAAAAAAAAATAATAAAGATATTGTTTAAGAAGTGCTGATTGAAGTCCTTAGTAAAGTAGTGCTTAAAGTCCTTGAAAGTCCTGGAATTTCATTTAACAGAGTCTGTACGAACCCTGTCACTATTATTGTTGTTAGGGACTTTTCGTTTTTTATTTAAGGGGCTACCGGGGGAGTTTTGAGATCTTTAGTCAAAATAGACTTGACCCTCCCTTCGCCAGCAATACATTTTTCTATGACCCTCCAAAATGATTGTGAAAAAAGGCATGACCCTCCCTGATAATTTATTGATTACTTCTGTACTGGTTTGCGCTTGGCAAAGATGTCCAGATATCTCTATGCCTAGTAGACCTACACCAAACGTTCATTAAAAAGTGTCCTGTACAGTGCGACATATAGGCCTATCTACGAAAAGATTGGTCTGTGTGATGAATAAATGTACCACTCTAGCACGCGTGCCATACAGTTTTGTAAACTCCATTACTTGTTTGTTTTCAGACATAACAGTCGTTTTATACTTGTGCTTATGTGATATCATGATTTTTTGATCGTGGATGATTTAATGTCTCCACGATCTGCTTTTGAAGAAATATGGTAGTATCGCTACAGCGCACATTCTATCAGCTGCAGTTCTGGCGCCTCAAGCTTGGTTTATACTCGCCGCGATCGTGCGCAAGGGCAGATTTCGCTTGGCCGTGTGCACAGCAGATTTCGTAACTGAGCGCGTGGCTCCGCATCCGAAGATGCATGACTTCGAGCCGAATCTGGCATTTACAAAATCTGGCATTTATCTGGCATTTACTTTTGCCTGGCTGCGGAGCCAGGCAAAAGTATTAACGAGGCTTAAGTCCCAATACTGTAAAACTCGACGTACATTCACATCACATGTTAATGCAGTGGTGGAGTTACACTCACAGGACACTGCACTTATTTACAATCTCAAAAGTTCAGTATTTGCTAGTACTTTGCCAGGTTAACATTTAATTGGCGTTCTGTTCTGACATGATGCACTTTTTCTGAGCGCGTACTCCTGAAGCGTGCACTTTCAAACACCGACAAACTGGACTTTATCTTTCGCGTCTGATTTTTGTTGGGTCAGACCCATCTGCTAGCGATGGGGGGCCGAGACTGAGAGAGCTAAATGGAGCTACATGGAAATGTATGCACCAAACAACCACTTTGAAATGTTGCTGTTTTCATGAATACAAAAGTTAGGTGACCCTCCCCCTAGACTAAAAAAAGTTGGATGACCCTCCCCTCAACAAAGAATAAAAAGACATGACCCTCCCCTATTTTCCTCCGGTGGTCCCATTCCATAAATACAGAACGGTCCCTTAGTGTGAACGGACCTTTAATCTAAAAAGACCATTCTTGGTTGAATAAAATTCGTTTTGACAATTTTTTAAGCACTGTCACAAACCACACCCAATTTTTTTTTTTTACTTTGTTCTGTTGTCCAGCATTTCTTGTGGTAATTTGATTTAAAAAAAAAGATTTTAATGACTTACCATTTACAGCAGGTGGAGTGTGAGGAGACAACAGAAGTACCTGGAGAAAAATCATTTAGCCAGTCTGTCAGGAATCTTGTACAAAGGTACAGTTTTTTAAGGCCTGGTGCTATATATCTAATAGTCTAAGGATGACATTTTTCATGCATAGACTGTACATAAATTTCTCTTTCCTGCCCCACCAGGCTTCCCTCCACAATGGCTACCAATCTCTCAGTACCGTTGGCTTTTGTGGCCCTTCTGCACTTGGCTAATGAGAAAGTGAGTACTACTTTCTGCTATATATAATGATTTCAAAAACTACTGTAGATGGATGTTTGTTTAAATTTCTGTATAGCATGTTGTTTATTATATTTAAAGATATACTTGTCTTGCATTAGTATGCACTGGATATTTTGTAACTTACATGCAAAATTATTTGTGATCTCATGATGCATCAGAACATTTGGTTGCTGTAAATCTAAAAGCTCTTCTTTCATCAACAGAACTTGGAGCTGCACAAGATTGACTGCATGACTGATATCATCATTAAACAAGGCCACTGAAAACTGATTCAAATCTTTCTTCTTTTTTTAACCAAAATGTAAATCCGGTTTGTAAAATACCCATGTGGGGCCAAAACAATATAGTCAAGAGAAAGATGTCAGGATCATGTTAAAAATGTTGTACAGGAAACTACCACAGAATTATTTGAGTGAAACTGAAAAATGTCAAAAGCATGAACTAGGGAAAAAAAACAACAGTGTGCAGTGATTAATATAATATGATTGCTTTTAAGGTCTGTTTAGCAGCTACAGTAAAAGTAAATGTGAAGTTACTGCTGTCAATGTCACTTTTTTAAAGATGTTTTATTTAAATTGTGGAATTCATTTTATAACTATGAGGTTTCTTTTAAATGTATTTTCTACATCTGATTTTGAAAAATAAAAGTTATCCAAGTATTGTTGGGTAATTCTTTATTATCTGTTTGTAAATGTTGTTTTGTGTCTAGTATGATGTCATTTTGGAATGGTATAATGTTTTGCATGAATACATATAATGCCAGAGGCATTTAGGTGGAGCCAATTGTTACCTTGGTGGAAGAAAAGAGTTTACTGTTTCATGCATAGGAGTCTCAATTGTTTTGCCCTAATAATGTCAAGCATGTTAAAAACTACATAAAACAAACATTTATTACATAAAGTACACTGAGTTTAATCACATATCAATAAGTTTTGAAAAAGTCACAAGCCTGTAAGGCCGTACCAGAACAATCTTCTCATACCTGAAATGTTGATGGCTTGATAATAGTCTGCGTTCTCACCTTCCAGGTGTTTATATGCGTCATGAATCCAGCGCCCTCTGGAGGATGCTATGGGAAGTGGCGCTACAGAGGTGGGCCAAAGCCAAATCATCGCGGCTGGAGGAAGAGAATGAATTAGAGACCAGGAAGTGTTGACACGGTGTACATCTGTTGGTCATTCGAAGAAACAGTTACAAACTTTTTAACTCCTAAGGATATTGTAATTATTTTTTCGTGGAGTAAATAAAAACATCAAATTGAAATCATGGGGATTGGTGATCCAAATAGCACGGTAAGTTGTGACCTGAACGATAGTCAGCAGGTGCTTGTTACATCGCTTGTTGAGTTTAAAAGTAGACTGACTAACTTAGCTGTGTGAATTCAGTTACTATCGGTATCCGTGTAAATCATTTTTTTAGTGCTGCAAAAGTTTCCACTTAGAACAGGTTGATATTTTTTTGTTTAATATTTACCGGTTGATGTAAGTTGGCGTAACGTTTCTCAAAACAGGCCGAAGCTCGTTTTTCAAGTTATACTTCGTTAGTTTCTACGTTCCTGTTGTCAATTAACGTAGACAATTTGCTTGGATTACTAAAACAAATGTGCTGTTTAAATAATACTTTGATGCTTAAGCTTTATCCAATTTGTATTGCAACTTTGTTGTACCGATTTGTTTACATAGATGGATTGAATTAACCATAAGCTGTGAAGCATAACTGGTTTACAAAACCGACTGTTGAACTCAACACTTTTTGCATGGTTACTTGGTTTAGATATGTTTTAACTACAGTTGGCAAATGTGCTGATCACTTAACACGTCCCCTGTTGACTGTTGAAGTGAACCAGAAGTAAGAGATTCTAATGCTTGTTTGCTTCAAATCAAGTTGATCAACTGTTGTAAGATCAATTATAAGTTGGCTTGTTCTTGAAAATATTTTAAGGAAGCAAGAATATGTTTTGCCTATTGAATATGACTATGCAGTCTTAATGGTAAAGCAGTTTAGAAATAATCTTTCAAAACAAATGCACACTGGTAAATCATATAATAACCAGATGCATACATTTTTACTTTTTTTTTTTTTTAATATGTTGTTGCCATATCACATAGTTATAGATATCACATGGAACCATTTCTCCACAGTCAATGATGGTACTTCTGGCTGTCAGTATCTGATGTCATCTAATAGCTTTCTGCCATTCTGCAGGCCTTGTGACACCAACTCACACAGCCATTGATTAGAATGGAACGGGTAGGACAGGTAGTGACCATGGTAGTGACGCAGCTTTGCTTTTGGTTTCCTGGTAACACCTTTTGTTTATGAAGTATCAGTAGTGCTAAAGGGCTTAAAGGTGTTTAGCATGACTAAACATGCCCAAATGACACAGAGAACAGTGCAAAAGATGGCTATTAAGGTTCTTGCACTGCATTTGACAGTTGGTGTTTTGATGTGTGAATGTGGTAAAGCTATCTTTTTATATTCCCTTTGTCAATATCACACTTAAGGTGTCACCCCTAATCATTAGCATCTAAAGGCATTACTGAGCAGTTTTTTATAATAGCTGTCTGATCATGGTATGAAATAAATTGTCTTATTGTTATTTTTTATTGTTCATTTTTTTTAATATAGAGATATACAGTACTGTATTGTAGCAATTAGGCTACTGTATTGTATTGCTACTGTATTGTAACAATTACACATTCATACATTCTTCCAGTGGTGGGCCGATATGATTATTCATATCATATTTTAAATCTCCTTATACTGAACAACCACTGCTGTCAATGAAATAATAAATTAGCCTACATCTTTGAGATTATTTAAAAAAAACTTTTGTGAACTAGCTGTAGGTTTTTTGATCATCCTCAACAAACTCACAAAGAACAAAATCTCTGCACTGTCTAGATCAATAATTCAAATCAATAAGCAATAACACTAGATTTTTTATGGTAAATTATACTATCTGAAAATGTATTTTTTCATCTCAGAACTTAGTTTTGTAAAGTTCTGTCATCCACTCTGATTTAGGTGCTTACAGGCTTGCTAAATAATACATATCTTTTTTTCACATGCACTTAACAGCTTGAACCTCAATAATGGATGCTTGCAGATGTATTTTATTGAGTATTTTATTTTTCGCAAATAATATATGTTTTTATTTTTTTTTGGATAATTATAAACCTTACATGCTATAATTTATATTTATGAGTATAGATACTCTATACTGGCTGTTGCGCAACAGTACTGTTTACAAACGTTCCAGTCTCTTTTCAAACTGCTTTATCATGATGAGTTTCTATCTCACTGTATAGATTTTTATTGTCTTCCATTTCTCTTTTTGATAACAATGTGAGTTATTTTGCATAACTGTGTGCTTGTGCCATTTTGATCATGTTTTTGTTTTTAATTCTTCTGAGTGCAGGAGCCGAGAGAAGGAGAGTCTTCACACGAGGTGGATCCAGTTCAATCTCTACAGTCTCAAGTGGACGGGGTCAAGGACATTATGACCCAGAATGTCGATCGGATCCTGGCCCGTGGAGAAAGACTGGATGATCTGATGGGCAAATCTGAAGATCTGCAAGCTGGGGTGAGTCTTTAAGTACAACAACTTTGTTTCTTATCACACATTACAGCTTTAAGCCTTGCACACTGTTTTTACTATGCACACAACCATACAAACGTTTGGGTTCAGAAAGATTTTCTAATGTTTTTCAAAAAAGTCCCTTACGCTCACCAAGGTTCCATTTATTTGATTGAAAATACAGTAAAAACAGTTATATTGTGAAATAATATTAGAATTTAAAATAACTGTTTTCTATTTGGAATATATTTGAAAATGTCATTTATTTCTGTGATGGCAAAGCTGAAATTTCAGCAGCCTTTACTTCAGTCTTAAGCACTAGCTGCGCCAGGAATTTGATTGTAGGTGGGCCCTCCAGAAAACTGGATGGGCCAGTTAAAATAAGCAAAAAAAAAATGGGTTCCCCTTCATCTCCGTTTCAGCGCTTTTCTGCGACACTGAGGACAGCGACTCAGTAGCCTTGTACCTGTGTGGCTCTTGTGTCTCTGTCCTCAGCTCAGTGCAGTAACGTTAGCCTAACTGGGGGTTCGCACACTGGACAAGAAGCGCAGCGCTGAGCCGCGTCGCGTCTAGGACAACTCGAGGTATCGCACACTGGACGCGCACTTTCTACTACGTAGCAATACTGTTATGTTTAAGGACAATTAAGATAATTAAGATAATGTCTGTACTATGTTATGATTGTACTGTACAATTAAATACAATTGTTGCTGACTTTGCAGTCTGAACACTTTACCTCAGAGCAGTGCCATAGAGAGAAAGAGTTGCGACATGCTTTGATGTTGCCGCTATGGCTGTCACGTGGTTCATGTAAGCACCAATAGTTCCAAAACATACGCTGGCTGTCATGTTCTTCTATGGGACAGACAGCAGCGATTACATTATTGAACGGTAAATATAAAATAAAACACACACCCAAGTACTTTTTCAGCTGTTACTGCATTATTGCATTTAGTTAATGTCAGTTTTGCATTTGGAGAGGCAGGGTGACAACGAAATACTGTATATTACTTAGATAAGTTTTAGGGTTTTTTTTGGAGGGAAAAGCTGAGTGTTCATGTTCGCATGGGTAGTAGCACTGGCTTTAGCGGCTCATCTGATGATGGACGTCTCATGTTATTTATTTTAGCACAACTGGGCTGTATTAGGTTATTGATCCGTGATCTTGCTTATAAATTCCGATTCAGCCATTAGCCTAACGTTACCTTCGTGATCACGCAAAGAGGTCTGCAGTGGCGGTCCTTTCAGAATTCCAACCAACATAAAATATAAATAATTACGCTGTGCATGTACAAATGAATGATTTAGGAGGTAAATGGACTGCTCCCATAACGTAGAAAGCAACGACTATATTTGCAGCAATGTTCGGTAAATATTAAGTTCATAAAATGAAACCGGAGAGATAGTTAATGAGTGAATTAACTATGTTCCTAAATAACTGTTAACGGAATTCATTTCAGTATGGCTAATGTACCCCTTCATCCTACCCTAATCATAGACTAAACCATTCATCAGAAAACACACACAAATACATGTATACGATGTACTGTGTACAGTACACATGTATATATATTTCAATCACACATTACTAACCCTAACCCATACACATAATATATTAATTGTGTATGTATATATATATATATATATATATATATATATATATATATATATATATATGAATGCATGTGTATTTATGTAGGCCTATATGTATTACACACACACACATTTTGAAAAATATGCATATATACACACATAACCCTAACCCATTTAAATAAATGAATTGTGTGTGTGTGTATATATAATATTTTATATATATATATATTAGGGCTGGGCAAGTTAACGCGTTATTATCGCGTTAACGCATTTATTAATTAATGCCGACAATTTTTTTATCGCACGTTAACGCAGTTTTTTTTTTATTATTATTATTTTGAAAGTCCGTTGCTCACTGGCTCTGAATACACATAGGCCTACAGTCAAACCATGATCACAGGAGGGGTGGGATGTTGGTCAGCCAGCAAATAACCCACCCAAACAAGCAGTGGAGAGAGGCAGGTTCTCTCTGGTGAACAGTTAAAGGGTTGCGCTCCGCGAGTGAATGACAGGCGCTCTATGGATAGTAGCCTACCTATAAAACCTATAGATAATAACTATTTAGATCCTGGAAACTCACTAACAGCGAGCCGAGGATCAGTTTCTCTTCTAATGATTTGTGCTGCGCGTCCTTTATAAAAAGTTATAGACAATTCAACTTCCTCAACGAGCGGGCGCGTGCGTGAGGCGAGCATGACCGCAACAGTTTCACAGGAACGCACCCGCTTGTCGCTGCACTTTGTGCTCGACCACTTCACCTCACTCTTGGCTGATTTATACTTCTGCGTCGGACTTACGCCGAAGACAATACGCTATAGACTACGCGTTGGTTTTCATTTATATCTCTGCGTCGTTGTCCGCGTTGACGCGCAATTACACATGCAGAGGGAGCATGTGAAACCCGGGGAGCGGTTCTAGCAATCACAGCGCTTGCGGTACACGTAGAATTGACGTTACATTTTTGGAGAGGTGCACGTCAGGGTACGCCGAAGTGTACGCGCGCTACACAGCAACAGCGTGAGTATAAAGTATAAATTGTTTTTTTTACTCTGTTTAATGTAATCTTAAACCATGGCATGACCAAACCTAAGCTACTATAAGTAACGTTGGTCGACTTATATAGTAGTGATCATGACCTCTGACTACTACATAGACTGTTTCTGCTGCTCCCTGATAAAAGATACCTGTTGATACCTGTTCAGAAAAAAAAAAAAACAAGAAAACTAGACTCCTTTTAACAAACTAGATAAAAGTTAATGCCCTGGCAGTGGCAAATAGCTTTGTTTAAATATTTGATTTGATTACATTAATGTTTAAGTTGAGATTTGAGATTACTGTGTAAAGGGAATACTGCTGGTATAAAAGCACCTTATTTGTTTAAAGTTATTGCACTTTTGTGTATATAGCAGTACATTTAAATCAAAAGTGCGCAATACACTACTTTAGAAGTCATTATTCAATTTTGCGCATAACAATGCGATTAATCGCGATTGATCGCAAGAAAACCATGCGATTAATCGCGATTAAAAATTTTAATCATTGCCCAGCACTAATATATATATATATATATATATATAAAATATTATGATTAATAATATTATATATTATATACATCAGGTTACATCTAACGTTAGTGTCACGTAAGCTATAGCTGCAATTAACCTATTATCCTCCAATAAAGATTAACTAAAACTGGCTACATAAAATATAACTACTGACTAGATTCACGAGAGGTCGGCTAATGTGTGTAAAAGTAAAAAAATACAGTAATTTCATTAATTTACCAGCGAGCGTACTTCGGAAACACTGAAAATGAATGGGGTTCAATGCTGGAACTATTGGCTGCTCCACGACACGCGTTACTTCCGCATTCCAAAGTTCCTATGGCGGTCTATGGGAGTGTCGCAACTCTTTCTCTCTATGGCACTGCCTCAGAGCGTCCGTTAACCGAATGAATTGAGAATATCAGCTGAAAATCCGATAACATCAGCAATTTTCATTCAAGCAGCTGATTTCTGTAAATGAATGTAAAACTAAATGTATATTGCAGCACAGGGTGAAGTCAGTATACATTAACGACGATTTGAGACAAATACATTTAAATTTAATATAAAACAAATGGCCCTCTGTGGCGTGGCAGGATTTTGAACAAGGTCCTGAGCCGTTGCTGGGTGCCGCAGACAGACTACGAATGGCGCAGCCGGTGTGTGTACACTCATAGAGAATAAAGTGTTTGAATTTTAAAGACTTCTCGTCCGGTGTGCGACCCCCTTAAGTCACACGTGGGGTAGAAGCCGCTGATTGGTTGAGAAGCTTTCCTCGGGCTGCTTATTGGATGAACTGCTAAAATGAAAATCACTCACTACTCACTATAGGCCTGGGTCAAAATGCCTTCAGTGTCACATGATCCTTCAGAAATTATTCTAACATAACAAACTATTAGGCTACTGTATGCGGCTGTAGTCCCACACTTGTTGACATTGTACTGGTCTTTGTTTTCTGCTTTTCAGGCCCAGAACTTCAAGCACACGTCTCAAAAGGTCGCTCGCGCTTACTGGTGGAAGAACGTGAAGCTGATTGTGCTTATTGTTGTGATAGTCCTTGTGATCGTGTTGGTTATCATATTCCTTGCCACTGGTGTGATCCCAACTGGTACACCTGCACCCAAACCAACACCACCCTAGGATTTCTGTCAGTCACAAACACGCACACACACACACACATACAGAAACATGCAACCATGTCCACATACCCACAGTCAAAATTTCAAGAATTCACACATATAACACACACATACATACTCGTTCTTTGCACATTTTGCTCATATACCCTCATATACCTTCATATCTCATGGTATCACTTATTACGAGGAGCTTCCATTATGACAGCTTTGAAACATTGAAATGAAGGATTTTAAGTAGTTTATAGAAATAATGCTGTCTATTTTCTTACATGCTTCTCACCTCCTAAAACTTCATCCTAATGGCCACTTCGGTTTCCTTTATGATTCTCTAAAGCCTGATAAAATGGCACAATATATTGTAATATTGTTCACACTGAAGGTATGCTTGAAATAATCATATACTGGCATTGAATCAGAAAAGGTTATGGGTGAAAGTTCTCTTTATTGAGCTATGATGTATATTTAAGACTGTTAGATTAAATTACATAATATATTATGTGTAATTATGGAATATTTTTAGATCTCCAAGTGTCTCTATTTTGTACTCTGTGCTTTTGTCGTCTCCACAATTATGTATGTCATGTTTAAAAGGTCAAACCAGAATGTGTTCTTAACGAAAAGGTGTGTTTTGGATAATGCAATACTTTTAAGTAATTATATTGTAAGATGTTTGGATTTTTTCCCTGTCTTTAATGTTTAAATTTGCAATGCCCCAAGCTTCAAAACAGAGAAACAGACTTTCTTATAGAATGAATGAAAGATTTTTATGAAACAAGAGCACCTGAACAAGTCCATTTAGATTGACAATA
Source organism: Gila orcuttii (assembly GCA_026230005.1). Lineage (NCBI taxonomy): Eukaryota > Metazoa > Chordata > Actinopteri > Cypriniformes > Leuciscidae > Gila > Gila orcuttii. The sequence goes on from JAPDVR010000004.1 coordinate 20,429,790, forward strand.
GAAAGCACCATTTTTTTTTCCTTTATCCTCGTTATAAATCACTGTATTGAATTTGATATGCAGTGTAACATTTGCACTGTACCACATGCAGTCGGTACTGTAATCATAATTTGTTATTGCATGTGGGAGCTTTCTGAAACCCCAAGTGTACCTTTTTACTGTATAGAAAACCGATCAAGGAGGAATATTTTGGAGTCTGTGGTGACATTTTCAGTTTTCAATAGTTTTATTTGGCTGGTCTTATTATCTCCTGAGTAGCTTTATGCACTTTTGCTTCGGAGAGGTTAAGGCACTGTATGCCTGTCTATCTGTTTGTAGTCAGAATCACTTGAATGTTTGTAAAGTCTTATGCTGTATCTCTTGTAGCTTCCATTAACATCATACTGTATGTATTATTCTCCCCCAAACCTTTTAATCAAAGACATATGTTTAAACACTTAAAATTGGTAATCAAAACGTTTAATCGATTTAAGTTTTTGTCATCATTATGAATCCTCAATCAAGTGCCTTGGATATGAATCTTATTAGTGTAAACAGCCTGGAAATCCAATATTTTGTAAATAAACATGATCTCTCAATAAAACTAATGATGAGTTTGACATGTTTTTAATCCTCTCATTTGAAATGTTCATAATGGCAAACAATTATCAAATTCGGTTGGGTTTGTGTTTAATTTCCCATGTCCACCATGTGGCATGCAGTAGATCTCTAGAGAGGGACAAAATGCAAGTTTTAGATATTGCAATTGCCTAGGACTAAATGATGTAAGCTTATGTGTAAGTGATGGGCATAGCCAGAGGTAAATTAAAGGATTGTACTCTATACATTCTAGCTCTACATTAAAAAAATGGTTAAAAAACCAAGTACATCCAAGCCAAGTTTTTCCCCCCCCAGCTGTGATTTAATCTTGTTTTTCTTACACCATCTGAAGCTCACAGACATTCCCCTCCAGAATCAGATTTCCTGTTTTCTATTATGATTGATTTGTGAAACGGTTTAACTGATTATTTAAAAAAAAAAATCAATTGATTATAATGATGTTTTCGAATCGGACACCGTCTTTTTGTGGCAGCTTGATTTGTGTGAACTTTTTGTGAATACATTACAGTACAAGTACTGGCGTGCATTCATTTTAAAGCGCACATTATTTGACACATGACCAAGAACAATATCATAAGTTACTGGCAGGCAGTGTAACAACTGGCAAGTCAGGAGGAGATGGGCGTTTACATACGGTGGACTGCCATGCGGCTGCGCAGTGTGATTTACCCGCCCAGTTGATAACAGGCGTTATTTACAGCAGCAAGGCAGAACTTTAAAGCCTTGGATTGGAAGAGTTGCTAAAACACGCGCATTAATTTTTATAGATATCGAGCTTGTATTGTTTTTTCTCTTCAGCTGCTGGTGTCTCTTTCAGATGCAGTATATTCGGTGACAGTTTCTGGTGTAGCGACAGAATAACACAATGACAGTAAGTTGTTTTGTCTTTTTGTTTCGTTTTCGCATTTAACTTACGCTGTCATTAGATTTATTAGATTACATTAGATATTAAAGTAAAACATGGCAATGTAAAGGCTCAAGAACTTTTAAAAGCAAATTGTTATAACCAACTTATAAACAAACTGCAACTTTGTTATAAATAGTTATAAATACAGATAACTCGATGTAAACGCTGCAACCGGATCCTTTAAGTTAAATGGTGTGGTCCAAACACGTTTTGGTTCATTATGTGTATGCCACTGTAAATTGTGCAAGTGATGTTATAAATTAACTTTCATTTTGATGACAGTGATTTTTTTAACAGGCTATATTTAGCAGCTCTCAATTAACTTTATTTATTTGAGGAATATGACACAAATAAAGTGCAGGCTGATACGCATCGGGTTGTGGTTTACAGTATCATTTAGTTCTTTATGAGCTGTTAAGATTTGAAACATATGCCTACCTTGTTTGTTTTTTTTCATGATATGTGTCATTTGAATGTCATCCAGAAGGTCATATTGGTTATTGTTGGTTAGCCTAGTCTCAGGTGGCTTGAAATGACAACATCACAAGTGTTTATTTGAAAACGAGGGGATTTTTGCCTTGTCTCAAGGAAATTCCATATTCATTATAACAGTCACAATGAAAGAGGAAGGAAGGAGGCAAAGAAAGGATGTAAAAAGAGATGTATATCCTGAAAAAAAAATAGATGCATAACCTTCAGCATCAGCAACAAAATATGTGGGTTTCCCCTCCCTTTTAAAAGTTGATCAATATTTTTAGAATTTGTATTTTAGTAGGCTATTTGAATTTAGCATTGTTTTGGGCCGTGACACCGTTTGGGAATCACTGTTCCATTGTCCATGGTTCTTTTGTGAGATGGCATGAAAAATAAGTGGTGTTTCCTGTAAAATGAATCATTTCATTGATCTTTGCTTGACAGTTTCCCGTCTATGATGGGCCACTCATCAACTAAACCTTGACCTCAAGTTACTTGCATCCTTCTGAGCACAAAGAGAGGAATCAACAGTCTGAATCAGCTGATATACAAATGATATGTCTGATGCTGTAGAGGCTGCTAATGTCAGGAAGGTCACAATCTACAAATGCTTATTTCATAGCACTCAGCCATGTTGTTTTCACAAAGGCCTCATTGTGGGTTTTGATGCAATGGCTTCTAGAAATGCAGTTTGTCTGTCTCTCCCCTGTGCTGTTCCTTGTTAAACTGTGAGAGAGCAGAGGCACTGTTCCAGAATTCCATTCCCAGTGCTTGGAGTAAACAGAACTCTTATGCCATTATGATGGGATGCGTCCAGGAAGACTTCATTGCCACTTTTTACTTTTAATGGTTCATTGATTGCATTTCTCTTGTGTTAAATATCTAGTGGGACATTCAATATCATCTAGTACCTCTAGATGTATGGATGCTAATGTATGATTTGTAGAGGATGTTTGCCTTTCTTAATAAACCATTTCATCTGTCCCTAGGAGAATGGGCAAAACCGCCTCCGTAAGGCCCAGGATGATGTGGAGGAAGTTAAAGTTATCATGCTGGATAACCTAAACAAGTCTGAGGAGCGAACAGTTAAACTCATGGATCTGGACAACAGAGCGGAACAACTACTGGAAGAGGTGGAACCTTAGTTTGTGTGATATTTATTAAATTATAACAACACAAACTATCATTTCATTCATGCACATAAAACAGCTTTTCAAAAAAGCATGCCTAATTATTTACTCATTCTATGGTCCTATGGACATGTTTTATGGCTCATTGAGGACTCTGATGACCATAAACTGGGTTTCCGGAATTTCAAGTGTTTATAGGGAAAGCAAAGGCATGTCATATTGGAGTCTATTAATAGTGTATAGGTGGGGTGTACGGAAAAAAAGAGTGTACAATTTGCATCCTGACTTTAGTTTACCATGTTAATTTTAGAAAGCTATTTCCTTTTGTTATGAAATGAACAAAAACTTGTGCAATAGTATGGCAGGCTGTTTATGCAGGATGTGCCATGTGGTAAGGCAACAAGTTCACTTTGGTTTCATGCAAGAATGTGTAATGAGCACAATGTGATGTTGGTGTTACTGGTTCAAACAAAGATAATAATTAAAGTTAGGAAAACAAAAACCAGTTTAAGCCCATTACAAAGACTTGCATATTTTTCCTTTCCTTGTTTTGCATATGAAGAGTCTCTGTAACAGTCCTTTATTGTTTTCAAAATGTTGAAGTCAGTTCTAATTTTGAAGGGGGAAAAAAAAGACTTTTTTTTGTCATAATTTAAATTTTTTAAAAATATATATATTTTTTGGTAATATTCAATTATTTAAATCGTTGTATTATTTCTTTTCAGAGCAAAGGATTCTCAAAGACCACGACTAAAGTGAAACAGAAGAAGCGCTGGGAGAATATTAAGTACAAAGTGATAATAGCGGCAGTTGTAGCTACAGTGGTTCTTGGCATAATTGTGGCTGTGGCAATGAGTTTTAGCAGAGAGGACAGTCAAAACACACCCCCAGCCACACGATCAACAGAAGCACCAGGAGATGGCTAGAAGATAGGCCAGCTGACACGAAGACGAGTGAAAATGTGTTTAAAATGCCTCAGAATATCACCTGGAAAATCTTGTTTCTAGTACTTTTGTTAAAGTAGCCTAAATTAGAGTTAAGTTTCATAAATCACTGAATGCACAAGTTAAGTCTTTGATGTAACTTACTATCAAGAGTATGCTAAAAAAAAATGTGGTGGGTGATACAAAAATGGTACCATGGTGTCACCATCTTTTCTGCTTTCACTTTCATTTTTCAATGGTAACACACATAGAGTATGCTGCATTAATTTTAACCGTTTACATGGATTCTTGTTGGAAATGCCATATTTTAACCAGAAATGGGATAAATCGGAGCTAAAAGAGGGTTAAGTGTAGCATGGAAAGCATGTTAGATTGTTTTGACTTCGTCAGGGAGTAGAGCGTTTTTGTTCTTCAAAATAAACTTTTCTTGATTCTTATCTGACCCATTTCAAGTCTTGGAGTCTCTACAAACAAGCTGTTGAGTTTAATCGGATATGTTTGATTGTGGAAACATACAAAATGTGTAAATAAATAAATGTTTCTTATGTAAATATACCATATCTATCATTTTTTTATTTCCTCAATGTGTCATATTTATTTCTGTATTATATTTGTTTTCTTTTATAATGCTCGTAGAGCTTTTATAATGACTTGAGTGAGTTCACATTTGACAGGTGTTGTGTAACATCATCAAAGACGTCATGCAGTCAAAATAGTAAATTGGAATTAAAATGACAATGATTTAACCATTATATTTAATCAATTTAACCATATCGAGTGTTACTAAAATGAGGAGCTCGTAAAACGAGAAGGTAAAAAACCACCTGGTGGAAATTTTAAGATTGAAGCACTGACGTAAAAAGAGCAGATTGGACAGCAAAGAACGTATCAAGGTATCAAAAGCAAATATGTAAAAGTGACAAGGTTACACGACCACGTTTGCACTATTAAATGTGCACTTTTTGCAGGACGACATAGCCTAAATATGAATTATGAGAAACATAAAAACTTTCACAAAAGAACATTTAAACAGCTAAGTTTCATTATTTTCTCTGTAGTAAAAATAAATGCGAAATCTAGACTACTTAAAGGGATAAGGTTAGTTCACCCAAAATTGAAAATTCTGTCATCATTTACAGACCCTCAAGTTGTTCCACCAAACATGTATACATGTCTTTCTTCTGCTGAACACAAAAGAAGATAATCTAAAGAATATGGGTAACACAACAGTTGATGGGCCTTATTGATTTCCATATATGGAAGAAAAAAGTACAATGGAAGACAATGGAAGTCAATGGCTACGTCAACTGTTTGGCGCATTACTGTACGACACTCTTCCAAATATCTTCTTTTGTGATCAGCAGAAGAAAGAAACTCATACAGATTTGAAATAACTTAAGGGGGAGTAGATGACGACAGCATTTTCATTTTTGGGTGAACTATTCTAATTTGTAGCGCGCTTGTTGTGATCTCTGGCAACAACACCATCAGTGCCCGGCTGCCCGCGTTGACGCTCGTTGTTATAGCAACGTCAACTAAAACCAGAGCGCATTTTCGGTTGAGACTATTACAGTCTAAATAGTTTTCTCATGCAAATTACAAACTTTATGATATAGTATTCTCACCCAAACAACTACAAGAATGGCTCACCATGACCCTCGAGTGGAGTGGATTAAAAACGCAGTGTGTGTGCTGTTTGATTTGCCTGATTCGGGCTGTTTTGAGGAGTTACTCAGTCGCGGTGATGGAGAGGAAGAACAGAAAATAATAAGCTTTTTAAACATAGTCACAGAGGAAGAGGCGCCATCAACGCTTTTTTTTTTCAAGAATATACGCGAAGAAGAGGTTGAAGTGGAAATTCCTGTTGGTACGTTTATATTTCAACGCAACTAGGCCTAAGTTAACTGTTATCTGTTTACTATTCACAGTAACAGTTTATAACGTTACATTTGTTAACGATGTTCTCCAAGCGCGTGCAATGATTGAAATATGAAGTTTAAAAATCAGTTATCATTTTGTTCACTAAAAGCTGATAAGAATTCTTAGGGACATTTCTGTTATTTAAAAAAAAAAATGGTATCAATAATTTACGTGTTTAATAATACATGATTTCCCAGTCCATACACACCAAGATCCGGTAGAAAGTACGGAGAATGATTCAGAGAGAAGTCCATCTGTTTCGTCTGAAGGGACACTCCTCTCAGATAGAGAGAAAACCCCTGCTGACAGTGAGTGCTTCCTCACTCCTCATTTATATGATCAGAAAGAAATTTATCAAAGTTACAAGTTGTTCTTGTCTTTTTTCCATTGCTCACACATGACTGAAGAGAGGAGAAAAGTTAAAAAAACAAAAAGCCAGGAGTCCTCAAACCCAGAAGACTCTCAGAGTCCGGATCTCACAGTTGAGGGCCTGTCAGAGGCAACAAATGTGGATAAACCACCTCCCAATGTAATTCTCAATTTATTATATGATAATTATACAGTATATATATATATATATATATATATATATATATATATATATATATATATATATATATATTCTGTTTTTAGGACAGGAATGAGATCTTAGCAAATACGTTTAATACGTTTTATTTTATCTAATGATTAAATATGTTTATTATTAATCAAGATTTGTCTGAGATCTTATTTGATATATATATATATATATATATATATATATATATATATATATATATATAATTGTTATTATTATTATTATTTTTGTTTTATGATGCTTTGACATTTTTTTTCCCCTATCATAAGACTGAGGTTCAGATTGTGTATCATGTAGAGCTTCATGTGGACGTGAACAAAATCCCGGAGAGGTTCGAGAAATACAATTTCCTCTACTTCCTGAGGAACACTAAAGGTAGGGGGAATACTCTCAAAATGTGCCTCCCAAAATTTGCACATTTAACTGATATATCTGGTGTTTTATCCTATCCAGAAACCATCATTGAACCTGTGGACATGCATGAGGCTAATAATTTGATGCCCAAACTTATTGAGTTTGGCATGATGAATGACAACCCCTTGATGATGCTTAGAGGGCTTCTCAACCATGTGTGTGACTAAACCTCTTACTCCCATTAAAAATGAATTATCTTTAATTATACCATGGAACTATATACACTGAGCTCTTTCCTTGCAGGTGTATGTTCCTCTTCTCTCAGTGAACCAGATCAGGATCACTGATGGTGGCTATTATGGTGTTGCTGGCTCTCAAGACTCTCAAGAGAAACAGCAGCCTGCAGAATCCCGTGGAGCTTTTGAGGTCCGAGATGATCTTCTCAACAGCACACATAAATTCTTGCAGGTCATAGACCAAACCTTACTGCAGCTTGAAGGTATGCTAGTTTTTTAATTTTTTTGAAAGAAGTATCTTATGCTCACCAAAGCTTAATTTACTTCATCAAAAATCAGTAAAAACAGTAAAATTGTGAAATATGATTACAATTAAAAATAATATTATTATATTATATAATATGTAATTTATTCATGTGATGGCAAAGCTGAATTTTCAGCAGAAATTACTCCAGCCTTCAGTGTTTTCCTTCAGAAACCATTCTAATATGTAGATTTGGTGCTCAAGAAACATTTCTTATTATTATCAATGTTGAAAACTGCTTAACATTTTGATCTCTGTGTTATAGGTGAGTTTAAATTTCACATTCCAGATCTTGATTTGGAGGGAGAAGTGGAGACGCTCATGTCTAATCCAGGGATGGTGGAGAAACTTGAGCAGTGTGTGATGAATTGGCACACACAAATCACTATTGTCATCGAAGAGCAGAAAACTAAGCAACCACAGGTTTGTAAAATTTCAAATGAATGAATCAAGATGGAATTCTTGTTGTTAAGTTTTCTACTCTAACCTAAACAGATAATTAATTAAGAAGATTAACTGACTGTTTTTTCACTACTGAAGGGACCTGGTCCTTTGGCAGAGATTGAGTTCTGGCGTGAACGTTTTGCTGTCTTGAGTAGTTTGAGTGAGCAGCTGAACCTGCCAGTGGTGAAGAAGATTCTGGATGTGATGACACATGCCGACTCATTCATAATGCAGGAGCTGGAAAAGACGACATCTGAGCTTAGAAAATACCATGAGGAGTCTGCCAGTAATGTACATTTCCTCACCACAATGGAGAGACACTTCAGGGTGAGAAGTAACCATTCCTATGTTGCAGCCCCACTAGGGTTGGGCGATGTCTACCAATTTGGTATCAGACGATGTCTACAGTGAAACATCGCGATGGACGATGATATCGGGAGGGAGGGGGGAGGGGGGACATTCTCATTTTCCACTAGATATTTTCCTCTATGTCTCATCAGCAATTTCGATTTCAGCAAAATCTGCAGCAGCTGAGCACTAAGGAGCGAATGTGCAGTGACGTGATATCACTGCCAGATTCAAACTGTGCTTTCGCTCTATGGCTGGCGCTGAGCCAAAGACGGACGCGCTCAGTGCTTGTCATAGGCTATCACAACTATTCAGTGTTTTTAACCACATAATGTTTATTTTAGGTTTCAGACATTTAAATACATATAATTTATAGCAAAACAATACATTTATAGTTTGTAAAATACACAATGGTGTCTATGGAAGCAGCAATAACAAACCATTCAAATATATTTGCTGACGGTTTTTATTCATATCAGACACACAGTGTAAATAACTATAAAGTCAACTCTATTTTTCTCCCAGTTCACCGGCCACTTTCATGTATCTCGGGAGAAACTGATGAATTCACGCGCTGTAGTAAATCGTTCTCGGTTACTAACGTAACCTCGGTTCTCTCTAGAGAGGGAACGAGTACTGCGTAATAGCTTACGCTAGGGGAAAAACTCTTTTCCGCGAGATATTGAAGCCAAAAATTATCCTTAATTTTTTATTAATGTAAAACGCTTTGCAGCAGCAAGCAAACATAGGCGAAACAGCTCGCGCGCCTATTGGTTGCTCTGCAGCAAATGCAGCAGCCTATCGAGAGAGACTCTGCGTGACGTAATGACCAATGGGGGCAATTCGCGCCCATATCGTCACGTTCCGCCAGAAGGGGCGTGGTCTCGCCCTATAAATATGCTCGTTAGGCTGATACAAGCTGGTTTTTATCGCTGAAGCGAACCAGAGCGTATTCCACGCACGGCACGATACGCAGTACTCGTTCCCTCTCTAGAGAGAACCGAGGTTACGTTAGTAACCGAGTACGTTCTCTTACGAGAGTATCTCTCGTACTGCGTAATAGCTTACGCTAGGGGAACACAATGCAACACGCCGTGCGTACAGGGATCCAACACCAAAGTCCCAGGGGCCGAAGCCCAGGGCTCATGTAGTGCATAATCACCATAAACTCACATAGAGTAGAGGAAGAGAGGCTGGAAGCGTCATTCCCTATAAAAAAGCACCCAGCGGGGCTATTATATGACAATCAAACGCGCAGCCAGGGTGAAAGCATTCAGCCTGATCTGGGTGGCCATACGTGAGTCAATACTCATGGGGCTGCAGTAAACTCAGCATCTGGGCCGCACAGCGGGGCAGATAGCACTGAATTTAGACCGCCAAAAGCTTAGCTTGTAAGGCGGGTACCTCCAGGTTATAGTATTTTATAAATGTAGACGGCGAGGCCCAGCCCGCGGCCGTACAGATATCTTGCAGGGAAACCCCGCTAGACCATGCCCACGAAGAGGCCACGCCTCTCGTGGAGTGCGCCCTGACACCCAAGGGGCACTGTAAGCCCTTCGCAGAGTAAGCGAGCGCAATGGCATCCACTATCCATCTAGATAGGCTCTGTTTTGAGGCGGCGAGTCCCTTGGAACGCCCGCCGAACAAAACAAAAAGCTGCTCCGTCTGTCTGAAAACAGACGAGCGTGACACATAAGCTCTTAATGCCCTGACGGGGCAAAGGAGACTTGCATCCTCCTCCTCACTGAGAACCGGAAGGGCAGACAGGGAAATTACCTGGGCCCTGAACGGCGTATTGAGGGATTTCGGGACATACCCGTGCTTTGGTTTGAGAATGACCTTCGAGTCATTAGGCCCAAACTCCATACACGACGCGCTCACTGAAAGCGCCTGTAAGTCCCCTATGCGCTTCACTGAAGCGAGAGCCATGAGAAACACTGTCTTGAACGACAGGTGTTTCATGTCCACCAGCTGGATTGGCTCGAACGGGGCGCCTTTCATGGCCTCCAGGACCGTGGAAAGGTCCCACGTCGGGACTGAAGGGGGCCTTGGAGGGTTCAGCCTCCGAGCTCCCCTAAGGAAACGCACGACTAAGTCGTTTTTCCCCAGCGACTGGCCAGACACCGGTTTTGCAAACGTTGCTATGGCCGCCACATATACTTTGAGCGTGGATGGGGTCCTGCCCTTATCCAGTAGCTCTTGAAGGAAGGAAAGCACTTCCGAAACCCCGCACTCCACAGGTGAAAAGCTCTGGGCCTGACACCATGCAGAGAAAACAGACCATTTCGAGGAGTAGAGCCGCCTGGTAGACGGAGCTCTAGCCTGCGCGATCGTGTTTAACACTCCCTCTGGGAGGCTAGCGGGTACCCGTTGATGGCCCATGCGTGCAGGGACCATAACTCCGGGCGAGGGTGCCAAATCGAGCCCTCCGCCTGAGAGAGGAGGTCTCTCCTCAATGGTACAGGCCATGGGGCAGTGCTGGCCAGCTGCATCAGGGCAGGGAACCACGTCTGGTTCGTCCAGAGCGGGGCTACAAGCAGCACTGGGCATCCGTTCTCCCTGATTCGTTCCAACACCTGAGGCAGGAGCGAGACAGGAGGAAAAGCATATAGGGGGCAGCGGGGCCAAACATGAGCCAGCGCGTCCTTGCTTTTCGAGAAAAACTCCGGGCAATGAGCGTTTTCGTGGGACGCGAATAGGTCCACCTGAGCTCTGCCGAACGTTTTCCACAGCAGCTGGACCGTCTGCGGGTGCAGCGACCATTCCCCTGCTGGAACATTGTTCCTGGACAGTCTGTCTGGTCCCACATTCAGGTGACCAGGCACGTGCGCTGCTCTCAGTGAGAGCAGGTTGTGCTGAGCCCAAACCAGGAGGCGTTCCGTCAACCTGTAAAGGTTTCGTGACCTGACGCCACCCTGGCGATTTATGTATGCCACCACCGACATGTTGTCCGACCGGACCAAGACGTGGTGGCCTGTTATCTGGGAACAAAAACGCCGTAGCGCTTTGTCGACTGCTATCATCTCCAAGCAGTTTATGTGAAGGAGCTTTTCCCGTTCTGACCACAGGCCAGCTAGCGGTCTGCCCTCGAGCAGCGCTCCCCACCCCGAGGTGGAGGCGTCCGTAGACACCACCTTTACACTCGAAGCGGTCCCCAGGCTCACACCTGACTGATACCAGTCGGTTTTTCTCCAAGGTTCCAGAGCTGACACACACTGAAGGTCGACCCTGAGGCGAAACAGACCCGCTGTCCATGCCCTGGGTGGAACCCGCGCTTTCAGCCACATCTGCAGTGGGCGCATGCGGAGCAGGCCCAACTGGAGTACAGAGGCTGCTGAGGCCATCAGCCCCAGCATTTTCTGAAACCTTTTGAGCGGGACTATCGCGCCGTGGCGGAAGGATTTCACGCCGCGCTGAATATTTAGTACGCGCTCTGGTGACAGGCGTGCTGTCATGGACAGCGAGTCCAACACGGTTCCCAGAAAGGAAATTTTCTGACTGGGAGACAGTGAGCTCTTCACCCAATTGACTGAGGCCCAGCTTCTCGAGGTGCTCGAGTAATGCGGCCCTGTGTTCTATGAGCTCCGATCGCGATCGAGCTAGAATCAGCCAATCGTCCAAGTAGTTCAGGACTCGCATGCCCTGAAGTCTCAGGGGTGCGAGCGCCGCGTCCATGCACTTCGTAAATGTACGAGGTGCTAGGGACAGGCCGAACGGCAGGACTGTGTATTGATATGCCTGGCCCTCGAAGGCAAATCTCAAGAATCGCCTGTGATGGGACGCTATTTGTATTTGGAAATAGGCGTCTTTCAGATCTATCGACACAAACCAGTCCCCGTAGCGCACCTGCGCGAGGATTTTCCTGGTCGTAAGCATTCTGAACTGGCGTTTCACAAGCACTCTGTTCAGCTGTCGCAGATCTAAAATGGGTCTGAGACCCCCATCCTTTTTCGGTACCAGAAAATATCTGCTGTATAGGCCCCCTTCGCTCTGAGCCTGAGATAAAGGTTCTATAGCCCCTTTGCTCAGTAGTTTCGCTATTTCGGCACGAAGTAGATGAGATACTTCGTTTTTCACCGTAGTTTCGACGCGCGCCGTATAACGGCGCGGGCGTCGTGCGAATTGTAGCGAGTAGCCTCTCTTTATAGTGTTCAGCACCCATTCTGATACCCCGGGAAGCTTTGACCACGCATCTGCGTGAATAGCTAGAGGCAGAATGAAATCCGGGCTCTGGCCGCGACAAAACGGCAGCTCGAGAGCCCGTGCATACTGGGAACACAACACCGTGTTTACAGCGTTCGAGGCGGGGGGCGCGCTGATCACAGCGGGCGACCTGGCCGCGCTCAGCTTCTTTATGGCAGATTGTGCAGAAAAAGCGAGCGGGGAAGATCCCGTGGGAATCGGCGTGTCTGTGAGAAAATGTGGGCGCGGGGCTGCGGGCACATTTAATACACTGAAAACACTGTCGTTCATGGCCGACTGAATGTGTGCTGGTTTCGTTTTTACAGAAACCATGGGACACGCAGCATGTAGTGTGAGCGGGCATAGTGACATGGGCGCTTGCACTACATTGTTTGCACAATCGACCGGAGTCGATTTTATTTGTGCTAGCCCTGCACCGTGGCGGGCTGTGTTTGTGTGTGGGAATGGGCACTGGGTGGGCATTCTTACAACACTCATAACACCTTCGGCCGTGGCCGGAACACCAGAAAATGCACTCTTTATTGGATTTATCTGGGTAGCCGTAAGAACGGCTTTTGTGCGCAGGCAAACGGGCTGTGACACCGGCTGACTCTCTGCGAAATACACTGGGACAGTCGCGATGTTTGGAACTGACCGAGCGAGAAGTTTCAGTGAAAATCCGGCCGCAGCGGGATTTGAACACCGTCGTTTTCCTAGAATGGCTAGGAAGATTTTGAGGCCTCGGGCTTGATCTCAATCCTCGGCCGGGGCCCGCGCTGAGGGGGGCGGCGTCCAGCAGAGCGAGAGCGCGGTCTTTGGTCTCGGGCGTGGCGGCGCTGTGAAGCGGCGGCGGCGGGCGGTGCAGGCTGCGGCTGAGAGCTGCGAGCAGGCGGCGGTTTAGAGCGACCTGCAGCGGAGCTCGAGCGCTTCGGAAGGAAGTGCTTCATGGCCTGCGAAGTTTTTTGTACCTCCATGAATCTGTCCGCGAAGTCTGTGACGGCAGATCCGAAAAGGCCCGCTTGGGAAATGGGCGCGTCGAGGAACACAGAGCGCTCGGCTTCCGTCATCTCAGACAGCGTCAACCATAAGTGTCTCTCAGCCACGGTGAGAGAGGCCATGTTTCGTCCTATGGCCTGTGCAGCGGCTTTAGTAGCGCGAAGAGCGAGGTCTGTAGCGCTTCTCAGGTCCGCCACGCAGATCGCTCCGGGTCCTTCCTCGTCCAGTTTAAGGAGAAGGTCGGCCTGGAAAATCTGCAGGATAGCCATAGTGTGCAGCGCTGAAACTGCTTGCCCGGCGGCGGTGTAAGCGCGACCGTGCATGGATGACGTCACTCGGCAGGCTTTAGAAGGAAGCGTCGTGTGCGCGCGCCGTCCAGCGGAGGGCGGGCAGAGATGAGACGCTACAGCTGGTTCCACAGGAGGAACAGAAAGGTATCCTCTTTCCTTCGCGCCATCCACAGAGGAGAAGGCAGCAGAAGCAGAGGTACGCAGCCTGGCGGAGAAGGGGGCGTTCCACGATTTCGTCACTTCCTCGTGAAGTTCCGGGAGGAAGGGCGCGGGCCGCGATTTCGTCGGAACCTCGTCATTTCTGAGAAAGCGTCCGTCCATTCTGTTGCGCGGCGGCTGCGCGGGCGCCTCCCAATCGAGGCCGATGCTTTCAACGGCCTGAGAGAGCAGACGCATCAGCTCAGTCTCAATGCCGGCTCTCTTACCAGTGGTCTGGCGGGAAACGCTAGCGGAGGGGAGATCCACAGAGCTCGCCCAATCCTCACTATCGGACGCCAGAAGAGAACACGCCTCGGAGGGTTCGTCAAGCTCGTGGATGGACGCGGCGGCAGGCGGCGGCCGTTGTCCGTCAGTGAGCGACTCGAGCGAAGCCGGCGAAGCTGGCGGGCGAACCGGCGAGCTTTGGCGGACTGGAGAAAGCTCGGGAGCGCGCTGGGCGCGGCGCTTCTTGCGGCGCGGCACCACGGCGGGCTGCGGTGAAGGCTCGGAGAATGATGCCAGGCGCGTCCTCAGAGTCACCATGGACAAAAGCTCGCAATGAGGGCATCCGCCGTCAGCGAGCGCGATAGCCGCGTGATCCTCACCCAGGCAGGAAACACAGATGACGTGTCGGTCTCCATCGCTGAGCGGGGCGCGGCACGAGCCACAGGAAGGCATCTTTAAAAAGACGCTGCTCTTTTGAGAGAGAAGTGTAAGTCGCGTCAAGTAAGCGAACAAACACTTCTCAACAGAGAAATACACAGAGTGTGAAAGGATATATAACGCCGGAAAGCGCAGCAGGTACGGCAGTTGAAGGCGGCGAGGCCAGCGACTCCAGAGCTCGTCCCGCTGAAAAGCTTGCTTCGACGGCGCGGCTTCTCACTCCGGATCCAGCGATGCGTGTGCTTCGCTGAAGAGGTAAAAATCAGCTTGTATCAGCCTAACGAGCATATTTATAGGGCGAGACCACGCCCCTTCTGGCGGAACGTGACGATATGGGCGCGAATTGCCCCCATTGGTCATTACGTCACGCAGAGTCTCTCTCGATAGGCTGCTGCATTTGCTGCAGAGCAACCAATAGGCGCGCGAGCTGTTTCGCCTATGTTTGCTTGCTGCTGCAAAGCGTTTTACATTAATAAAAAATTAAGGATAATTTTTGGCTTCAATATCTCGCGGAAAAGAGTTTTTCCCCTAGCGTAAGCTATTACGCAGTACGAGAGATACTCTCGTAAGAGAACCAACAGACAGGAATCTCTGAACTGCGCACAAACATGACGGCGCCCATCTCACGTTACAGATCAAGATAATTTATAAAAGTTTTTTTAAACAACAAAACAAACTCACTTACACATATTTGAGAATCGGAATAGAAGATAGTTGATGATGGTAAGCAAGTTTGTTAATATTTATAAATAAAAGCGCTTCATCTTTCATACACCGCTATTTTGGCTGTGGTGGAAACGTGGGGGGGGGGGGGATCGCGATGCCGGCTAAACATCGTGATGTCTGTCAGCCATCACGACCATCGGCCCAACCCTAAGCCCCACATTGTCTAGGAATACGAATACATTTATTCATAAAGTGCTTTGTACAATACCAGTTGCTTCAGCAGCTTTACAGTAAAAATAAAAAATTCAGTTCTGGGAATCAGTATTTTCCGTATTGAAGTACAATTACAAGTACAACAAAGCATCCCAATAACAAAATCATTATTTAGTCATCTCTATATCGTTCCGAACCTGTATGTTGTATTTTTTTTCTCTTTTGGAACGCCATGGGGTGAGTAAATTAGATAATTCCAGAATTTTCTGAGGTCCCCCACCAGCAGAGCAGCATGGCTCAAAAATATATAGTTTCTCATCAATGTTTTATTATTTACAGAACCTTGTCACAGGACTGGATTTCAAAGTGGTCTTGGACACTATTCCTCAACTGATGAACGGGCTGCGTTTGATCTGGATATTATCCAGGCATTACAACACAGATGAGCGTTTGGAATCTTTGATGGAACGCATTGCCTGGGAACTCTCTGAACGGGTTGCGAGAGTCGTAAATGTCCGTGTTCTATTTAAGTGAGTAAGCAAAATCTGTAACAGTCAAACCACAAGCCAGCACAAAAAGGTGAAAATGTTGCATTTGAAGTTACTTTTGTTTGATGTGGAAAAAAATTAAATAAGGCTCATACTTTTTATTAAATGTTTAATCAATTTAGAAGTTCCACATAATATTACCTTAAAACACACAATGTTCATTTATAATGATTGTAATTCCCACATTAATTGATATAACGCAGAGACAAGAGAGTGGTGGCCAAAGCCAAAGCTCAGGATGGAAAGCAAGTCTTGGAACTGTGGAAGGCCAGTTATTTTGAGGTCCGTGCACTGATTGAGAAATCAGACCGTGATCCCCGCTGGGAATTCAATCGCAAAAAGCTGTTTGAAAAGACAGACTATATGGCTTCAGTCTGTCAGGACTTGTATAACATTTTGCAGGTTTGCCAAATTAGATTAAGCATATTAATTTACTTTTAATTTTACATGAAGAATTTTTTCCTCACAGACTTCTCACAAGTAACTTTCTCACAAATTAATTTTCACTGATAGACTCTGGACGAGTTCTACATTATCTTTGGAGCGGAGTTAAAAGCAGTGACGGGTGATCCAAAGCGAATAGATGATGTTTTACACCGTGTAAACTGCCTCGTCGAACCCATTGAGGAACTTACCTTTGACCCTTTTGACATCCGCAAAATGAGCAGTTGGAAATTGATCATACAAGAATTTAAAACTGGCGTCCAGGTAAAAATCTGGCAGCAACTATATTGTCAGTGTTCATTTGTTTTCCTCTTTTGATATTTTTGGTGTATTAAATGCTCTCTTTTTATTAAGGCCATTGAAAGAGAAGCTATCAATTTCATTGATCATTCCTTCAAGACGCTGCGTTCTTCATCTGCAGCCTTTGACCTGCTGCTGAAATTCAAGCACATCCGCTCTAGAGATGCCGTCAACAATCAGTTGATGAAGAAGTTTAATGATATTCTTGCTCAGTACTGCAAAGAGGTACCTCATGACCTGCTTACTAATAAACCTAGGACATGTTGGATTTTTAAATGTTGTCGTGGTAATACAAAGATTGCATTTCTTGCTGCATTTCTTAAGTGTCTTCTTTGGTGTTGTTGTTGCCTAGATGGACCTTCTAAATGACATATTTATGAAACTCCAGGATAATCCACCTCTGAATAAGAATCATCCTCCTGTGGCAGGAGCCATTGTTTGGGAGCGTTTCCTGCTAGACCGCATTAAGTACCCCATTAAACGCTTCAACAAGGCACGTGAGCTGATGCACAGCGAAGAGGGCAAAGTAGTAAGTCTTCCCACATTGTCACTAAGTAACATTTTTTTTTACTAGTATGATGAGCTGAGTGTCAAACCTTGTAGGCTTTCTACATTAATATAAAACAGGGGATATACAATCTCAGTGGGATTGGGACTGGTGTTGACAATCAAAAGGGATAATTAATCATAATTATATACAAATGCATATATATATATATATAATACATTTAAACATCATATTATGTTATGACATTTCAGCACCCATACATCAATACACATTCAGATGGATGTCATTACATTGTTTTTTGAGTGTCTCACTAATGTTTATTATTTTTAAGATGGTGTTTTAAATAAAATAGTTCAAGTTCAAGACCCCTGCATTCTGTTTCATTCTGTTTTACAAAATTTGACAGTTTTTGAACACAAGAACACTGTAGGAACATTGTAGTCTTTAAGTAAATGTCCCCTAAAAACTAGGGGTGTTGAAATTAATTGTTGCATTAATAGACCATAATCGATTATAGCCTACTGATGTTTCTTTGATGTCATTCATCACATACAGTACGCACACTACTCGCGCTAGCGTAAAATGCCGAAGGGAGTGTATGTGTGTGTGCGAGGCTGCATGTGTGTGTGTGCGAGTGTGTGAGCGTTATTATAACTTAAGTACACTTGATAGTTTCATGCGCTTGTAGTATTTACTAGTATTTGTTCTAAATGGTCCTGTCGTCTGCTGTGTTCAAACTTAAGTTGTTTGATGATTGCTACATTGTGTACTTTCTTGGAGCAGATCAAATAAAAAGGGAGTTCATACAGTATATCTGATTGCTTGTATTCATTGACGAAAATGTAGGCATGTGCAGTAATATTGAAAAGTAAGGATGCAGCGTATCGTGATATCGAATCAAATCGTTGACATGATAATCATATTCGAATTGAATCGTGAGACCAGTGACAATTCACACCCCTACTAAAAACTGATTAAACTGATAAAACAGAGTTCACAAACTTGAACTTAGGTATTCTTTGCATATGCTTATGCTCTCCCATATTTGCATTTATATGAATAAAAATATCCTGACTGTTTTTTGTTTTTTTTTTCCTTTGCAGGTGGAATCCAAATTCTTAGAGGTGGCTTTGCGTATGAGGGACTATGAGGTGGAGCTTTATAACCATTGGAAAGCAGAGATTACTCAGACTCTGCCCCTTCTCATGAAGAGAAGTGTGCTGATAATGGTCAATAGTGCTGGGACTGTCTATGAAGACTCCATACAGCCAAATGCCGTACGTTGCAGTGACAGGGAAACCTGTCTGTTAGCTGTGAGGAAAAGATGGTCAAAATTGATAATGGTCCTTATAGCATGGAAATATGAGGATAAGTCATTTTAATGATCTCAGTTTCCCTCTACTCCATAGCCACTATTTACTTAAACCAGTGCTTTGAAATAACATTAATGTTATTATGTATGAATATGGCTGTGATTGCAGACTGCTCAGGGCTCAGAGAGGGATGTGGAAAAGGATGTGCGCTATTCTGTGAATTTTGCCCCCGAACTGCAAGAGATCATATCTGAGACCAAATATCTGGATCACTTGGGCATCTTATTACCAAATGAGGCACTAAATGTGGCTCTGCAGGAAGACAGGTTTCTCAGGTAGTCTGCCTATAATTAATTCCTACAATTAATTTACTGAACCTTCATGACAATTGACCTAAAAAAGACTTCCTTAAAATGTCTCTTGAAGTGTGTTTTGAAAATTTTGTTATTTACTGTCACGCATGCAGGTACAAAATTGAACTGAAGAAGTTAGTAAATCATTACCATTCTCTGATGGATAATCTAAATGATGCCGAGTTCTCACTAATGGCTGATGCGGTGCAGGAACTGAGGCGAGTGCTAAGCTTTGGGTGCAAAAGAGTCAACTGGCAGTGTTTGGGTAAGTTGCACACAAATTTAAGATTTTAAAGTGATGCATATTTGTCAGAATATGCATGAATAAGGAAAGAAACTGGTAAGATTTTGGAAATAGTTAAAATAAACTGAATTTATTTTAAATACACAATTATCTAGTTTATATGTTTATCATCAATCAGTCAAATTTGATTCACTCCCATACATTTTAACTAACTGAATATTGCTTGTTCCATTTATGCTGATTCTAAACAATTTAAATTCATGCATTTTGAGAATATGATTATTTAAATAAAATCAAATATGTAATAGTTTGTAATAAACTATGCCAATATTTTTTTGAGTGTAGAAATCTTACCTGTTTCAAGTATATATGACATCATATTAAGTTATTACGTTAAAACTATGTAATACAGATGGATGTAAATTTTATATGCAATTTATATACATAAATCTGACATTTAGGTCTAAATATTATATTTTGAGTGCCGGGTACCCCGTAAAAATGAGTAGTTGCTGCCCCACTATTTTGTCTTCTAAAAGTTCTTAATGTAATTTCTTGAATTAAACTTCATTTAACAGGTATACCACAATTCATCCAACGTGGAAATCAGGCCACTTCCAAATTTGAGTCATTGGTGAACCAAATTCAGAAGAATGAACGAGACATTGACGATAAACTTAAATCCATTGAATCTGCAAACCTTTTCAAGTTCCCAACGGCAGATAAAGCCGGACACCTTCCAGGTTAAGAATGTTATTGGCTGTATTTGCAATGACTAGATTACTCTTAATAACTCACATTAAGCAAACACATCAGGTACAAAGTGGCAATGTGTTAAGGTGTTTTCTGCCTGTTGTTCCAGGAATAAAAGAGTTCTGTGATTTCATTGAGAGTGAGAGAGCAAAGGTGGTGAACCTGCTGGTGAATAAGTATGCAGCTATCAGTCCTCTCCTCACCAAGATGGAAAGTCTGATCATGGGGACCAGCACTGGCAAAGCCAAGCGCATGGCTCAGTTCTACGCTTACTGGGAGCACAAAATCTTTGATTCACTTACCAAGATGGTGCTTCAGTAGGTTTATTTGATTGTTTCTCAGATGCATTTACATAGATCGTATAGGTCTAATGCTCTTTTATGCTTACCATTACAATTGCCTTTCAGGAATATTCAAGCTTTTAACAACGCACTGATGGGCACTACTCCACTCTTCCAAATCGACACCATTCTAGCTGCTCCTGAGATTGCTTTGCTTCCCAAAAACAGTGAAGTGTACAAGCTTATTAGACAGTGTGTCGCTGACTGTGTGGAGAGCACCAAGGTATGTTGCAGGCTACATAAGTCAAGACAAGTCACCTTTATTTAGCATGTTATGAACAATATAGATTGATTCAAAGCAACTTCACAGTTATAAACAGGAAAATAGCAATCAATGATGCAAACTTTATCAAATATGAAAATAATTCAAATTCTGCTGTAAATCAACTCTAAAAGGAGCTGTCATTTTTCAGCTCAAGTCAGTTCAGTGTTGATTCAGTTCAGTTTAATAACTGTAAAGTTAATCAATTATCAAACCAGCTCAATTCAGCTATAAACAGCACTACAATAGTGTAATGTTTAGCTCAAGTCAGTTCAATGTTGATTTATTTCTGTTCAATAACTGTCGACGTTGCAAAATTAATCAATTATGATGAATTTAGATAGCAAATAATTTACATTTATTCAAATGAGGAATACAAAAAGTGATTAATCTTAGAGAGGCAGAATACAGGATATATCGTTCAGAATATACAACAAGATAGAACAGGGAGGGATTAAAGGGTTAGTTCACCAAATAAGGAAAATTCTGTCATTAATTACTCACCCTCATATCATTCCAAACCCATACGTTGTTTGTTTACCTTCGAAACACAAATTAAGATCTTTTTAATGAAACCTGAGAGCTTTCTGTCCCTCCAACACTGGTTTACGCAACATTGTCTGCTGTAGCAAATTAGCTCTAAAGAAATATTAATAATCAATCTTAACTTGTTATAATTTATTATGAATATATGTGTTGTGAAGCAGCTGAAGCAGAGGCAAACGCAGGATCCACGTGCAGCAATGTTTTATTGAAATAAATTAGAAACTTAAACAGACTTGGTCTCTAGACTCAGGAACAGGACAGCGTGCATACAGCATTACATCAATACAACCAATACAAGAACTCACAAAGACTGGACTGAAACACAAGGCTTAAATACAGGGGCAAACGATCTAAACAGGATAACAAGGGGGCGTGGTTAACGGGAAACACCTGGGAAGACTAATAGACAGACAGGGAACCACTAAACATGACAAGACAAACCCACACCGTGACATAGCCCCCTCCCTATGGGCGGCTCCTGACGCCCATAAAACACCAAAAAGTTCAGGGGGGCGGAGGCGGACTTGGGGACGGGATGGAGGGCCAGGTCCGCGCAGGGAACGGGACCGAGGCCTTGCAATGACGGGCATGGGCCATGGAACGTGGGCGGACCTGGGCCATGGAACGTGGGCGGAGCTGGACGTGCAGGCGGCCAGGGTGGAGCAGGCTGAGGGCGTGGCCACGGCGGAGCAGGCTGTGGGCGTGTCCATGGCGGAACAGGCTGAGGGCGTGGCCACGGCGGAGCAGGCTGAGGGCGTGACCAGGGCGGAGCAGGCTGTGGGCGTGACCAGGGCGGAGCAGGCTGTGGGCGTGACCAGGGCGGAGCAGGCTGTGGGCGTGACCACGGCGGAGCAGACTGTGGGCGTGGCCAGGGCGGAGCTGTCGGACCCTCTGGCGTCCAGGGCGGAGCTGTCGGACCCTCGGGCGGCCAGGGCGGAGCTGTCGGACCCTCGGGCGGCCAGGGCGGAGCTGTCGGACCCTCGGGCGGAGCTGTCGGACCCTCGGGCGGCCACGGCGGAGAAGACCATGGTGGTGGCCTACTGCCCCCCCCAAAAAATTTATTGGGGGTAGCTACGGGGTCGTAGCCTGGAGCAGGCCAGGGCGGAGCAGGACGAGGCGAGGGCCAGGGTGGTGAAGCCCCTGCAAACGACCGTGGCGGCGCAGGATCAGCGGGCTCTGGCGCAGGATCAGCGGGCTCTGGCTCAGGATCAGCGGGCTCTGGCGCAGGATCAGCGGGCTCTGGCGCAGGATCAGCGGGCTCTGGCGCAGGATCAGCGGGCTCTGGCGCAGGATCAGCGGGCTCTGGCGCAGGACTGGACGGGACCAGCACATCATGGGACTCAGAACTGGACGGGGCCAGCACATCATGGGACTCGGAACTGGACGGGGCCAGCACATCATGGGACTCGGAACTGGACGGTGCCAGCCGATCATGGGACTCGGAACTAGACGTGACCAGCACATCATGGGACTCGGAACTGGACGGGGCCGGCACATCATGGGACTCGGAACTGGACGGGGCCAGCACATCATGGGACTCGGAACTGGACTCATGGACCAGAGCTGATGTGTGTGTAGCCCACACACACAGAATCGCCGCAGACATCACAATCAGCGCTGCGTTCTCTCGTGTGGACTCACGTGTGGTGTGCTCAGTCTCTGGCGGGTAGGTGATTGGTTCCGGTTCCGGCGAACAGGCGATGGGCTCTGGCTCTTGTTTGAAGACTGGCTCTGGCTCTTGCTCAAAGACTGGCTCTGGCTGGACGTGGCTGACGTGAAGCTCTGGCTGGACGTGGCTGACGTGAAGCTCTGGCTGGACGTGGCTGACGTGAAGCTCTGGCTGGACGTGGCTGACGTGAAGCTCTGGCTGGACGGTGAAGCTCTGGCTGGACGTGGCTGACGTGAAGCTCTGGCTGGACGTGGCTGACGTGAAGCTCAGACTGGGCAGGTATGGCGTGAAGATCCTCAGCCTTGTCCACCAAACCCACAGTAAAAGCTGAGCCGCTCAGTTGCAGGGCCAAGTCGATATAAAACTCAAGAGTCCAGCTAGGGTCATGTAATGGCATAAGGTAGCTGAGTGGCTCAGACAGTCCTCCGCGGAAAAATATCATCAAGCATTCCTCGTCCATGCAAGTCAGATGAGCATCCTTCAGAAAGTCCATCACATAAGCCTCAATTGGTCGATCTCCTTGACGGAGACACATAATTCGGGTGTCTGGGCACAGGGTTGGCATGGCTGCTGCTGGATCTCGGTGCGGTGAGTTCTTCTGTTGTGAAGCAGCTGAAGCAGAGGCAAACGCAGGATCCACGTGCAGCAATGTTTTATTGAAATAAACTAGAAACTTAAACAGACTTGGTCTCTAGACTCAGGAACAGGACAGCGTGCATACAGCATTACATCAATACAACCAATACAAGAACTCACAAAGACTGGACTGAAACACAAGGCTTGAATACAGGGGCAAACGATCTAAACAGGATAACAAGGGGGCGTGGTTAACGGGAAACACCTGGGAAGACTAATAGACAGACAGGGAACCACTAAACATGACAAGACAAACCCACACCGTGACAATATGGATCAGTTAAAGGTAGGGTAGGTCGTTTTTGGTCTAAAAAACTTTTTCCCAAATTTGTTTAAATTGTCTTTGTATACCAATACATAATTAAAATGTAAGTACTCTGGAAAATAGAGTATAAAAATTGAGTGTCTGTAGTCCTCTCAGGGCTGCAATAAACACAGCTACTTATCTCCATTCACTCCCACCCCCTCCATTCTGGGCTCCTTCCAAAACCACGCCCTCAAAACACATGAACGCGCGATGCCGACCGCTCACAGCTGGAGGACGCGCTTACCAGCGCCGAGCGGAGAGGAGCGCAGTGCATGTAGTGACATCATATCAGACTCACATGTAATAAAATACCTAACTTTATCATTATGAATATAAACAACTAACATGGCTGTTAGTACTCACTATCAAGCTAGCATATCGATACTGGTAAAGTTTAAAATATATTGAGTTTGATTCGTTAACGAGCTAGTAACATAAAGCAAAGCTAAAAACAGGTTGCATTGATACACGTTTTCCCATTACAATCAGTTACACTGTGATGAAGGTGAATTTCGTGTAAGATTCATAACATATACGCCGTGTTTTGCATGTAATTGTGTCTCTTACTAGTCTCTTACCCTCCTCGAGTCAAACGAGTGTGCGCATGTGGGCAGCGCATGTAGCAGCAGTGGTGTTGCCATGGCAGCGAGAGAGAGTGACAGTCGCCCAAACCAATCATTTGTTTCGTCCCGAATGGAAATAATGAGCTGTGTTTATTGCAGATTAAAACGTCTACAGTCACTCGATTTTTATACTCTTTTTTTCAGAGCACTTTCATTTTAATTATGTATTGGTATATAAAGACAGTTTAAACAAATTTGAAAAAAGGAATTCCTACCTACCCCACCTTTAATAGAATTTACTTAATGTTGTAAAATGAATATTACAATCAATTAACCTGTTTGTCCCGTGAACACTCAGTGTTAATTGTTTATTAATTCTAAGAAATGTACATTTCCGGGGTATGGGAAATGACTTTCTTACTTTACAGTACTACTAAGAGCAACTAGTCAAAATCTGCATGATTAGGGACTCCAGTATATATGTGTCACGAGAACACACAGAGAAACAGGTGGATCCAAATGTAGCATATTTATTGTCAGGGCAATCCAACTCATAGTCATCCATGCAGTTGTCAGAATCCATTTTAGCAGTCCAATAAACAAATAAACAAGAAAAAAAACAAGAACAGGCGAGGAAACAGACTTCAGAAGTGTAAGTGACATTTAGCAACGACTCCGTGATAAACACTAAAACAGACAGGGTATACAGTATATACACACACAGAATTAACAAGGTGATGGGAAACAGCTGAGTGCAATGAACTGAGGAGTGACAGATAGAATCTTGGGAATTGAAGTCAAACGTGAAAGACACCGTGAGAACGAGGACCTCTAGTGACAACCCAGGGAACACAAACCAGACACTGTGACATAACCCCCCCTCTACGGTGCGGCTACCAGACGCTCCAAGACCCACAAAAAACAAACAAAACAAGAGTCCAGGAGGGAGGTGGAATGGTGGAGGATCAGGGGGAGGGATGGGGGACCAGGTCCATGGAAGGGAACAGAAACAGGGGATGATGGTTTAGCCGGCGGCCAGGGCGAAGCAGACAGTCCATCGGGCGGCCAGGGCGAAGCAGACGACCCATCGGGCGGCCAGGGCGAAGTAGACGACTGGCTCCAGCTCAGGAACAGCTGACACTGGCTCCGGCTCAGGAACAGCAGACACTGGCTCCGGCTCAGGAACAGCAGACACTGGCTCCGGCTCAGGAACAGCAGACACTGGCTCCGGCTCAGGAACAGCAGACACTGGCTCTGGCTCAGGAACAGCAGACACTGGCTCCGGCTTAGGAACAACGGCGGGCATGACGGGTCCGAAAGGCACATCCAGGATTCTGGCCAGACGCTCGAAGTAGCCCAATAATGTTTCAGAGGCGCCGAGTATCGGTTTCAGAAACACTGGCTCTGGAACGATCTCTGGCCCGGCAGACGGGACGTGAACAGTCTCTAATTCCGCCGAAGTGACATGAACTCTCTCCCTGGCCATAGCCGGGAGCTCAGACACCACAGGACCCGAGATCTCAGGAACCACATGACCCGATGACCGGACAGCTCTCTTCCTCCTCCTCCTCCGACCGCGCGGAGATACAGCCGTCTCGTCGGTCACCACTGGCAACAGGCCAGAGATCATAGACCGCTGTCTCTCGACTGGTGTTGCGTCCTCCTGGACACCCGGGCTAGGGACCAGCGGGCTCAGGACCACTGGTTCTGGGATCACCGGACCTGGGACCACCGGACTCGGGACCACCGGACTCGGGACCATCGGAACTGGAACCACCGGAACAGGGACCACCGGAACCAGCGGTGAGGGGAGCTCTGGGCTGAGCATCACCTGCCCATGGTCGAAGGAATACTGAATTGGAGAGTGGGTCCGGGGCTCACTTTTATCACCCCCTCCCCTACGGCCTCCTCGAGTCCCCGAAAATCTGGCCAGACGCGTTCCCCTAAAAGACTCTCTGTCATCAATGGAAGGGTGTTTAGGGGATTTGAACGCCATGGCTTCCTCAGTCTGGCGGGCCCATAAAGGAAAGCCCTGCAAAATGTTCATGCTACTAGATCCATTTGTTGACGGAGTCGTTCTGTCACGAGAACACACAGAGAAACAGGTGGTTCCAAATGTAGCATATTTATTGTCAGGGCAATCCAACTCATAGTCATCCATGCAGGGGTCAAAATCCATTTTAGCAGTCCAATAAACAAAGAAACAAGAAACAAAACAAGAACAGGCGAGGAAACAGACTTCAGAAGTGTAAGTGACATTTAGCAACGACTCCGTGATAAACACTAAAACAGACAGGGTATATACACACACAGAACTAACAAGGTGATGGGAAACAGCTGAGTGCAATGAACTGATGAGTGACAGACAGAATGCTGGGAATTGAAGTCAAACGTGAAAGACACTGTGAGAACGAGGACCTCTAGTGACAACCCAGGGAACACAAACCAGACACTGTGACAATATGAGCTTGAAACACGGACAACTTTGCGTGTGACATGAACAAGACTTTATTAACTAGACTAAACTCTTAAACTACTCTAACATACATACATACATACAGTTTACCAAGGGAAAGAGAACTGAATCAGAATACAGGAAAGCAAGAAGTTATAGCATTGTTTGAAATTCAGCAGATCAACAGCCTTGAGCAAACCATCAGTTTAGTTCTAACACGCCCTTCTTTAAAAGGGGTAAGGATACTTAATGTATCAAATAATGAGACTAAGTTTGATACTTGCATGTCTCGCCCATTTGAATTAAACTGTCCTGATGCAATTTGTTGAGGCTCCAGTTGATCTTTGCTGATGTTGTCTTGATGAGAAAGAACCAGTTGGAGTCAGAGGATTTTTGGTGAATGGAAAGACAAGACCGCAGCCTGGCACAGGCTTGGGGGTCCTTAGAAAACTTCTAGTTTAGCATCATCTTTAAATTAGATTTCAGAAAGGGACTAAGTTTAACAAAAGAATCTTCAAGATTGTTATAATACTAATGCATCACAAAGTTAGCAAATGTAAATTAACAAATGGGGGACGAAGATTGGAGTTTATAGAGACTAAACATGCTACACATATGATTTCAGTTGACCATAGTATGCAAGTCTGAAACATTAATCCAAAAGAGTTTAAAAGAGAGAATGAATACATAGGCCAAACCACATAAAAGGAAAGTCATGGGATGGGAAAATTAGATACATGTTTATACATTTCTCAAGTGGTTATATATAGAATATATAGGGAAAAAAGGGTTTATTTCTCCTTCTCAGCAAGAATTAAGTGATAGTCACAACTCTCTGAAAATTCCTTTTGGGGTCGTAAAAAGTCTAATCAGTCTTAATGTGTCCTGTAACAGGACACCGGGTGCTGCCAGTGTGTTAGCTTCAATTGGGATGTTAGTTTTGGGGGAAGTTTCATAGACCTTTGTTGGGAGAGTGAGTTTGCTGGATTATTCATTAAATATAATGAATAATTTGTGTGTGTCTGATTAGTCCAGATGCTACACTGCTCTCGCATCGATCGACACCACACACATGCGTCTTGGTGCTCTCATGAACGTGCGTTGGAGATTAATATTTTGTAAATAAAGTGGTAAATTGTGTTTTTTTGTGCATTCCATTGCTGATTGGCTACAAGAGTGTTCTGGTGCGCCATGGATTGGTACTATTCATTTTGTTTTTTCTCCTATTTACACAGCCAGTACTATGTACAGTACAAACACAATTTTTTGTTTAGGTGTGTATTTAAATTTTCAACATCGTGTTACTGCACCTATAAGTGCCTGCGGAAGCGAATGGCTCATATTGAAACTACTGCGGGGACAGTTCAGCACTTAAGCACAATAGATGTAACGAGCAATAAACATATTTTTTTTATTAATAACAATCTATTTTTCTAATTACAAATAAATGCATTCAAAATACAAATTACTATAAAAATATAAAATACAAATAAAAGTAAACAAATTATTCCTTCCGAGCTGCAAATATTAATCCAAACAACAGAAACACCTACATACTACTGCCGTCTCTATTGACCAATTGCTTCTCTGACAATTGAAAATACTGAAAATAATGATAGCAATTAGAAAGCAAATATTTTTCACAAATTTAGAACAGTATTATTGTAAATTAGATATTTGGTCACTCAGGTCACCTTTTCCTGTTTGTATCTTTTTAGCAGTTTGTTCGCTGGATGCACGGCAGTTGCATCCAATGCCCTCCACAGTATGTGGATGGTGAAGACAAACCATTCGTCTTCACTTTTTACAATGAAGTTTGCCAGCTTCCACAGATAAATGAGCAAGCCACTGCCGTCTCCCAGACAATGCAGCGTCTCCTTAATGGAACCAGCGTCTACCTCAAAACATGGATGAGCTACCGCTCTCTCTGGAAACTCGACAAGGCTATTGTCATGGAGAAGTTTGCAGCCAAGAAGCCCTCATGTGTGATGTATGATGAGAAGTTTCAGTTCTATGTCAAGGTCAGCAATGAAGTGGCAAAGCAGCCCTTGATGAAGCATGAACACATAATCAGGCTGAACCTGGAGCCGCTAGCCCGTGCCATCCAAGAGAACGCACAAGCGTGGGTCACTTCTCTGGGCAGGCTACTCAATGACTCGGCCCGAGAGGAGCTTTTCAACCTGCGCAATGAGCTGTTGGTGAGGACAACTGTTGCACTGTTCTAAATGTTGTCTTCATCTAAGAATCATGTAAGTGAAATGTTGAGATTTTGAGACAGTCTGTAGGCCTACTTATAGAATGCGTTTACTGTGAACAGAAATTGTCAGATAATTTGAAGAGGAACCCCAATACCTTGGAGGACCTGAAATTTGTTCTGGGCACCATCACAGACATTAGAGATATGTCTCTCTTAGTGGAGATGAGAATCAGTGATATTCAAGAGAGATACAGAACTCTGAGCATGTACAATGTGGAGGTGAGTAGACCTGAGTGTATCAGACAGTAGAGCAGTAGTACATGTTTAAACCAATTAGTCTAAACCAATTTGTTATAATGAAAGATGATAAAATGTGCTTGTGAATAAGTTACGTATTCTCAACAATTTTCTATTTTAGAATATTTTGAGATGTAATTTATTCCTGTGATGGCAAAGATGAATTTTAGCCATTAAGTCATTACTTCAGTGTCACATGATCCTTCAGAAATCATTCTAATATTCAGATTTTCTGCTCAAAGAATATTTCTTATTATTATCAATGTTGAAAACAGTTGTGCTGCTTAATATTTCTGTGGAAACAGTTATACTCTTTTCAGGATCCTTTGATGAATAGAAAGAAAAAAAAATGCATTTATTTTAAATAGAAATATTTAGACATTATAAACGTTGTTACTGTCACTTTTTATTACTTTAAGGTGTCCTTGGTGAATAAAAGTATTAATTTTAGTATTAACAATTTTAGTATTTAATTTTAGTTAATACTTTGTGTAAAAGTATTAACACAAAAAAAGAATAATCTTACTTAACCTAAACTATTGTTAGTTTTTGTACATGTCAAATATTAAATATGCACTAAAATGTTTTGTGGTCATTCCTTTGATAATTTATCTGCTTTACAACTCTTTTGTTTTGAAGACTTCAGAGGAGGAGGTGCAACTGTCTGCAAACATCTGCAATCTGTGGAGTGAACTTTTTAAAGAGTCTAGACGGGTTGACTGCGGTTTGGGAAAAGTAAAGAAGACTTTTGCAGAGGTAGTACCAATCTTTTACCAGTAAGGCTTAATTTGCTGGTTGGCCGGTTGCACACACTAGTCTTACAAGACTGGTCAAAACATTTTTAAGTCAGTTACATAAAGAGGTAGATTGGTCAAATTTGAATTAGAAAAATTTGAAAAGTCTTAACTTAGCGGCTATGTTTATGCAACTGGCCCCTGATCCTGATTGCTCTCTCTCTCTCTCTCTCTCTCTCTCTCTCTCTCTCTCTCTCTCTCTCTCTCTCTCAGATCACTCTGAATCAGATTGAGGAGTATAAACAGGAGATCTCCATATTTGCAGAGAGCTTCAACATGCATGGTCCTGGAGCAGTGGGAGATGATCTAGAGAAAGGCAAGAGCACCAGCACTCTATCCTGATGTGTTTTGTTTTTCATATCTTACCCACCTGGTATTATATCACTATTGTTTATGTGTACTCTTATAGGTTTAGAGATCATGGATACCTATGAGACGGAGTTGGCTAGGGTAGAGGCAAGCCGTCAGGAACTGGCTAAAGCTGAGAAATTGTTCAACCTCCCCATCACCATGTACCCAGAGCTTCTCAGTGTACAGAAGGAGATGAGGGGCCTGAGACAGATCTATGAGATTTATAAGAGCCAGAAAGTTAGAATGTCAATTCATTACATAAACTTTGAATTATTATTATGTTGGTCACATTTTCTGAACAGTTGTGACACAGGTGTGTGTATATTCCTCAGGTAGCTAAGACAGAGTGGTCACAGACCCTTTGGGTAAATCTGGACATTAAGGTCCTTCAGGACGGTATAGAAGGACTTATCAAGAGCTTGCGGAAGCTGCCGAAGGATGTGAGAGCTCTTCCTGTATCTTTCTTCCTGGAGGGCCGCATGAAAGAATTCAAAGAGTCACTCCCTCTCCTTTTGGACCTAAAAAATAAGGCTCTCAGAGACAGGTAAATGCTTTTAAGTCTTTGTTTTATAATGTTCTAACTTAAAGTAATATATCTCTGCCTTTAAACATAGATAGTAAATATGATTAAGGGCTGAATAGTGTGATCTTCAAAAAGGTAGCCTAATCTAAGGTCACGGAGTGTTTGGATATACTTTATGCAACACGAGACTCAAGTGCTCACTTGGTTGCTGCAGGCACTGGAAGGGCCTAATGGAGAGGACAGGCTCTAGCTTTGAGATGAACCCAAACACCTTCACTCTGGAGAACATGTTCTCCATGGAACTGCACAAGTATGGGAACGTCATCAGTGATATTGTCACCTCAGCTGTAAAGGAGCTTGGCATCGAGACGGTTAGAAATCTCACCAAAAATTAAATTCAACTACACTTCTTATAATAGTAATGGTTTGAAATACAGCATTTAGAGTTAGAGGGAAAGTTCACCCAAATATAAACATCCTGCAATCAATTACTCATGCCTTTCCAATCCTGCACGCCTTTCTGACTTCTGTGGAACATAAAGTAGTATAGATGGTATAGAAAGAAGAATGTTGGTAACCAAACAGTTTCGGTTCACATTGGCATCCATTGTATTTTTGTCCATACAATAAAAGTCAATGAAAACTTAAACTGTTTGGTTGCCAACATTCTACGAAATGTCTTCTATGTTTCACAGAAGAAAGAAATGCATACAGATTTAGAAGAGCATGATTAATTGATGTTAATGATGAAAAATCCCAAGAAAGACTGATTTGAACTGTTTATTGAGATTGTGGCATTGATCGTAAGTTTCCTGAAATGATTGTGATAATAGATTACAGAGTATGTTTGTGTGCATTTTTGCAGGGAGTAAAAGAAGTGGAGGACACATGGGGAAATATGAAGTTCAATGTGCAGCGGTTCTTAAAAGGCACACAGGAGCATGGTTTTATTCTTGGTGCTGTGGATGAGATTCTCCAGCACTTGGATGATGATGCCATGAACCTGCAGAGTATGGCAGGCAGCCACTTTGTAGGTCCCTTCCTGGTCACCGTGCAGCAGTGGGAGAAGAATCTATCACTCATTAGTGAGATTATTGAGGTCAGTGGAAACCAACAATATCAACAATCAACGACTTGAAAACCACACTGGCTCAAGTTCACATTTCTTTAACATTATTCTCAAATGTGTAGGTATGGATGTTAGTGCAGCAAAAATGGATGTACCTGGAAAGCATCTTCATTGGAGGTGACATTAGCTCACAGCTACCTGAGGAAGCCAAAAAATTCGAAAATATTGACAAAATTTTCAAAAAGGTGAGTTCTGCACCAACAACTAATATAAAAATGTGTTTTTTTGAGAAGAATGTAAATCCCTTATCCTCTGATGGATATCACCAGATAATGACCGACACAGTGAAGGACCCTGGAATTAAGAGTTGCTGTCTGGTTCCAAATCGCCTGGCTGAACTTCAGAACCTAAGCGATGGTTTGGAGAGGTGTCAAAAGAGTCTGAACGATTACCTCGATTCCAAGCGAAATGCTTTCCCACGCTTTTTCTTCATTTCTGACGATGAACTGCTCAGTATTTTGGGGAGCAGTGAGCCTACTTGTGTGCAGGAGCACATGATCAAGGTAATTTTGCTTGCTGACAAAAGGATGAAATGAAAGTGTTTTGTTTTCTAAATTCTGTTTTCTAAATCCATGTTTTTGATCTTAATGTGAATGATTCACATGCATGTTTAAATTTTTTAAACTATAGGGATAGAACAAGTAGAATTTGGCTACTTATATGACCTTAACAAGTTTCATGTGCAATAAAACCTGCTTTTATTAGGCTACTCGTACTCTGCTGCATCCTAAATTTTAAAAGGCTGTAAAGTATAAAGATATACTGTGGAATAATTAATATTACTGCTATATGTATTATTTAAATCAAAATGTATTTTTATATTTTAAAATGTTATTTATTTTAATTAAATGTTTTTATTTAGTTCAATATTTATTTAATCAATTTATTTTATTTGCAAATTTATTTGTTTATTTAGTTATTAGTTTACTCTTTTTGTATTATTTGTTTATGTTTATATTTTTTACGTTGCTTTTCTCTAAACTTTCCCATGGACCCGCTAGCACTCCCTTGTGGGGGTCCCTGAATCTCAGTTTGAAAACCCCTGCTCTACTGTATAAGCTTTCCTCATCCTTATATTAAATTCATTCAAATTAACTGAATTCTGGTTAAAAAATAACAGGTGCACAACAGACCATAAATGAATCAATCACCTTGTTTTTCCTCATCGACAGATGTATGATAACATTGCAGCTTTGCGTTTTGATACGGGAATGAATGGAGAAATGGTGGCAAGGGCACTGGTGTCTGCCGAGGGGGAGGTGATGGAGCTCAAACAACCTGTCCCTGCAGAGGGCCGTGTGGAGGAGTGGATGACTGGAGTGCTGCTGGAGATGAGGAGAACCAACAGACTTATCACCAAAGAGGCTATTTACTTCTACGGCCACCGAAAGACTAGGCGAGGACATTACTAGATTCCATCTCATTGAGCTGTTTAGAATTCTCATTAGAATTTAATAATATGGTTGCCTGCATTTCCATCAGGGTGGACTGGATGCTTGACTACCAGGGCATGGTGGTGCTGGCAGCAAACCAAGTGTGGTGGACCTGGGAGGTGGAAGACGTCTTCAAAAGGATGTATCATGGCGAAAAGCAGGCGTTGAAACAGTATGCAAAGAAAATGCACCAGCAGATCAATGACTTGGTGAGGCGCATCACGCAACCTTTAAATAAGAATGACAGACGGAAAATCAACACTGTCCTCATCATTGATGTCCATGCTAGGGACATTGTGGATGCTTTTGTCAGAGATAGGTAAGATATGAAAACTGTCACCTCAAAAGAGGTTGTAACGTTGAGAATTGGTTGAATTTTCCGTCCTAACGCACACTTTTTTCTGTGGGCAGTATTACAGATGCCCGTGAGTTTGAATGGGAGAGTCAATTGAGATTCTACTGGGTTAAAGAGCCCGATGAGCTGTTTGTGCGGCAGTGCAGTGCTCAGTTCTCTTATGGCTACGAGTACATGGGGTTGAACGGCCGGCTGGTCATTACTCCCCTGACTGACCGCATCTATCTCACACTTACCCAGGTATTCGATTTACCCAGTTGTCCTTTCCTAAATGGCCTGTTTTATTTGTACACATCTTATACAATGTATGATGCTCTCAGGCCTTGTCTATGTTCCTGGGTGGAGCACCAGCCGGGCCTGCGGGTACAGGGAAAACTGAATCCACTAAAGATCTAGCAAAAGCTTTGGGGCTTTTGTGTGTGGTCACCAACTGTGGAGAGGGCATGGACTACATGGTAGGAGACTGCAGACTCAAAACTCTACTGAGAGATTATTGCTTTGCATGGTGACATGTTTAGTTCAACAAAATTATTAAGATGATGTATTTCAATATGATATACACTACTGTTCAAAATGTAGTTTCAACGCACATGATATTTCAGAAATCATTTTAAAATGCTGAGTATTATTACAGTTGAAAACAATTGTTCTGCTTAATACTTTTGTGGAAACCATACTTTTCTTCCAGAATTCTTTGAAGAACAGCATTTATTTGAAATGTGAAATATTTTGTAATATTATAGGTCATTATACTTAACGTCACATTTGATTAATTTAACACGTCCCTGCTGAATAAAAATTAATTTCTTTAAAAAAATCATCTACCTGAGCCCAAAATTTTGAGTGTGTTATTAATTTAGATTTTGTCTTTCCTGTCCTTTAGGCTGTAGGTAAAATCCTCTCTGGTTTAGCTCAGTGTGGAGCCTGGGGCTGTTTTGATGAGTTCAACCGCATTGACGCCTCAGTCCTCTCTGTCATCTCATCCCAGATCCAAACAATCCGAAACGCTCTCATGCTGGACCTCAAGAGGTTTCAAGTAAGTTTGTAACTGGAATTTTTTTCCAGAGTCACTCTGATAGACAAATACTGAAAGTTGTTGTAAATATTTTAGGCACTGAGTGTTTTTTGGTTTTTGTGTTGTTTAGTTTGAAGGTCAAGAAATCAGTCTAGATAACCGCATTGGGATCTTCATCACGATGAACCCTGGTTATGCTGGCCGCACAGAACTTCCTGAGTCAGTGAAAACTTTATTCAGACCAGTGGTAGTCATCGTGCCTGACCTGCAGCAGATCTGTGAGATCATGCTCTTCTCTGAAGGCTTCCTTTTGGCTAAGGTGGGGAAAATAAGGACTGGGCTGTCAGGAGATTAAATGGAGCAGACTAAAAAGAGAATAAATGATACAATTGAATTGTTTTTAATGGAAAAATTTCACATGAACATTAAACAGTAATCCTCAGAGAGCCTTGTGTGAATAGGCAAACAAAATACAAATAAAAAATGGCATAAATGGTTTACTTGCAGGTTTTGGCAAAGAAGATGACAGTGTTGTACAAACTAGCACGGGAGCAGCTGTCTAAACAGTCACACTATGACTTTGGGCTTAGAGCACTGAAGTCTGTGTTAGTAATGGCAGGGGAGCTGAAGAGAGGTTCACCTGATCTCAGTGAGGTATTGATCTCTCTACATCATCTTCCAACACACCTTAATGAGATGCCATCACAAATTTACTTCCTTTTTTTTCTTTACCCCTATTAGGATGTGGTTTTGATGAGGGCTCTGAGAGACATGAACCTGCCCAAGTTTGTATTTGAGGATGTTCCTCTGTTTTTGGGCCTCATCTCAGATCTGTTCCCCGGGCTCGACTGCCCACGTGTACGTTACCCCAGCTTTAATGACGCTGTAGAGGGCACCCTGCTGGAGAATAAGTATATTATGCTGCCCAGCCAGGTGATTCTTCCCTTCAAAACTCATTTAAAAGGATTGTAATTATTAGGCATAATGATTCATGACTAATTTGTGAATGTAGGTGGACAAAGTGGTGCAAATGTATGAGACCATGATGACCAGACACACAACCATGGTTGTTGGACCGACAGGAGGAGGGAAATCTGTGGTGATCAACACACTCTGCCAATCACAGACCAGGTCTTTGTCTACACATAAATAACAATATATTCTTACAATGACTATTTTTAATGCAGAATGTCTAGAAATTCTGCTACATGTTCATAAAACAAATTGTTCTCGCAGGCAAATACAAATAAGTGTTAAATTGTATCTGTAGGTTGGGCCTGCTGACCAAAATGTACAGCCTGAACCCTAAAGCGATGAGTGTGATTGAGCTATATGGTATCTTGGACCCTGTCACACGAGATTGGACTGATGGGATTCTGTCTAACATATTCCGTGACATCAATAAACCTACAGACAAAAAAGAAAGGAGGTGAAATCATGGCTTAAACATTCTTCTACATCTATTTTATATCCAAGGCATGAAACAGAACATAATGAATTTGTGTTTGCTTTACAGGTACATACTCTTCGATGGAGATGTAGATGCTCTATGGGTGGAGAACATGAATTCAGTTATGGATGATAACAGGCTTCTCACGCTGGCTAATGGAGAGAGAATTCGTCTACAGAACCACTGTGCTCTGCTCTTTGAGGTATCATGCAACCCCTTCATTTTGTCAAAGGACTGGAATTCAGTGTAACTGTTGTAGACTTGCAAACAAAAGTGATGTATTTTAGGTTGGGGATCTGCAGTATGCCTCCCCTGCTACCGTTTCGCGTTGTGGAATGGTGTTTGTGGACCCCAAAAACCTTCGCTACGCTCCCTTCTGGGAAAAATGGGTCAACGGCAGAGCCCCCAAAGTAAGTGTATTTCTACTCTGCGCTGAAGTTATCCTAAAAATTTCTTCTAGCGGTTCGTCAAGCAAGAAAGCTGAGTGTGTACTTTACATGTCAAAGGAAGTTGACAGCCATACCAAACATTATTTATGGCCAAATTAAATTAAGTATAATGGAAATTTGGGAGTGAAAAGGTCTGTCATTTATTTATTAGGCAGTTTTAAGATATTAGAATAAGATATGTGTGTAGGGGCATACAATTTAAAAAAATACTGTACATGATAGATGTAGTAAATAATAAATTGTTACACTGTATCATGTTTTGACACTGATAAAAAAAAAATCATGTTCTGACACTGATAAGATTATATTTTCAACATGCCTTTGCTCTGTGAACAGGAAAAGACAGAACTCCACAAATTGTTTGAAAAATATGTACCAAGTGCCATTGATATGATAGTGGATGGTATGGTTGATGGTAAACTGACAGAGAAACTGAAGACAGTGATCCTACAGACGGATTTAAACATGGTGAGTGAGTCAGTAGAGACCTGAACAACACTAGAGTGTAAGTAATCTCTGTAGCATATAGCACAAACTTATTTTTTCCTGTAGGTGACGCAGTTGACTGTGGTGCTAGATTCTCTGCTGGAGAACGAGGACTTTATTACTGAGGAGCTGGAGTGTTATTTTCTGGAGGCACTCTACTGTTCGCTGGGGGCTTGTCTCCTGGAAAATGGCAGACAGAAGTTTGATGATTTTATCAAAAAGTTGTCCTCTCTGAACAATGTTCATGATGAGAAAGTGCTTGCTGGCCCTGGACAAATTCCAGGTGAGGTGGAAGCAGCGTCCAAAATAAATTTATTGCAATACCTGGTATTGGCAGTGCATGAATAAAATATAACTATTTCTTAGTGCACATGAAACGGTATACATTATTTTATCAAAATGACAATATATATATACTCATATACTGTGTAACTCCATATACAAGATCAGACAGTTCTTATTTTTCTATGAAAGGGCAACTGTCACAAAAACAAGATATATTATGATTTTGTAAATAAAAATATATGTTTTTATTAAATCAAATTATTATTAATTGAATATCCTTCGTTATTGTAAAATTTCGTAATTCTTTTATATTTTATTTGTTTGTTTAATTTTGCAGTTTACTTGCCAACTCTCTATGATTTTCATTTTGATGGAACCCAAAAGAAGTGGGTTCCCTGGAGCTCCATGGTATCAAAATACATTCATAGCCCTGATATGAAATTCATCGACATCCTTGGTAAAGCAGCTTATTTCTTCTCTTTGCTCCTTCTTTGTATTGCTGTTTCTTCCTCTCCAACCGTTTCCTTTCTCTCTACTAATCTAGTTGTTTTTATTCAGTACAATATATTTCAATAAAAGCTTATTTAACCGTTGCTCTCCATCAGTCCCGACAGTGGACACCACACGTGCTAACTGGCTGTTGGAACAGATGGTGAAGGTGAAAAGGCCAGTGGTGCTGGTTGGAGAGTCTGGCACCTCTAAAACAGCCACCATACAGAACTTCCTGAGTAATCTCAAAACAGATACAACCGTAAGTCCATCGCTGTGAATATGGATGAAGCTGCTTCTGTAAATTTAAAACTACAAATTAATGCAGTCCAGTTGGACTTCACACACAGGATAACAATATGCACCTTTTATCCAGATAATGATGACCATCAATTTCTCGTCGAGAACAACATCTATGGACCTGCAGAGGACTCTGGAGGCAAGTGTTGAAAAGAGAACCAAAGACACGTATGGTCCTCCAATGGGCAAAAGGCTCCTTGTCTTTATGGATGACCTCAACATGCCAAGGGTAAGAATGGATTTATACTGTAGGTCATACCCGAGACTGAACCTTCACCTCACGGCTCTTCATGGATTGTCGTTTGTTTGATCTCAGGTAGATGAATATGGCACCCAGCAGCCTATAGCTCTTCTAAAGCTGCTGTTGGACAGGGGAGGCATGTATGACAGAGGAAAGGAACTTAACTATAAACTCATAAAGGACTTGGGCTTCATTGCAGCCATGGGGAAGGCAGGGGGCGGTAGGAATGAGGTGGACCCTCGATTCATCTCTCTTTTCAGTGTGTTCAACATCCCCTTCCCGGAGGAAGAGTCCCTGCACCTCATCTACTCTTCCATACTTAAAGGACACACCAAGGTGCGATAAATAATTCAACTGCCCATATCAGAATAAATGCCAATTACTTTTTAATGTTTTCATTTTAAAATCTCCATTTTAGGTCATCACACAATCATATATCAATATATTGCAATTATTTTTTCACTCGTATTGTGTTGACACTTTGGATCATTGTATTAGTATTTGGACTTTCTCAAATAAGTACTGAGAAATATGTATTAACTACATGTACTTACTATAGAGTTACAATTAGGGTTAGTGTTTGGTTTAGGGTTAGTTGTAATTATGTATAATTTACTGTTATTACTATAGTAAGTAAATGTAGTAATGTGTAACTACATCACGAGTGCCCTAGTTTATTCATGAAATGAATGATTGACATTAATCAGAATTATTGCTCCTGTATTTTAAAGCCCTTTGAGGAATGCATTCAAAACATCTGTGACAAGTTGACCTTTTGTACTCTGGAGTTGTACAAAACCATAATTAAGGACCTACCGCCAACACCTTCCAAGTTCCACTACATCTTTAACTTGCGAGATCTCTCCAGAGTCTACAATGGCTTGACAATGACCAATCCTGAAAGGTTAAGAGTATAATTATTATTCAAATGAATTAGAAAGGACTGAGGAAGTTCTTTTTAGTTTGATGTTTGCAATACTCAATTACTCTGTACCAGTGGTTCTGAACCAGGAGGTCGGGGCCCACGCTTTAGCAAACTTCCAAGGGGTCTGCAGGATGACTTAAAATCATTTAAATTAATATATTATTATTAATACAGTATATTGAAACAATCTAACTTAAATAAAATGCTTAAAAAAACATACAGTCAAGATGTAAACTGAAATCATATTTATTTTTCCCGTCAAAAACTAATGCTTTTTTTAAAGAACATACAGTTCTGGAATTACAAAATGAATTGTGGGTTATTAATTTACCTATTGACATTCCTAATTTCTGTTCATAATATATTATAATTAATAGATATAGTTATATTTCTGTTCATATTATATTATGTAGAGGGCTATATTATATTGTGATATAATCAAAAAGGTTGAGAACCACCACTCTGCCATATGCAGTACTCTACACCACTATGCTCCACTATGACCAATTTTGTGTCATGTTTATTTTAATAATGAGCATGTGTTTTACTCTCATTTAACTCCAGGTTCTGTACAGTCACCCAGTTTGTACGTGTATGGAGGAATGAATGCTTAAGGGTCTTTCATGACAGACTTATCAATGAAACTGACAAAACCATGGTATGCTTGCTTCCAAGTAGCATGTTACAAAAGCCCTCAATTGTCTACATTTTAAACTACACGCTTGTCGTCCCACGCTCTGGCTTTGCTCTCTACAGGTCCAGGGCCATATAAAGAATCTAATTGAAGAGCACTTCAGATCAGACCTCGATTCAGCCATGAGAGACCCCATTCTGTTTGGAGATTACAGAACAGCTCTAAAGTCTGAGCCAAGAGTTTATGAGGATATACTGGACTATGATGCATCCAAAGCTCTGTTTCAGGTGCATAGATGTCTTAATGTTCCATTTACATTTACATTCATGCCCTTGGCAGATGATTTTATCCAAAGCATGCGTTGCATTCAAGCTATATATTTTTTTCCAATTCATGCATTACGTGGAAATGCCTTTTCCAAAGCAGAAATCCATCAGTATATCTGAAAACGAACAAGCTTGGCAGCTTTTATTATTTTACTGTTCCTACTCGTCTTTTCTTTTCTTTGACCCCTATAGGAGATCCTAGAGGAGTATAATGAAAATAAGACCAGAATGAACTTGGTGCTGTTTGATGATGCTCTTGAACACCTGACTGTCATTCATCGCATCATCAGAATGGACCGTAGTCATGCGTTGCTGGTTGGCGTAGGTGGTTCAGGGAAACAATCTCTTACAAAGCTGGCTGCCTTCACCGCAGGTTATGAGGTAACTCATCATTTTTCATATTCTATATGTAATATTTCCTGTATTTTTTGTCTACTTCTATATATTTTATATATCCCCTTCATTTTCTTTCTAAATTAGAAATTTAGTAATAGTAAGAATCATTTTATGCTGTTTGTTTGTAGGTGTTTGAAATTGTGCTTAGTAGAGGGTACTCAGAGACTAACTTTCGTGAGGATCTGAAAACTCTCTACCTTAAATTGGGTATAGAGAACAAGAAAATGGTCTTCCTGTTCACTGATGCCCATGTGGCTGAGGAAGGTTTTCTGGAGCTCATCAACAACATGCTTACATCAGGTATTTAAAACAACTGACTTAATGAAGTCTAATAAGGTAACACACATTTGTAAATTAATCTATTTAGTTTAAATTCCTTCTATGACATGTAAACATGAACAAATCATGTCAGTTTTATGGACTATTAAAAAGAGATGCTAGCAGCAGTTTCTTTGTGTTGTCAGGGATGGTTCCAGCACTGTTCCCTGATGACGAGAAGGAATCAGTCCTAAACCAGCTGCGAGATGAAGCTATGAAAGTGGGCTCTGGTCCGTCGAAAGAGAGTGTGTGGCAATACTTTGTCAACAAGAGTGCCAACAACTTGCACATAGTGCTGGCCATGTCGCCTGTTGGTGACACCCTCAGAACACGCTGCAGGAATTTCCCAGGTCTTTGAGCAATGCATTATAAATGTATTTGTTTGATCTTACTCCTACTTCCTTGATTTCTTTATGTGTGTGTTTTTGTGCATTAGGATTGGTTAATAATACAAACATTGACTGGTTCTCCCCATGGCCTCTTCAAGCTCTACACGCAGTGGCCAAGTCCTTCTTAGGTATGTGTTAACTAGCAATGCAGTTTATAAATTATTGTTTACTAACCCTGTGCATGCATATATTGCAATAATGCACACCCATTCATGCTGGTTTATGTATCGTGTCTCATTTCAGGCGAGAGTCCAATGATCCCAGAGTGTCATTCAGAGGCGGTCATTGCTCATGTGTGTATGGTGCACGGTTCTGTAGGCGAGTATAGTAAACTGTTCCTGCAGACACTACGCCGCAGCAACTACGTCACCCCTAAAAACTACCTGGACTTTATTAGCACCTACTCCAACCTACTGGAGGACCAAGATAAATACATACTGGGTAAGAGTAAATTTATCTTGGGAACATTTGTTTATGATTTTAAAATAATGTACTGCATCTATATCAGTGCTGTTATCATTGTTAACCAAAACTAAATCTAGATGAATCATATCAACTAAACAAAAATTTGAAAAGTTTGGCTAGCCTTCTTTTTTATTACAAAAAACCTACAAAAACTAACAAAATCAATACAAATTAATACTTAAAAAAAAATGAAATAAAAATGAAAACTGTAAATACAAAAAATAAATGCTAATTCAAAATATTAATAAAACTATAATAGTATTTAGATAATCATAGAATAACAGTGATCTGTATGCATTTTCCAGCACAATATAAACGTCTAGAAGGGGGTTTGGATAAGCTGAAGGAGGCGAGTGGGCAGCTAGCAGAGCTCAACACCAAACTAGCTGAGCAGAAAGTGGTGCTGGCAGAGAAGACTGCAGCCTGTGAGATCCTTCTAGAAGAGATCTGCTCTAATACTGCTGTTGGTTAGTACAACATCACATACAAACATTTCTGCAGTAAAACTATGGGTAATTAATATCAAGTTGGTTTGTATTCATGTCACAGATGTGTTGATATGTCACATATTTAAAAAATATTTATTAAAAGAATGTAAAAAGTGGGAAAAGAAAGGATGTTCCATATGGATAGGATTGAACAGCAACTGCTAAAAATAGATTGTAAACTCTCTCTTTCAGCGGAGGAGAAGAAAGCCCTGGCAGAGGAGAAGGCTAAAGAGATAGAGGAGCAGAATAAAGTGATAGTGGTGGAGAAGAAGGATGCTGAGAGCTCTCTAGCTGAGGCTCTTCCTGCTTTAGAAGCCGCTCGCATGGCCCTGCAAGACCTTGACAAATCTGATGTCACAGAAATCAGGTGACTACCACTGTGCTTCTAGACATTTACATTTACATTACATTT
Source organism: Gila orcuttii (assembly GCA_026230005.1). Classification (NCBI taxonomy): domain Eukaryota; kingdom Metazoa; phylum Chordata; class Actinopteri; order Cypriniformes; family Leuciscidae; genus Gila; species Gila orcuttii. The sequence goes on from JAPDVR010000004.1 coordinate 20,472,625, forward strand.
ATTCATTTAGCAGAAGCTTTTATCCAAAGCGACTTAAAATCTAAATCAATGAAAAAACACTAAATCAAAAAAGACTAAATCAATGCAAAAACATTCAATTTTAACTCTTGTGAATCATATGCAGGACTCAATAAATATTTTTTTCTGTTGCTGAGCAGATTTAAAAAAAAAAAAAAAAAAATTCTACATTTGTATATGAAATATTATAATTATTAAATCCTCCTGGGACCCAGAAATAGACTTTTGTCCTTGGTATTTAAAAATGACTGACATTAATTTAGTGATCAAATATAGCACTCTTATGGAAATATAAAAATATTTTGTAATTATCATTTAAATCTGACTAATTTTTAAATTGTATTTTATAAATCAACATCTTAGGAAAATTTGATGGTGTTTCTAATCAAAATATGACTTTATGTTACAAAACAGGCCATTGATTTCGTACATGTCCACTGTAGAGGACACCAGGACTTTAATCATGTTTATCAAGACATTTTGGGAGACACAACAAGTAAATAGGGAAAGAAATTATATATCAATATTCCTATGAAATATTAGATATTTTAATGAAAATGTTTCAAAATATAATATTAATCCCATTATTACACTTCTTTTTTCATTACATGTTGCCCCAAGAACACATTAATATGCAAATTATATACAGTGTATAAATAGATTGTATTGAATGGGACTACCCATTTATGACCATTTTACCCACATATTGCATAAAATAAAATGGTATATCAATTAATTCCGTTGTATCTTTCATAACATAGTTGAGAATCATCTTTATCCAACATTTGGTTAAAAAAAAAAAGTTTTATTTATTGGAGTCATTTCATGATTCCTGATGTCCACTACAGAGGACATGGCATTATAAATAAAATATATTTTTTCAAAAATGTTTTTTTTCCTCCCCATTTGTTTCAATGTAATGACATGAAAAAATACTAAATTCAAAAAGTTTTTTTTTTTTTGGTCTCATGAGTTTGAAGTACAGTTAATAACGAATTTAATAAATTGGAATATATAATAATTATAATAATAATATTACATTTCAATATATAATAATTATGATATTAATATTAGAAAAAATTTTATATAAAGAAAGTGACAGTTTTTTTTTTTTGTGGTGGGGCCAGTGAAAATGGTTCACAGCAAGTAAAATGTATTTGCAAAAATAAATTTGTACTTGCAGTGGATAATTTTCACTGGTCACACCACAAACAAGTGCCTCTCTTTTGTTACATGAAGGCCACTAGCTTCATGTAAGACAAACCGTATAAGAACAGTATTGATGCTCCTCCACCCTCCTGTTTGCGGTATTGCAGATCCTTCGCCAAGCCACCCAAACAGGTGCAGGTTGTGTGCGAGTGCATCCTAGTGATACGGGGCCATAAAGAGATCAGCTGGAAGTCAGCCAAGGGCATGATGTCAGAGGGCAACTTCCTGCGCTCGCTTATGGAGATGGACTGTGACTCAATCAATGCCAGTCAAGTCAAGACTGTCAAGGGTAAGCCAACATCCATATACTCATCTTCTTGATGCTTCTCTGTGATCCCAGTGCCTTGAAACAACTTATGAAGTATCTAGATCCTCAACGTAAACACACTCATAGAAATTCTGATGCCTCCACCTTGTCATATTGTATACCCAGCCTACCTAAGGAACCTCAACACCAGTTTGGAGGAGATGCAAGCCATCAGTAAAGCTGGTTCTGGCATGCTAAGGTTTGTGGAGGCAGTCATGGGCTACTGTGAAGTGGCCAGAGACATTAAACCTAAGCGAGAGAAGGTATGATATGCTTGTATAATAGAGACTTTACTGTATTTGATCTCATTTAAGAAGATGAGCTGAAATGAAATCACAAAATTACATTTAAAGGTAGCTCGTCTGGAGAGGAATTTCTTCCAAAGCAAACGTGAGCTGGAGCGAATCCAGAATGAGCTCAGTGCCATCCAGAAAGAGCTTGGAGCTCTTGGAGACAAATATGAGGCTGCCATGACAGAAAAGCAACTTCTGCAGGAGGAGGCCGAGGTTATGGAGAGAAGACTCATTGCTGCAGACAAACTCATCTCAGGCCTGGGATCAGAGAATGAGCGGTCAGCTTACTCATTAAAAACTTCGCTTGAATATAAATGACTGATCAAAGATCACAAAGATAAATGGTATTTTAGTAATATTTGAATGTACTGTATGTCTATTTACGTGTAGCTGGATGGAGGACCTGGACGAGTTGAAGCAGCGGCGAGTACGTCTTCTGGGAGACTGTCTGATCTGCGCTGCCTTCCTCAGCTACGAGGGAGCATTCAGCTGGGACTTCCGCAATGATATGGTTTATGAGGTGTGGCAAGCAGATGTCCTGGACAGAGGTATTCCTCTGAGCCAGCCTTTCCGAATAGAAAACCTGCTCACCGATGAGGTGGAGATAAGCAGGTGGGTCATCAAAGCATGTGTAGAAGAATGAATATGACGTGTATATTTTGTTTATGGGGAAAAAACTCTGCACTCTCTTAGATGGGGGTCTGAAGGTCTTCCTCCAGATGAACTTTCAGTGCAGAATGGCATCCTGACCACCAGATCCAGCCGCTTCCCCTTGTGCATTGACCCCCAGCAGCAAGCCCTCAACTGGGTCAAAAAGAAGGAGGAGAAGAACAATCTGAAGGTTTCCCTTCATTTCATTACTTTAGTCTGCCCAAAGTTTTCTGTAATAAATCTTGGACTATTTTTATATAAAATTTTCTGATTTGCAGATCTCGTCTTTCAATGACCCAGACTTCTTGAAGGGGCTGGAGTTGGCCATTAAGTATGGCTTCCCCTTCCTGTTCCAAGATGTGGATGAATATATTGATCCAGTTATTGACAATGTCCTTGAGAAGAATGTAAAAGGGGCAGAGGGGCGTCAGGTTGTCGTACTTGGTGATAAGGAAGTTGACTATGATCCCAACTTCAAACTTTACCTCAATACAAAACTTGCAAATCCCAAGTTCTCTCCTGCTGTATTTGGGAAGGCCATGGTTATCAATTACACAGGTGAGAGCAAACTTTATGTGATATACACCAGTTTATGTCAATTCACAACAGCTCTCGATGTAAATAGATTTAGTACAAATATATTGACACTGAGTCCAATGCCAATTTTTGACCGTTCTCTGTATTACAACATTAAAAAACAGGGACAATTCTTAAGACTCAAATAACACTTTGGTGTGAGTATGCATTTAATTTGAGATTTTAGAGATCATCATTTAATCTTTCTGCTAAAACTGTTTTTCAGTAACCCTGAAGGGCCTGGAAGACCAGCTGCTGAGTGTTATCGTGGGATTTGAGCGGAAGGAGCTGGAAGAGCAGAGAGAACGGCTTATTGAAGAGACTAGTGAGAACAAACGTTTGCTGAAAGACCTGGAGGACTCGCTGTTGAGAGAGTTGGCCACCTCCACTGGAAACATGCTGGATAATGTAGAACTGATACAAACTCTGGAGGAAACCAAGTCCAAAGCCAGCGAGGTCAGTTCATTGCACACTACACACATGTACAGTATAATGGCCTACTAATTACTTCATAAATATTTATCATAGAAACTCACTACCATTTAAAAGTTCAGGGTTAGTAAGATTTGTTTTAATGTTTTTGAAAAAAGTCTCTCATGCTCACCAAGGCAGCATTGTTTGATCAAACATACAGTAAAATATGATTACAATTTAAAATAACATTCATATTTCATATTTTAATATATTTTTAAATGTAGTGTATTACTGTGATGGAAAAGCTGAATTTTAACAGCCATTACTTCAGTATGCTGGTTTGGTGCTCAAGAAACATTTCTTATTATTATCAATTTTGAAAACAGTTGTGCTGCTTAATATTTGTGTGGTTATACATTTTTTTTTTAGGAAAAATTAATGAAACTTAACAGGATATGAGCAGTTTACGGTTTTACATTCATTATTTGACTCCAACAGGTGTTCGAGAAACTGAAGCTGGCAGAAAAGACGGCCATTGATATTGACACACTGAGAGACGGCTACCGTCCGGCTGCCAAGCGGGGAGCTGTCCTGTTCTTTGTGCTGGCTGAGATGGCTCTGGTCAATAGCATGTATCAGTATTCACTTGCTTCCTTTTTAGAGGTGTTTGACCTCTCCCTGTCAAAGTCTCTACCCAACACAATCCTGCCCAACAGATTGAAGAATATCATGGACACACTTACACAGAATGTCTATAACTATGGCTGTACTGGTGAGCCTGCTAAACTTTTAAAGTCTAATGGTTTCCGATCATGGGAAATATTTTTCTATGTAATTAACTGCTAAACTTTATGCCAACAGATTAAGACATTTTCTAGTCCATGAACATTAGCAGCTAGTGATGACACGTCTTCTTCAACAGATTCAACCAAACCTCTTTTTGCTTCGTTGTTTAGGTCTGTTTGAAAGAGACAAACTTCTCTTCTCCTTCAACTTGACTATTAAGATTGAGCAGGCAGATGGCCGAGCACCCCAGGATGAACTCGAGTTCTTCCTGAAAGGTAGGAGCTTCAGGAATACTTGTCTCCTACTCTTTCTCTCTTTTGCAATATAAACATCCATAGCATTGCACATACACACCTAATCTTCATCCTCTCTCCAGGTAACCTCTCTCTGGAGAAGAGCAAACGTAAGAAGCTGTGCGACTGGCTGCCTGATCAGGGCTGGGAGGATATAGTGCGCCTTATGGAACTCTTTCCTAATGAATTTGACAATTTAGCTGATGATATAGAGAAGAATCCTGAGGAATGGAAGAAAGTGAGTGGCAGAAATCATCAGACACACACCAGATGAACCTACGGTGAGATTCTGTATATCACTTATGGAATCTGTCTTTCTGTTTCTGACACAGTGGTATGACTTGGATGCTCCAGAGCAGGCTCACTTTCCAATGAAGTACAAGGACAGCCTCACTCCCTTCCAGAAGCTTCTGCTGATCCGCTGCTTCAGGCTGGATAGAGTCTATCGTGCCGTCAGTGATTACGTCACGCTTACCATGGGAGAGAAGTAAGAGGAAACTGAAAATCACTAATGGATTTTATAAAACAGCAGTATATTACAAACAGATCATGTAATCAGTGGGGTGTACGTTTTTAATTAATTATTATTAAAACATATTATTAAAAATATGCTATGGATACAAATTCAAGTTGCTAGGGAAACTTGATTTGGTGGATTTTTACTATTGAAAAAATAACATGGATTAAGAATTATATTTTGGATAAGACATGAACTATGACATGGACATGACTTATTATAATAATTATATCTGATTAATATTTGTCAGAAAATTGCATTATGCAAATGTACACCTTTACTAAGTACTACAGAGGGAAAATGATGGCTGGAATACACTACACAACTTTTAAAATCCAAACAAATTTTAAAACAATAGGCATCGTACACTTGAAAAACTGGGCATCATTCACTGAACGACGGAGGATTACACACAACCACACTTGCCATGAACGTGCCATGAAAACACCATGGGCCAGTGTGAAAAATTAGCGGTGAAAAGGCTTGGACACAGTTATTTTTTGGCTGACCTTATTGCATGCATTTGTAGGAGTTTCACATAGATGCACATTTTTTGGGAGGAGGGTATTTAAATTAATCATGCAAGGTAATTAACTAAGGTTTGCGTTTGTCAATTTACTGGTGTTTGCGGCATTATTTACCACCCAAAAATTGCACGTCTTAAACCAGACACTAACTGGTAGATTGCGTTGGTCATTATGGAAATGATCCGGCTGCATCTGTGTTCTTTTATTTGCGCATCATCAGTAGATCACGTGCAAAATTTTCCACTCCCATCTGCGCTTTTTTGGAATTGCGCTCTCACGCTAATTCGCCCTGTTTAGTAAATCTGGCCCTATGTGTTCTAAAAACGATTCAAAATATCATTTTTTTATCCTCTGACTGGATTGAATCATAATCTGTCCATCCAACTCAAACTTCCCAAAATCTATACACTGGCTCTGACTTTCAGCAACTATCATTGACTCCTCTACACTGCAAACCGGGCCTAAAATGTGTGCTAATGTCGTGAAGCATATTTCGCCCTGAATTTTCATATAATAAAAGTCCAAGCTTTTTAATGTCAGACAATCAGAAACAATGGCCTTTGTTGAGAGGTTGAAGTTCTAACTTTCTCTTCACTTCTTAACTCTGTCACTCAGATACGTACAGCCCCCCGTGATCAGTTTTGAAGCCATCTTTGACCAGAGCTCCCCAAACTCTCCCATTGTGTTTATTCTGAGTCCGGGCTCAGAACCAGCCAATGATCTGATGAAATTAGCCAAACGCTCTGGCTTTGGGACCAACAGACTAAAATTTCTTGCCATGGGGCAGGGACAGGAGAAGGTAGTGCACTGCGGTGGTGCATTGCATCTTGACCACCACCAATATCATAATGGACATATTTGGGAAATCTACCCTTGACCTCTACAAGACAGTCTGTAAAAAGGTACAAATATGACATTTCTATTTCAGGTTGCATTGCAGCTGTTGGAAACCGCAGTGGCACGAGGCCAGTGGCTGATGCTACAAAACTGTCACCTGTTAGTGAAATGGTTGAAGGATCTAGAGAAAGCACTGGAAAGAATCACTAAACCCCACCCAGACTTCCGCTTGTGGCTCACTACAGATCCCATTAAAGACTTCCCCATCGGCATCCTGCAGAAATCCCTCAAGGTCAGGACACATGTAATGCATGAATATTTTAATGTGTGAATATTCATTTCCATGTTAACTATTCTTTTTCTCATGTTCACCTGCAGGTTGTAACAGAACCTCCAAATGGACTGAAGCTGAACATGAGGGCAACATATTTTAAGATCCCTCATGATAAGCTCATGGGCTGTGCTCACCCTGCCTTTCGCAGTCTGGTTTATGTGCTGGCCTTCTTCCATGCTGTGGTACAGGAAAGACGCAAGTATGGCAAGATTGGCTGGAATGTCCCTTATGATTTCAATGAGTCCGACTTCCTGGTAAGTTTGCTCTAATCCGAAGGTCCTTAAAGGTAGTGCTCAGATAGTATTGTCAAGTCTGAGATACTTTACATTGCATTTTGATTATGTAGTTTCATTGTCTCTCAGGTTTGTATGGAAATCTTGGACACCTACCTGACCAAAGCCCAAACTCAAGGAGATGCCGCGATACCATGGGGAAGTCTCAAATACCTTATTGGAGAGGTAAATATTAAGTTAATATTGTCATTTTATAGGCTGACTGCAGAAACAGTAACAGTATCAACGATATAAAAATAAGAAGTTTCTTCTGCACCAATAAGCATATTACAGTGATTTCTGAAGGATCATGTGACAGTGAAGACTGGAGAAATTGCTGCTGAAAATTCAGCTTGGCCATCATATAATTTCAAATGCCTCTTGCAGGTGATGTATGGTGGCAGGGCTATTGACAGCTTTGATCGCAGGATTCTCACAGTTTACATGGATGAGTATCTGGGTGATTTCATCTTTGACACCTTCCAGCCTTTCCACTTCTTTCATAATAAAGATGTGGACTACAAGATCCCACCACACGGACCCAAACAGGTTTATGTTGGTACGTTGCTGCTTAGAATCAGCATCAGAAAGACATTTGGTTTGAATGTGACAGACACTCAAACTCTAATTTTATTTTGCAGATGAGATAGAGTCGCTGCCTCTTGCTAACACGGCGGAGGTGTTTGGTTTGCACCCTAATGCTGAGATCGGATACTACACACAGGCTGCCCGAGACATGTGGACTCGTCTTATTGAGCTACAACCACAGACAGGTACCTTATTTATAGTACTTTATGTTACTGAAATATAGGGATGGCCCGAGTTGACCTAAAGGATCAATATCGGGGCAGATTATTCACATTTTTAACTGGTCGGTTTTGTCAACCCTAAGCCTGATGCTTTGTTTTACTTCAGCTGCCATGCAGTAGGTGGCGGTATGCACCTTCAAGTGGGTTTGCCAGCCGGCATTAAAAGTAAAAGAAGCTGCTCAAATGTGCATGCGAGAGAACCATTCTAGCACGTCACACTCATGTTCGAGCTTCTGATTTTACCATATTTGATGCACACTTTAGTAAGAAATCACTCGAAACTCATTTAATTTATCTGCCGTCAGACTATCTGAGACGTCATTGCCATAACGCATTGCTATGGGTTGCTTCTTGGTTCAGACTTGACTGACAGACTGGCATTCTGACACCGCAAGCTTCATGCTTTCTAACCTTATCTCCACACATTTTTTTGACTATTATTTTTTTGTACATATATAAAATACAAGTTTATCAGTAGTCCCATATTCATAATTGTGACCACACGTTTACATCTACCAATGTCCATTAAAAATGTGGAAACATTCACTGATGCTCCAGAAGGAAAGACGATGCATTAAGAGCCAAGGGGTTAAAAAAACTTGAACAGGATGAAGATGTGTAATTTTTTTCTTATTTTCGTTTACAGTGCCCCTATTATGCTATTTTAATGTCTCCTAATTTTGTTTTGGAGGTCCCCTACAACAGGTTTACATGCATCAAAGGTCAAAAAACCTTCCCGTAATATTTTCTCATAATATACATTCCACATCATTCCACATCATCACAAAAACGTCCATTACCATAATAACTTTAGCTCTGCCCTGAGGCTTCCTGCAGCACAGCGATTGTACACACTGTAAACTAAAGACAGTAACGATGATGTCGATTTTACCATATCAATCCGAGCGTGAGTCCGAAGATGAAACATTGGAAGAACTAGTTATTCAACCCGAACCTCCATCACAACTACTACTCGAGCAGGATGTTTCTCAGTGATTCACTACTCATTTTGAGGTACATTATGAGATGTTGCAACTATAATTCCTCACCATCAGCATTAACAAGTGCATGTCCATCAACAAACCGATGTGTATATTCCTAATTCATTGCGGTGCACATGCGGGAACTGTATCAATAATGATGTATACATTAGCCGAGCACTAATGTGAATGACTGATGTAATATAAACGTTTGTAAAACAAATCTTGTTCCATCCATTATCTTTACTTAAAGTAGTAGGAACGACTGACAATCTGCATTAATAGACAGTTTTAGGTAATGCTGAAATACTTATGCTAAGAAGCTGTGGGTCACTAAGACAGTAATAACCTGAGTTAGCCGGTTAGCCGGAGACCTACTCAATATAAAACACAAAACTAAGTATTTTGAACACCGGTAGAAAATATATACATTAATAATTAGTCATACTTACAGGTTGTGATTCTGAGGAGCAAGTTGTTCCAAATAAACTGTGTACTGACCTATCTTTCAAGAGCAAACATTTTGCGAATCCTGTGTTGAGCTCAGAGATTTGAGAAGCAGTCGTCAATAAAATTACGTGTTGAGGACTGATCAAGTTGTTCGCGGGCGGATAACGAACAACCTAGGCAAGCATTATGCAAATGTATTTTCTAGTGACGTAGAACCATAACGCAGTGGGATTCGAAATATAAACTACTCGTAAAAGTGGTTCAGAGTTGATTCTTTCTTTTGGAGACAAAAACTATTTATCGTGCACTTTCGAGTTTGCAACGTTTACATTCACAAACAGCTGTATCTTTTTTTTCATTTTGCACTGCCCTTCAGAAGCCACTTAAGACAAAAATAATATGCAACATATATTGTGTGTGTGTATATATATATATATATATATATATATATATATATATATATTTAGCATATCAATCCTCTGTTGTTTTTCTTTATTTTAAAATGCTTGCTGCCTTTAAATACAATTACTTCCATGTATGATCTTAAGGTGACTCTGGCGGTGGCATTAGTAGAGATGAGTACATCAGCCAGGTGGCACGGGACATTCAGAGCAAGCTGCCCGAAGCGTTTGACCTGGATGTGATCCGCAAGAAGTTGGGGCTGGAGATCTCCCCCACAACTGTAGTACTACTACAAGAGCTGGAGCGCTTCAACAAACTTACGATCAGGATGAGGCGTTCTCTGGCTGAACTACAGCGTGTGAGTGACATCAAGACAGGGAGAAAGAAAAGAATCAAAAACTATTACAGCTAACAATTAATACAACTGTTTATGATATACTTTGGTTGTTCATAAAATATGAAAAAAAAAAAAAGAGTAGGTTTCTCTGTAGACCGTATGTGCTTTCTGTCTAAAGGCCCTGGCTGGTGAGGTGGGAATGAGCAGCGAGTTAGATGAGGTGGCGAGAGCTCTTTTTAATGGGCATATTCCTGTTATCTGGAGGAAACTGGCACCAGATACTCTAAAATCTCTAGGGAACTGGATGATCCACTTCAAGAGACGACATGAACAGTACAGCTCATGGGTGAGAATCAAATATCACACCATATATAAACAGAAGTCTCATGCTCACCAAGGCAAAAATACAATATAAACAGTCAAAATGTTAAATATTGCAATTTAAAATAACATTTTTGTTTTAATATTTAAAACCGTGATACATTTTTTTCTGGATTCTTTGATGAATAGAAAGTTCTAAAGAACAGCATTTATTTGAAATAGAATTTTTTCGGTAACAATGTAAAAGTCTATATAGTCACTTTCGATCAATTTAATGCATCCTTGCTGAAAATTTTTTTATTTGCAATGGTTGAATAGCAGAGGTGTTACCTCTAAAACAATTTTTTTACATTTTAAATATATTTTCAGAACTTTAAATATTTCTTATTCATTTAATGTCACGTTTTTTCAAACTTCCTGTGCCCTGGTTTAAATCAATTTTTAAATGCCAAATTTTCAGTGTGGACTTTTAAACCCTGCTGTACAGTATGTTCATTATGTCTACTATCTCAGCTCCTGTAAATCAAATTCTAATTGAATGTATCAAATGTGCTACTAAATAAATAAATACATTTGATCTCATATTGTTTTTCATTTATGTAGGTGGATGAGGGAGAGCCCTACGTGATGTGGTTGTCAGGCTTGCATATCCCAGAATCGTACCTGACAGCACTGGTCCAGGCCACCTGCAGGAAGAACGGCTGGCCTCTGGATCACTCCACTCTCTACACACAGGTTACACACTACAGGAGTGAGGACGAGGTCAAAGAGAGGACAGGACAGGGTGAGAGCACACAACATCCTGCACATAAAAAAAATGAACATGAGGACATTGAGACTCGAAAGACATGTTCTTCTTTGTTTTCTGTCAGGATGTTATGTATCAGGACTGTATCTGGAGGGGGCAGACTGGGACATTGAACAGGGCTGTCTGGTGCGCAGCAAACCCAGAGTTCTTGTGTCTCAACTTCCCATTCTCAAAATCATTCCCATTGAAGCACACCGCCTTAAACTCCAGGCAAGACCGAATCTTTCTTTTTTTTAATCAGGTGTTCAAGTTCAGAATATCTGTCTTGAAAATCTGTGTAATCTGTAAGTAAAGTGTATCTTTGGCTTATTTTGTAGAACACCCTGAAGACTCCAGTCTACACCACCTCAATGAGGAGGAATGCTATGGGTGTTGGACTGGTGTTTGAGGCGGATCTTTTCACCACTAAGCACATTTCTCACTGGGTACTGCAGGGAGTGTGTCTGTGCCTTAATGCTGACTGAGACTCTAACTGTTATGAAGTTTATTTATTTATAAGAGGAACACAAAATATATTAAGAACTTGATTTAATAGTAGAATGTTTTGTTTGTGACCAATGATTTTTATTACAATTTCAAAACACCTCTAACACCTCACCTCTAAGTGTTTTGTGTTTCACCACTGGGTGGCAGCACACCAATTATTGCTGCTAGAACCTTTTGTGTTCAGTCTTTGAGAAAAGATCTCAAACTTTGTCTAGTTGATTTCACAAAAAAAGTGCAATAAGAATAGTTTTCTGCTTGCTTAAATGCACTCTTAACAAGCAGAAAAACTTGTACAATTTTGATTAATCTGTTCAAAGCAACTAGAACAACACAAAAACAATCACAATTTATTGTTATAAAACCTGCCACAAAATCCTTTATTGACATCTGTTTGCCATGAATAACTCTGCATGTAGATGCTCTGAACCAGTTTTGTCATTGTTAACTAAATCTATCAGAAGTTGTTTTGATATAAAGTTGAAATAAAATATTATTAGATAGCTAAATATTAGATAAACAGCTAAAGCATTGAAAATTCCCATTTCCACCTTCAGTGCAACAATTAAGAAGTTCCATTCAACTAAAGATGTTATGAATTTGCCTAATGCACGGCGAGGAGGAGAGTTCAAGTGGCCAAAAACTCTCCAAGGATCACAGATGGAGAATTGCAGAGATTAGTTGAGTCTAGGGGTCGGAAAGCCTACAAAAAAAAAAAAAAAAAAAATCAAACAACTCCTACATCACTACACCACATGTTGTTTGGGAGGGTTTCAAGAAAAAATCCTCCTCGCTCATCCAAAAAAAACCTCCAGCATATTCAGTTATATCAGGCATGACTGGAACTTTAAAAGGGTCGGGATTCTATGGTCAGATGAAACTAAAAAAATAGCTTTTTGGCAGGAAACACACCAGATGGGTTTGGTGCAAAAAGGGATAAAAAGTACCCCATACCCACAGTTAAATATACCGCTGGATCTTTAATGATGTCGACCTATTTTTTTGCTGGAGGTCCTGGACATCTTCGTTCAGACACATGGCATCATGGAATCTAGCAAATACCAACAGATAAAAAACCAAAACCTGACGGCCTCTGCTAAAAATCTTATAATGGGCTGTGGTTGGATCTTCCATCAGGACAACGATCCAAAACAAATATCAAAATCAACACAAAAATGTGTCACTGAGCACAAAATGAAGCTTCTGCCACTGCCATCCCAGTCCACTGACCTGAACCCTGTTGAAAATGAGTGGGGTGAACTGAAGAGAAGAAGCGCCAACATTGAAACGGGAATCTGAAGGATCTGGAGAAATTCTGTATGGAGGAATGGTCTCTGATCTCTTGTCAGGTGTTCTCCAAACTCATCAGGCATTATAGAAGAAAACTCAGAGCTGTTATCTTGGCAGAAGGAGGTTGCAAAAAGTATTTAATAAAAGGGTGCCAATAATTATGGTGAATGTGTTTTGGAGAAAAACATTTATTTCATAATGTGATTCCTGATTTCAGATTCCAGATTTCAGTGTCTGAACAGTGGAACAGATGAGGAAGCATTCCAAGGAACATGAAGAAATTAACTCCAAGAAATTATTTAGAAAGCATATACAGTATATTTCTTCCATATATCTAATCTGTTCCACTGTTCGACACTGGGGGGCGCTCTGGACACATACAGGCTGATTTCACTTATCATCAAAGTTAGTGCCAAGGAACTGATTTACCTGCTTACCAGGTATAAATTAAATAGTTAAATTTAAGATGTATTTTATATATATATATATATATATATATATGATGATGTGATGCAGTCCTCCTGTCTGAGGCAGTGCTGGGTCCAGGGAGCAAGAGAACAGCCTGAGGATATATCTGATTAATGTCACTGAAAAAACTATCTCACCTGTCTAAAGATTCCACACCTAATTTTAGTTTTAGTGTTATAAAGAAATTATATATATATATATATATATAATCTATTTACAGACCCCATGTCTCATATGCTCGTCTTAACCCTTTTTAACCAAATAAAACAAAACAAAACTACATGTTTAGTGACAAAAGTTGGTGTTGTTATTGCATCAACCAGCAGGGGCTAATTGGGTCATGCTGACCAACCAAACCTTAACTTTATGGTCTTAATCCCCTTTTAATTTAGACATACCATTAAAAAAAATGTAACTGCATATACTCTCTAAGTTTCTTAGCCACACTTTGCTCTATCTAGTGACAACATCAAACAGCATCAGGTGTGGAATCTTTAGACAGGTGAGATAGTTTTTTCAGTGACATTAATCAGATATATCCTCAGGCTGTTCTCTTGCTCCCTGGACCCAGCACTGCCTCAGACAGGAGGACTGCATCACATCATCATGGAATGAACACCACTGTTGGGGAGCTGAACTTACACTAAATGAAATAAGCAGAACTATACCAATTTCAACATTTTTTCGCAAACGATGCTTGCTGATGATGCTTCCGTCAAACTGCATTGGCAATGACAACAATTCAAGGGAGTCGTTTAGGAAAAATAACTAAAATGCCCTCTTTTGTTTATGTGATTAGTTGGCACATGTTATGAGATCTTAGATTACAATAAAATTGAAATAAAAAGGGTTATTTGAATTGAATGTCTTAACCTTTGGCAGTCCAATCAAATGCTAAGTCAAGAAAGCGATGTAAAACCTCTTAGCTGATTTCACTTATGATTCATCACTCACACTGGACAGGAAAGGTCAAGTGCATTGCATTAAGGGATACAGTACTTCAGCAAAAGCTCTGTTGTGTACTGCTCATTTTGTCAAATGTTCACAGTATTTCATACTATACAGCTGGCACAAATGTTGTATGGTAGTATAATATTGCAAACAAATGCATTAGAATGCAGTTACATGTGAGAAAGTGCCATGATAACATGTTAAGATATCAATGCAGATGTTAAGATTTTCTTACTCTCTTAGTCTCTGGCTCTTTGGATGTGCATCTAAGAAAAGATGATCTAGTTTCTAAATCATCAAACAGCAGGCACCAGACTTATAATCTGTTCTACAACCAAAGTCCCTTTCCCAGTTCTAAATCCTTGTTCCAGCACACTTGCGTCTCACGGCTGGTTTGGGACCTAATGGGTGACGTCATTGCTGGGAGATGGGGGCCATTTACTGCCCTGCTTTCCCTGTCATCCATAATAAGTTACCTGCTGCCATGCTGTGATGTATTCTGTACGTAGATGCTAGAGAAATGTTCACGGATCATCCTCACAGTTTGTCTCTAGTAGTGTTAATCATTGCATTCTCTACATGGGTGTAGAGTAGACACTTAATTTATTGTCAAGCATAATCAATTTTTTATTAAAGCATTTTTGAAATCTATCTACAGTCAAAAATATGCAGCAGTAAGATTTTTTTAACATGTTTGAAAGAAGTCTCTTATGCTCCTCAAGATTTATATGATCCAAAATACAGTAAAACAACAATATTGTGAAATATTATGATAGTTTAAAAAGAACCCTTTTCTTTGTTCATATATATTAAAATGTTATTTATTCCTGTGATGTCAAAGCTGAATTTTCAGCATTATTACTCCAGTCTTCAGTGTCACACGATCCTTCAGAAATCATTCTAATATTCTGATTTGGTGCTCAAGAAACATTCCTTATTATTATCAATGTTGGTGTAATGGTCACCAGCTGGAGTGCCCTTGAGAGCCAGCCAGAGGGCACTCAGAATATTGTCATTCCTTCACAAACTAAATCTCCCATAATTCTCGACCTGGACTTATCAGCACTCATTGTTTTCAGCTGTGTCTCATTACCTTGTTTAACTCACACAATAATAGCCTGGTTTTCACATTCATTCCCTGCGAAGTCTTGTTTAGTGTTATACTGCAATTCCGAGCATTCTCCCTGGTTTCATGTCTCTTGGTTTTTGGATTTCTTGCCTGTTCTGTGGATTACTCTTTTGCCCGTGTTCCCTGCCTTGTTGTGTTTGTTTGTATAGACTGCCTGCATGTGTTTGACCCTGCCTGTACTTTGGATTATGTTTTTGGATTACCCGGTTCAATAAATACTGCATTTGGATCAACAACCTTTGTGTCTCAGAGCAGTTTGTAACAGAAGACTTATAGACAATATAGATCCAGCGGTTGATTTGGTCCTCATGCGCCAAGGTAACCGCACCCTGGAAAGGACATTCATATTTTCTTGGACATTGCAAATGTTTCTGAACTGCCAGATTGTGCTCTCATCGACTTTTTCTGTTACGGGCTTAACCATCCGCTCAAGGACTTTAATCCATGATGTTAATCCACGATGCTCCTCGAGGGTCGTTCGGTGATTTTTTGTATTATGGCCTGCTTTTGTGTGGTTCCTCCTTCACTGTTGGGGAGGTTGAGGTGGACATGTCCCCCAAACGTTTTTTGGGGAGGAGGATCACACTCCAAGATCCAGTGGCCATAGAGCTTGGCCCTCCACAGTCACCAGCATGTCCAGGTCTGCTTCTTCACATCATGCCTGCCGAGCCTGAGACGGTTCTGGAAAAGACAGCACTCATCATAGTCGCCAAGGCGATTTTTGAATGTATGGGCAGTACGCACATCGGCTCCAGCCCATGAATCCTTGGCCAAGATGGCCTCCGCCTTTCCAGAGTCTCGTCCTGTCATGGCCGCCACCACGCCTGTGTCTACAGACAAGATGGCCGCCTCTGCCCCTGAAGCGTCGGATCCGCCCTGGCCCTCTGAACCGTCGGCTCCACCCGGGATGCCTGCTCAGCCTGCTCCGCTCTGGACTCATGCTTCGCCCTGGATGCCTGCCTGGCCTGCTCCACCCTGGATGCCTGCTCCACCTCAGTCTCCAGGCCCTCTTCCGCGCCATGGGGCTGGCCCTCTATCCCACCCTCGGGTCCGCCTCCGCTCCACCTCCCTCCTGGACAATTTTTTGAGGGGGGGGCTATGTAACTGTCACCAGCTGGAGTGCCCTTGAGAGCCACCAGAGGGCACTCCACATCAGAATAAAACTACATCTCCCATAATTCTGGACTTATCAGCGCTCATTGTTTTCAGCTGTCTCAAATTGTTTAACTCACACTATAATAGCCTGGTTTTCACATTCATTCCCTGCGAAGTCTTGTTTAGTGTTATACTGCAATTCCGAGCATTCTCCCTGGTTTCATGTATCTTGGTTTTTGGATTTCTTGCCTGTTCTGTGGATTACTCTTTTGCCCATGTTCCCTGCCTTGTTGTGTTTGTTTGTATGGACTGCCTGTGTTTGACCCTGCCTGTACTTTGGATTACGTCTTTGGATTACCCGGTTCAATAAATACTGCATTTGGATCCACAACCTTTGTGTCAGAGCAGTTTGTAACAGTTGGAAACACTTATGATGCTTAATTTTTGTTGAAACAGCATTTATATGAACTTGGAATATTCTCTAACACGTCTTTTTTTTTGTCAATTTGGTTAATCTAGTGTAGCCATGCCAAATAAACATGTTAATTTTTTTCTTTAAAAAGGTCAAGTGAACCCCAAACTTTTTCATAATTTTATAATTATGCTATGCAGTTATGCAGACTAAATTCAGCAAATTCAGTCTGGAATATAAATGCCATCTCAAGGCCTTCCAGCATCTGTGGCTCTCTCAATGGAGGGTGATTATGTTGACTCTGAGAAACCAGAATGACATAGATCTTACCTTCTATGGAAACTCTTTGTCTGGGTGGCTGCTATGGAAACACTGGCAGAGAGAGTGAAGGTTGGGAAATACTGATGACTGAATATGAAATTAATAATACAGGGTTATGCAGGCTGTTAGTTGCATAACTCACATTGACCTGTGACATTACATCTATGCTGATTATACTGATGAAGGTGTAGGTAAAAAAATAGTATATGTACATTGATTAATGATCATTGCAACCCATGACTTGACAAACAAGCATTTTAAATCCTGCCTCTAAGCAAATGATTTTTGTCTCTGCAATCTGGATAATCACCACTCAGACTCCCCTGCAGCAATAAGATGATGAAGGTTTTGCACGGTATTATAAATAAGACAGGTGGATATCTGCTCTTTTTTGACTTGCAATCTTGTATGCATCTTAAAAGACGGCCACTACTGTGAGTATAAAAGATCACAATTGGCCCACTGGAGATTGGCAAATTTGATTAGATTGCTGTGAGTATCCTTTCATCTTCACATCATTGCTTCTAGTTTCCTTGGCTTTCAGTTGCATAAATGGCCTTTCTGTGCTGACTAGGAAGCTGGCTACCTGTATAGAAATACTGTGTTTTATGTGTGGTATACTACAGTAGGCTGTACAGTCCAACATCAAGATCAGGAGAACCAATGTGAAGAAAGCAGCACCACACCTCTCAAAAAATAAGCCATTTTCTTAGGTGTAGTATCAATACAGATTTGCATATTTGATTGCAATTCATTTAGGCCTTAGTAGCCTATATTTCAGTTATGTCCATTTTTTTTCTCACAAATGAACGAAATTATATCTGCTAGTGGTGTTTCAGACTTTGTGAACTCTTCATTAAAAGAATTGACTGATGAGAGATTCGTTTCGGGATTAGTGTATACTGCTCGCTTCACTAAAGAACCGACTCATAAGAGTCATTTGTGCGTGAGTCCGTCTACATGTCGTGTATGTTTTTGATTCAATAAAAAAAAACGGCTCTTAAGAGTTATTTTTTAGTGAATTGGACTACTACTAGATTTTCGTGCAGCCCCCGATGACAACTCGAACTCGATAGACGCACGGATGTTTGTTGCCATTGTTTCGAAATTGCATGTTCTATAATTGCATCATATAGCATAGGCTTCCTTACGCGCCAGAGAAACAAGCGCGCAGCCATCTTTAGAATTTTGTTTGAACTTCGGTTTCTATTAAATCGCTGTCGAAGAGTAATTTGCTGGTGAAGTAGATTTACTTGTTGTAGAGTAGTAAACGCATTAACTTTTCATCAGATGTCACCATGAAATTGCATTTAAGAAGCAAATATAGTGTGAGAAGTGTAATTTTATGATATTTTTAGATTATGATGTTCCACAAAGAGTCAATCTTGGGTCTCTATATTGCTGTTCAGCATATATGTTAATGACATATCTGATGTCTGTCAAAGACGATTGTTTTTCATGCACATGCAGCTGAGCTGACTATACAGTTACATCAGCAAAAAATGGAGTGTTTCAAACCTAATGCCAAGAAAACTGTCCAAAGTGAAACCTGCAGTTGGCCTACATGTAGAAGAGAGCCTGCCTTTAGTTTTTCAGGAGCTTAGATATACAGGTGAAACTCGAAAAATTAGAATATCGTGCAAAAGTTCATGTATTTCAGTAATTAAAATTAAAAGGTGAAACTAATATATTTAGTATAACTATATACGTGCATGATTATACTTTTCAGAGGGCCGACATTTCTGTATTTAAAATCCTTTTTTTTATTGATTTCATGTAATATTCTAATTTTCTGAGATTTTGAATTTGGGGTTTTCATAAGCTGTAAGCCATAATCATAAAAATTATAACTTTTGCACAATATTCAAATTTTTCGAGTTTCACCTGTATAGGAAACAGCTGAAATTTTATCCAGACTGTAAGAAATATTATATTTGGTAACCTTAAAATGTGCTTCACGTGGTAATATTTTAGTCAAGTCAGTATAGATAAAATAATTGATACAAATTAATGAATACATATGTAATTAATATGAATAAGTAATTGGTTGCACGGTTAAACATTTTATAATGCAGCTAATTTATATTAATATAAATTATTACTTATTATTACATTACTTATGTACTGTGTAACAATTATCCAATATGACAAATAGTCACACAAAAATATGACTAATTTTATACCTATTAAAACAGTATGTAATCAAACACTAAAAGGTCAAAATAATGAACGATTATGACATCTTGACCGTGTATGACCTTTTTAATAGGGATCACTTTGTGTAAATTAGATGCATAGCTTTTTAAATCCTGTTTTCTTGTTCATTTAACTTATATATTTGTTCATAGAATTACAGTACAAAAATCTAAATGCTTATACAAGAGATCATTGCATAACACCATTAAGAAAATGTGCTCTAGCTCAATCAGCCTCTTTCTTTCAGATGTGAAATGCTGACGATTGTTTTTCATGTACATGCAAAAATGTGTGGAATGAAAATAATTTGAAAGTGTATTTGTAAAGCAGTGGGACTGAAGAACCTGAAAAAGCTAAATCTAAAATGTCTGCATGATGACAATGAAAAGGAACAGAATATCAAAACAAAATAATTGCAGGTCTTATTTTTCATTACTCAAAATTCAGCACCATAGACAGTCCAGTTAGGATGAGTTGATTTTCAGGACCTTGGACAAGAACTCCAACGAGCAGAAAAGTATTTTGAAATGGACCTTTGTTAATGTTTGTTAGGGAATAAACTATGATAAGTAGTTATTTTCCTTATCCAACAACATTCTTACACCTTGGTTACATGTTAATATTGAGAAAACTGTAATACCTATGATTTTGTTCTTTTTACAAGAGGATTTCAGTGATTATTGCAGTAGTAATTTTGGTGCTTTTGTGTGTTTATCTGTTCCAGACAGAGCAGCTGGAGAATGCGGGAGAAAATGGATCACAAAGGTAGAGAAAATCCAAAATACTTACCTCAGAGTGTGAGACCATCTGCGCTTAAATTAAACTGGAAGACTCTCTCTTGACCACACCACTTTTTTGAGACTTCTTTCTTTTTCTTTCTTTCTTTCTTTCTTTCTTTCTTTCTTTCTTTCTTTCTTTCTTTCTTTCTTTCTTTCTTTCTTTCTTTCTTTCTTTCTTTCTTTCTTTCTTTTTTCAACACATCATCACTACTATTATATACAGTATATACAATATATATATATATACACACATGTGTGTGAGTGTGTGTGTGTGTGTGTGTGTGTGTGTGTTGAAGAAAGAAAGAAAGAAATCTATCTATCTACGTGTTGAAGAAATCTATCTATCTATCTATCTATCTATCTATCTATCTATCTATCTATCTATCTATCTATCTATCTAGGTTGTAGCTCAAACACACCTGGTGCATCTAATGAAGCCTACTGCAGTAAATAATTTTGAGACTGCAGAAGTCATTAAAAGTTGCATTTTCAGTTGAATTTGGGGAAACCACTTGAAACATTTTTTTTGTGTTGAGCTATTTCAATTACTTTTGTTTGATTTGTTCATTGCAAACAGCTGAAAGTAAACATGATTTGCATTGGGGGTTGAATCATTTTATGTCTATTTTTGCTTCCAAACAAAAATAGTTCCAAACAAACAAGCAACACAAAGTAGTGATGGTTCATTCCTGAATTAAAAATGATTGAATTTATCTGTCAGTATAAGTCAAGTCAGTGTAATTTTAAGTATATTTCTAATAAGTACATAAAGTATATTTCTGAGAAGTATAAAATGCAGACTGAAAGTGTACTTTCTTATTTTTAGTTTACAAGTAATATACTAATAGCACACTTGAATCAACTTTTTTGTAAGGGTCCCCATTGATGTAGATGCAGTGGTTCTTTAATGTTTCTGTTTGGCATGAGAGGCTGGTTCTTTATTGGCCCGAGGACACATCCTCTAAAATCTGCCTCACATCACTGTGAAATTTGCCCCGTGGCTGAGTCTTCAGATTTGATTGACTTTTGAGCTGATTAGTATTGAAGCGCCTCTCCTTCCTTTGTCCCTTTCACCTCCAGCTATCTTCAAGATTAACAACCTGCTGGCAACATATTCAAAGTCACAGCCCAGAGCTCCACTTAAAGTCATAATCTAATCAGATACGAGACCCTGGCCAAACCACAAAAGCCTTTTAAAAGGGAGAATAACAGTTCAGCGGTTATGCCGAAGTTAGGAGAGAAGTCATGTGCTTAGTTATAATGGGACATTTTAAATAATGCCTCTAAAGACATCATTTTGGTATGGTTCAGGGCGATGGTTCATAGCCCTTTTAAGAGGGTTATTAAACAGTGCAGGAAGGCTGTATGAGGTCTTAGAGATCTGTATGTGGACTGAAAGGCTGAAGCTTTAGAAAGAAGACTAGGAGTTGGCACAAGAACAGCCGAACTGCAGCCAATGAGACGAGAGCCTGAAGAATCTTTACTGCGAGCTGTCTGGCAACAAAAGTGCGGCGTTGAAAGGCAAATAAATCTGTTGCACACATTCCCTGTTTGTTAGTAGAAAAGATTTGTGGCTTACATCCTCAAACCAAGTACTATTTTTGAAGAGCTGGAGAGAACATGAAATCCCATAAATAAAAATACCGCGGAACCGGACGTTCTCTTTTCAGCATCTCGCACTGATCACAGTGTTTGAAAAGTCACAATGGACAATTGTTTTTATATTTCAGCATTTATTATAAATGTCTTATCCGGGCATATCATTCTTTTTAAAATTCATGTGCCCTCATTATCTTCAATCAAAAACATGGAAAGGCATGAAAACTCTGACCAAAAACAGGAACATGAACATAAACATAGGAAACAAGACTACCGGAGACTGGGCATGGAACAAACATTACTCAACAAGGACACAGGGCAAACATGAGGGCTTAAATACATACAGGACTAATGACAAGACAAGGAACACCTGTGAACATTTAAACAATCAACCAACGACAACATGACACAGACAAGGGAACACAAAGCAGGATCACATGACTAAAACGGGGGATCACATGACAGACCAGAACTCAGGAACAAGAAACAAACACCCAAAACGTGACATGTAGTCAGGAGGGACAGCTTTCTTTTCCAAGATGCATTTTTGACATGGAGCTACTTGATGTCCACCAATCCAAGAAAATGACACTGATATAAAAATGATCAGAGAAAAAACACCAGAGTGGGAAAAGAAAGAAACTGGGAAACTTAGTTAAAAAAACAAAACAGTTTGACATTTTTAAGTTTGCTTAATTTAAACTGGGTAAATAGCATTGTGAAGGGGCTTCAATTTGGCACAATTCCAGCAAAAGATGGGTCTAGTCAATGTCTTTGGCTGTGAATTGAGTGCAACATGACTGAAATCCTTCAGGGTGATGTAGTTCACCCTTGATTAAGTAGGTACTTAGAGAAAACCAGGTCATGATACAGATCAATATATTCCACAAGCGTGACATGAACCAGATTGATGCCAGATATGACGATTTACCCAAATGAGGAGGAAATGCTTAAATGCTGGGGAATGGGGAAAAAGAGGCATGGCATTGTGGCTCTCAGACCAATATTAACGAAAACTGCACTTGTATAAAACGAATAAATGGGACACAAAAAAACAAACTTAGTTAATTGCACACAGCCAAGGGCATTTCATGGTGCCTATTCAGTATCTGATCAGCCATACTGTAAGCTATTCTTTCCGCATCCTATACTTTTTTAAAAAATAATACAAGCAGCAGGTCAGTGCCCAGATCAAATTGGATCATCTCCAGCCTCTGTTTAATGCCATATGCTTGCATCAGGGTCAATTGGTCTGAAGACCATGCATTGCCCATGCAGGATCAATTCAACAAGTGATTCAGGAAAAAAGGAAATTGAAATGTATTGATTTTTTGACATGACCGTAGTGAAAAAGGTAAATTATTTAACAAAGCTCACATTCTGGTATTGTAAACTAGAGTAATATCATAAAGTCTTTCAAAAAAAAAAGAAAAGAAAAAAAAAAGATACTGTTTTATGCAATTATGCTTTCCTTTTGGTTTTGTTGTGTATTACATCTTTATCATTAAATAAGGGTGTTCTTGCTTTCAACGAGTCCATAAATTAACTTTATGCAACATTTTTATATTTCATTACCATTAGCAATAGTAGCAGAAATCAGAGGGTGTAATAAATTACCAAGATTTACTTTTTCTAGGCTCCTCGGTTGCCTTGAATATGTATTTAAGAAACACAAAACAGTGCGATCAACTTGTTTGTATTAATAGTCTGCCTCTATGTAAAACATTTTCAACCAGATTTGTTTAGAACAAAGAATTTATGATGCTTAGGACCCCCAAATATGATGATCCCCTTGCGAAGGACCCCTTTCAAGGCAGATATATTTTAGTGTAAAGACCTACTTATACTGTGAAAAACAAGTAGCCTGTTATAAATATGAGTAAAATAACATCTGGGAAATATGCAATCTATTAAGTTAAGCACTGTATATTTTTCTACTCACCATCAGAGTACTTAACAAAAAATATTGTAATTTCATGATCTTTAAAAAGCAGAACCAATAATAATGTTATATTTGATAAATTAATTTTATGTTGTTTTATTTACATTTTTAATATGTTTTTACATTTTTCTTTTCAGTGTCCAAACATCTTTATCCCAGCACCATTTTGACAGGGGATGTCAAGAGCAACCAGGTACATGACTGTTTCTTTTCTTTTTCTTTTTTTAACCATAGAGAACACAACTTTTGTTATTCTTCATTTATATCAGGAGCAACTTCTTTTACATTGTGTATGTAACTGTTTTAGAAACTGATTAAAAGTGTTGTTTACAATGTTCAATGTTCAATATACACTATCGTCAAATATGATTGACAGTTAGCATAGAGTTTGGATTGGCGGTATGGTTCTGTTCTGGGCAAGAATAAGGAATTCTTGTTTATATTCTTGTATATCTTACTGTACTCCTTGTTTTTAAAGCTCCTATTTGAAAATCTTTAGCCATTCTAGGGAAGTGCTATTCATTCAGGGGAAGTGCTATTTATTCAAATGTGGATGTAAATGTCTCACTCTTATGGTTCTTAGTTTGTACTTCGTAACTTACATAAATCTAATAAAAGTTCTATCTTATAATGTGAAGGATATTTCAGCCTTGTTAAACAAGCAGGTCATCTGGGTCCTGACAGTCCCTGCTCTAGATGAAAAAAGGGCCAAGACATGCTGTTGGACACACTGAAGGATTCTGGATGAGTAATTACCAGCACCTGCACCTGCTGTGTGACCCATATCATGAGGAAAAGGCAGCACAGGACAGAGGAGGAGGTGACGAGTAATTAAAGTGGCCCATGGAGGGATCACAGCAGACAGGCTTGGGTAAATGACAGCTGGACCTGCGTGTTTACCCAGCACTGAGCCCCCTTCTGACGTACAGGTGGCACAGAGGGTGGAGAAAAGTGAAAATGAGGAGCTAAATTGAGTTTTCCTTATGGATCTTTCCCCATCCTCCAAGGGAACTGAAGCTTGTCCTCCAACTGAGCTCTGCAGTAACAGTTCTGCCAAACAGTTCTGACCTGATTGGTTGTGTCTAGAATTGAAGTTACATAAAATCTCAGAATCGAGATGAACAGAGCGATTAAATGTTTTAAATGTCATTTATATATCATTGCATATTCATGGTGCATGGGTTGGTAAACAAAACATTGATATGCTAAACAAAACAATGAGATGGACTTTAAGATGGACTGGACAAAGATGAGATTCTGTTTAAGAAACTTGTTTATTGGGTCTATGAATAAATGCCAGGAAAGAAAAAGATAAATTGAATAATTATATTTAGAATTTAACTGATTACATTTGGTGAAAGAAATTCAGCACAGAACATCTGACTTTGAAATCTAAGAAAACAGTGACACAGCAGCTATTTGGGTTTGGTATGAAATGTGGATTTGGTGTGAGAAATTGGAACTGTGGAATTGTGTACATAAACCAACCAAGGTTATTGTGGGTGAAGCCTCGAAGGAAGCAGAGTGAATCATAGTGTATTAATCACAGATCAATAATTTAAATTCTGAGTAATAACTTTCAGATATGATACTGTATGACATTATGGTTACACTTGTTTAGAAAGGTTCAGATCATGATTTACTGTAGTTCATATAAAGATAAATAACTCTTTATAATTGATGTTCTACCATTTTAATTTTTGCATGAGTACTGTTTGAAAGTTCTTTTAATTATGTTAATCTTCTATTTATCTATATCTCTCAAAATATATGTTTAGCTTATGACACAAATTATCCATAAACGCAAGAAAATAAGAAGGTTCACTTCTTTCTAAATAAATTAACATATACTTTTTTTTTAGTGACACAATATACAGTTCAGCAGTTTGGGTCAGTAAGAATTTGTTTTAAAATTAACTTTTTACAGCAAGTATGCATTAAACTGGTCAAAAGTGACCGTAAAGTCACAAAAGGTTTCTATTTCAAATAAATACCGCTCTTTTGAACTTTCTATTCATCAAAAATGTAAAAGAAAAATGTATCATAGTTTACACCAAAATATTAAGCAGCACAATTGTTTTCAACATTGATCAAAATAAATATTTCTTGAGCACCAAATAAGTTTATTAGAATAATTAACTTAAAAGGATCATGTGACTGAAGACTGGAGTAATGACCGCTGACAATTCAGCTTTGCCATCACAGGAATATATTACATTTAATATAACTATTTTCATAAAAAAGTTATTTTACATTTTAAATTACATTTTTTATCAAACAAATGTAGCCTTGGTGTGCATAGGAGGCATCTTTCAAGAAATGAATGCTTCTTGATAACCCAACATTTATGCAAATATATGTACAATAATGCAGAAATATAAAACTTATGACAACAAATAAGATCTACATTCCATTTAAACTGATCATTTACATCAGTATCCCATCTAACCTGAGCAGTATGCAATTAAAAAGAGTGGCCTGACCTCTTGCAGCCCTCCTATTGCTTCTCAGGGGGAGACAGCTGGATCAATCCACATTTCCAGCTCTGGGAAGAGGTCGCAGGTAATAATAGCACCTATACAAGCTTGCTATTTATATGCACTGATGTTTTGGTGCGAAGGTGGGCAGACAGGGATTAATCTCCTGATGTGCGTCACCAATTACCAAGACCTCTAAAAACAGCTCTGAAATGTGAAAATCCACACGACACCAGCATTAAAGTCATCCTACGGTGCTAGACCTGAGCTAACAGTGCTGTTACCAATGATAAAACAGCAGCTTCCTCTCAGACGATGAGTCAGAGCTGGAGGTTTGGCCCGAGAGTGACTGTTTCAAAAGAACTATAGAACACAAAATTGGATTCACCGCTGATACATTTCAAAGAGCCCAGCTTGCTATTACTGTTTTAAACATGATGACCGATACGGTCAAAAGACTCTATTCAAGGTCATCTGATGAATGAGAATGTATTTAAAACTACCATCACTTGCATCACTAATGCGCATCTCTTGAGTTGGGAAATCAAAAAGATCACATGGTTCTTTTCGTACTGAGATGTGACTAAAACTGCCGTACAAGTTAAGACACGGCCCACATCTGCAAGGGCGACGACCCTGAGATAAGTGGGAGGTGTTAAAACACCTCTCAGTGGCCTGGTTGTTTCTCATCAGCATTTCTGAGACACGTGATCCTAACAACAGGTCTGTGTGTGAAATGTGATGAATATGTGGGGGATGTGAAGTTCACGGAGTTCGAGAATCTATGTGGTCGTTTCTCACAGTTTTCACCGCATGCAGATGGTCTGCTTGTCCTCTAAAAAGAAAAGGAACTCAAAACTCATAATTCTGTCATAATTTTCTCATCCACATTCTTTCAAGAAATACTAAAGTTGAATGAATGAATAAATTAATACATTAATAAATGAGTGAAGTTTTAAAGCTTCAAAAAGGACACAAAAGCACTGTAAAAATTCTGTAAATGTGGTTCATATGACTGATTTATTAGACATTACATAACTTTTTAATTTCAGTGAACATTTATTGGGCTATTTATTGTGTAGCCTAATAATCCAAATCTTCTAGCCATTCAGTAGCTTTGTGTGTGGAGCAGATTTTAAATATGAATACTGAAGTTTCCCAGCAAACAATTTTGCGTTTAAAAGACGTCTAATAGCCATTCAAACAGCCCTGATGTCTAGGCTAAAACAAGGTGGCAAGTAAAAGTTGTGAAGTTAGTTTATACAGTTGATAAAGGTATTGTTACGTGGAAGGACGGAGAACCCAGGCGCAGACAGCAGATGATGTTCAAAGGATTTATTTAGGACAAAAACAGAAAACAAAACCCACGAGGGGGCAAAACAAGACAGGGTAGGACACACCAGACTAAGACTAGAAACTAAGACAGGAACAAAATTAAGACACGAACAGACACTTCTTGAATAACAGGTTACTCAATGAATTACTCACTGTTAGAATCACACTACATCAAACAGAGTCAAACAATGAACCGACACAGGACAGCAAACACAAGGGGATTATAAAGGGAACACTAATGACAAGGACAGGTGAAATTGACTAGACAATAATGACGAGACGAGGATAACAAGGAGGCGGGGTAACGAAACGAGACAACACAAGCACATGGCCCAAGCAAAAGGCCATGTGCTTGTACACAAAACATGGGTCTGCCATGATCCTGCCACAAGACTAGAGAAATCAAAGACATGATGGCAGAATCATGACAGAACCCCCACCTTAAGGAGCGGCTTCCAGACGCTCCTCAAAGGGACACTAAGCACAAGACAAGACAGAACGAGACATTGACAAAAACCAACAAAACATAGCGAACATCAACAACGGTATACAAGAATAAACTATAACAGGGTTCGGGTGAAACATCAAAAACAACATACAAGGCAGAGGGGGTGGAGGAAACACAAAGTCCATAGGGGGTGGTCCAGGAAAGATGGGTGTGCTGGGGGTCTTAGGTCCACGGGATGAGGGCTGAGGACGAGGACTCTGGGCAGGTTTAGACGGAGACACACGAGGAGAGGACTTGGGGGAAACAGTCCGGGGCTTAGTGGAGACAGGGACAAACGGGGAAACAGTCCGGGGACTAGTGGAAACAGGGACAAACGGGGAAACAGTCCGGGGGCTGGTGGAGACAGGGACGAACGGGGAAACAGACTGGGATACTGCTTCAGTGGTAGCAGCAACAGATTCAGACATGGAGGACACAGAGGATGAGGAAACGGGACCCCTGACGGGGGACATGGCAGGTGAAGGGGCAGGACTGGGTGCAGCGCTCTCCGTGGCGGGCTCGGGTGCAACGCTCACGGGGACAGGATCGGGTGCAGCGCTCACAGTGGTAGGCTTGGGTGCAGCGCTCACAGACACAGTGGGCTCGGGACAAGACATGACGGGCACATCGAGGATCTTGACAAGCTTGGCAAGGTAGTTTGCTAGAGTCTCGGCAGCAACAATGATAGGCATCTGCTTACGAGCAGACACCGCTTGCAGGACTGCTTCTGCAGCAGCGGGCTCTGGAACAGCGCCTGCAGCAGCGGGCTCTGGAACAGCGCCTGCAGCAGCGGGCTCTGGAACAGCGCCTGCAGCAGCGGGCTCTGGAACAGCGCCTGCAGCAGCGGGCTCTGGAACAGCGCCTGCAGCAGCGGGCTCTGGAACAGCGCCTGCAGCAGCGGGCTCTGGAACAGCGCCTGCAGCAGCGGGCTCTGGAACAGCGCCTGCAGCAGCGGGCTCTGGAACAGCGCCTGCAGCAGCGGGCTCTGGAACAGCGCCTGCAGCAGCGGGCTCTGGAACAGCGCCTGCAGCAGCGGGCTCTGGAACAGCGCCTGCAGCAGCGGGCTCTGGAACAGCGCCTGCAGCAGCGGGCTCTGGAACAGCGCCTGCAGCAGCGGGCTCTGGAACAGCGCCTGCAGCAGCGGGCTCTGGAACAGCGCCTGCAGCAGCGGGCTCTGGAACAGCGCCTGCAGCAGCGGGCTCTGGAACAGCGCCTGCAGCAGCGGGCTCTGGAACAGCGCCTGCAGCAGCGGGCTCTGGAACAGCGCCTGCAGCAGCGGGCTCTGGAACAGCGCCTGCAGCAGCGGGCTCTGGAACAGCGCCTGCAGCAGCGGGCTCTGGAACAGCGCCTGCAGCAGCGGGCTCTGGAACAGCGCCTGCAGCAGCGGGCTCTGGAACAGCGCCTGCAGCAGCGGGCTCTGGAACAGCGCCTGCAGCAGCGGGCTCTGGAACAGCGCCTGCAGCAGCGGGCTCTGGAACAGCGCCTGCAGCAGCGGGCTCTGGAACAGCGCCTGCAGCAGCGGGCTCTGGAACAGCGCCTGCAGCAGCGGGCTCTGGAACAGCGCCTGCAGCAGCGGGCTCTGGAACAGCGCCTGCAGCAGCGGGCTCTGGAACAGCGCCTGCAGCAGCGGGCTCTGGAACAGCGCCTGCAGCAGCGGGCTCTGGAACAGCGCCTGCAGCAGCGGGCTCTGGAACAGCGCCTGCAGCAGCGGGCTCTGGAACAGCGCCTGCAGCAGCGGGCTCTGGAACAGCGCCTGCAGCAGCGGGCTCTGGAACAGCGCCTGCAGCAGCGGGCTCTGGAACAGCGCCTGCAGCAGCGGGCTCTGGAACAGCGCCTGCAGCAGCGGGCTCTGGAACAGCGCCTGCAGCAGCGGGCTCTGGAACAGCGCCTGCAGCAGCGGGCTCTGGAACAGCGCCTGCAGCAGCGGGCTCTGGAACAGCGCCTGCAGCAGCGGGCTCTGGAACAGCGCCTGCAGCAGCGGGCTCTGGAACAGCGCCTGCAGCAGCGGGCTCTGGAACAGCGCCTGCAGCAGCGGGCTCTGGAACAGCGCTTGACGAAGGATGGGAGGCTCCCCTCTTCCTCCTCTTTCTCCTAGGTCGGGAAGCAATGGCCACAGCAGGACTCGTGATCGGCTGGACGGGCTCAGTGGAAGACAAAACAGGAACTGGGAAGACCACTTCTGGTAGAGTGAGCTCAGATGACGATGACTCCGAGGGGGAATCCCAAGAAACCCGTCTCCCTCGTTTACCACGGAGGTCAGTGGGTGTGGAAGACGCCTCTGGAGTCGTGGGGGAACCAGCCTGGTCCCCAAGCGTAGCAACGGCTAGCAGACGACCCTCAGGGATCACAGGAAGTGTAGCGGGAGATGAAGACTTTGTTGTATCCTGCAGTTCTCTCCGAGACAGACTGTCCACCATACTGTGGAACGGGCGGCTGACCAGTCTCTCTCGTTCAGCTAGAGAAGGAGGGACGTTGAGACCCGCGATGAGGTAGCGATTTACTAGGATCTCCGGCAAGAAGAACCTTCTCTCCTCCACGACCTGGGCGTATTTCCTCAGGGTCAACTTACCCTGAGGAGGGAAAGGAAGCTTGCCTTCCAGGCTGTCAGCGATGGCCGACTGCCACCATCGTTCGGGGTCAGACGGCTGCAGAGTAGGGAAAATAGTTGCGCTGTCTGCTGGGTTCTTTCTTGGTCAGTTCATTCTGTTACGTGGAAGGACGGAGAACCCAGGCGCAGACAGCAGATGATGTTCAAAGGATTTATTTAGGACAAAAACAGAAAACAAAACCCACGAGGGGGCAAAACAAGACAGGGTAGGACACACCAGACTAAGACTAGAAACTAAGACAGGAACAAAATTAAGACACAAACAGACACTTCTTGAATAACAGGTTACTCAATGAATTACTCACTGTTAGAATCACACTACATCAAACAGAGTCAAACAATGAACCGACACAGGACAGCAAACACAAGGGGATTATAAAGGGAACACTAATGACAAGGACAGGTGAAATTGACTAGACAATAATGACGAGACGAGGATAACAAGGGGGCGGGGTAACGAAACGAGACAACACAAGCACATGGCCCAAGCAAAAGGCCATGTGCTTGTACACAAAACATGGGTCTGCCATGATCCTGCCACAAGACTAGAGAAATCAAAGGCAGAATCATGACAGGTACAGAGAGAATTGAACATTTAAGCTCACATGTAGTCATTTTATAGCTTTATCTATTGATTCTTAAGTGTATTTATATTATCTTTATATATTTATTCATTTAAACTGTGCGTAATAATAATTGATAAAATAAAATTGAACGTGATCGATTAAGGGTATAATAATTACATAAATAATATCTATATCATTATATCGAATTATTATTCTATAAGTTATTATATAAGCATCATGCTACTAAAAGCCAGACAATTTTGTCTATAAAAATCATTTGCTATGTAGTGACCTTTGTTTTGGAGTAGAAACAGGTGGAGTGACTTTATCGCAACAGATGTATCACTTTGCTCACAACTGATTGGTCCAAGTTCGGGTTTGCAACCTCTTACCTAGAACATAACCTGCCCCGGACCAGGTTAGCCGTGGAACCTAAGTTACTATGGCGATGAACACCACTAAAAGCCAAACCACTTTCATGGTGCCTAAAACCCAGTGTTGGCACAAACTAAACTGAAACATATCTGGCTAACCCCCTAAACCGGCTTCATGGTATAGGCCACTGGTAGTATAACATGTATATATCTGCTCTTTTAGAAAAACTTCTAAACACAAACTTGTTGAGTGCACAAGACATTTCAATTTCAGCTCTGCCTTCTCACAGGCCGAATGAAACAGCCAAGATGGCTGTAAGGTCTGAGACCCTGCCGGCTAGCTTTAATCTCTTTCATATGGCTTTTTCCCTCCCTCAACTGTTATTTTGCCAGTCTCCTGGAGATATATAGGTCAATCAGCTACCATGGGATTTCTGTTTGATGACTCAGAGGAAACTGATGGGATCAAGTGTGTCACGTCACGACTGAAAGAGTGTGAAAACGGGAGTGGGGATATTTTTAACATGATCTTGGGGAGATAAAATGAGGTGCTTGTTTACTGTTGATTGAAAAATGTTCTAGATTATTTGATTTGCATACTCTGGTGGATATAGGACTGTGATGAGGCACATTCCTCAAGCACTCTCTGATGGTACTTGATAAGGGCTGTTTGTCTGAAGTCAATCTTTTTTCTTTTTTTGCTTTTCTACACCAACAGTAAAATAACTGTGGCCATTTTATATACGTAGGCAAAAAAGGAAACATATATGCAGTGTAAATAGTTGTTCTGTAAGTAACTAATAAATGTTGTATTTTTTTAGAGTAGAGTAGTGTTTAGAGTTCAGTTTAATGCTGTCTATTTAATCACCCTCATTGTGATTAATGTTCTTTCTATCTAAATGCAAGTTCTTAGCAAATATCAAGCATAGACTTGGTGTGTTAAAACCATAGTAGACCAAATAGAAAAAAAATATTCTGAATGTTTAAAGTTAGCATGAAAACAAAAATTATATATTTTTTTATGTAATATTGGGGTATTTTTTTTAATAAATCATTTATCTGTACACCTAATTTTTTTTCTTAATTTGGGTTCCCTTGTAATCTTTAATTAAAATAACTTCCCCAGAGTCTCGCAACGACAACTCTTCTTTGATGACATGCTTACAACCAGTCACTCGAAATTATATCACAGCAATTGCAAACCACAATGATCAAACGGTCCAATCAAGTCCTGCCCTACATTTTTTCTTGTTCGAGAAGCCATTTCACAATTGGATATACATCACAATAGGGTAAAACAAAATAGATTTGTAAAGAAACTTGAAATTTGTCTACAAGCTAATTTCAAGCATTTAAGGTTAAGCCTTTAGTACGAAAGGACCTGAAGATCATGAGCTATATTCAGTCAGGTGGTCCAAACCATAGACAGATACTGTATATGTATGCTGACACCCATCTGTCAGTATCTCAACAACATGACAGAAGGCTTATTCAATTAACCGTACCACCAATCCAATTAACAGGCAACTCGTTATTTGCTGCCCACTCCCTTATTCTCTCCTCATTCATCTTCCACCTGTCTCATCAGTCTCCCTTCACCTCTTTCCATTCCATGTCCATCTGTTTACTTCTTGTCTGTCCACTTTCCATCACATTTCTTTATATCTGTTCCACTCCTCCTCTCCTTTACCCTGCCTTGTGCTTCTCACCGGCCAATCACTTGAGAGCATGTGATGAGAGCAATCATTATGGTCATGCCAGCAAACAGATCACCCTTCAAATGGTTATTGACATGCATATCAATCAATTGTTTTTGCTCAATAAGAAAGTGTTTAAGTTGACATGCCAAGATATATTGCATCTGAAAGTCTCCTGCAGTGTATATGCTCTGCCCTTGAAGGTCATGGTAAAGGTCACACTCCATTCTGTTGATGAAATTAGACAAGTATGCACCATAATCTGGTTTAGGAACAGGTCTCATATTATAATTAAGTTATCTCTGGATTCTTCCCATATCAATTCAGCAAACTGTAAACCAGAGACATCTCTGGCACAGTGAAAATTACAGTTTTTTACGATTGCTATGACAGATTTTTCAATACTTTTAACAATTTTCCAAAACTCTTAACACAGTTAGCAATACATCCGTCTGTGTAAGCTATACTATTAACACATTTCTTGTTGCTTTAACATAAAATGCATACAATTAACACAAATTTACAGTTTTTTCCAATCGCTATGACAGTTTTTTCAATACATTTAACAAGTTTCCTAAACTCTTAACGCACCAACACACCTAAAACACACAATTGGCAAAACGGTTAATTTCATGCTCAAAATCACACATTGTAAACTAAACTCCAAAACTAATTTTCAAAATACAATAATACACTAACACAATACACTATGTCTAACAAAACACTGCAAACATGTTTCAAAATCAAATAATTATTCAAAACACTAACACATGTTCTCTTCCAACAGGAACATTTAGTCAATCATAACACAATGACAAAAAAACACTATCATCAGCTGAAATTACAGAAACTGCATTATTTTATGTGTCAGGTCTGCCCTTATACAATAGACAGTATATTGTATTGATTATAGATTGTGTTTTGCACTCTAGTTTCTTTTGACGCCTCTCTACATTTTTGTTTTGTTGGGTTTAGTAAATGCATGCATTTTGTTTCTTTTGTTGCAGAAATTCAATACAAAAAATGAATGACCATCTCAGAGTAGCTTTATAGAATGTATAGTTTATGAAAAAAAAAGACAGAGACAGAATTGCTGCAGTAAAGACTTTATTTGCAAAAGGACATTGCTGCAAAATATACAAACAGAAAAAGCACTGGAATAATAATTTACTGTAAAAAACAAAGTAATCTTCTAATCTGCCCGGTCTTCTGCACTTGGCCACATGTTCTCATCCACATCACACCTGATATCTTCTCTGGCAAGGCATCGTGGGAAGAATCTTTTGGCATGCCTTATCCACCCCTGGCAGTGTTCAGCTGTGATGTCTTGGCATGCAGCATCCATTGCATCCAGGAGGGACATTTGGTAATGTGGACGATGGTCAAAAACCTTCCATCTCCAGGCTGAGAAAAACTCCTCAATGGGGTTGAGGAAAGGGGAGTAAGGGGCAAGGAAATGGGACATCATCCTTGGATGGGCGTCAAACCAGGCTGTGACTGCACGGGAATGGTGGAATGCCACATTGTCCCATATGATCACATATATTGGCAAGTGGTCTCCCACCTGTCCCCTTTCTACCTCTGGCACCAGTCTTTCGTGCAGGTCTTCTAAAAACAGGAGAAGGCGGTCTGTGTTGTAGGGGCCAATCTCACATTTATGCAGGAGTGCACCGTTGTTGGAGATTGCGGCGCACATGGTAATGTTGGCTCCTCTCTGGCCCGGCACGGTAACTGTGGCCCTTTTGCCAATTATGTTTCTCCCACGGCGACGCCTTTTTGCCAAGTTGAAGCCAGCCTCGTCAACATAGATAATTTCATGTGGGACTTGATTGGCCTCCAACTCCATGACTCTCTGAAAGTAATTAGACACAGTGTATGTAAATGCTGTGCTGTATATCTACTGTATGCCCTAATGTACTCCAGGTTTATAGAGTAGTTTACTGCAAAACACACTGTGTATAGTACAGTAATGACTGTATTGCATAACCTTACCTGTACGTATTGGTGATGGAGTTCTTTGATGCGCTCACTGTTCCTTTCAAAAGGAACTTTGTATAGTTGTTTCATTCGGACTCTGTGTTTAGCTAGAGTCCGAGAAATGGATGTTATGCTGATTGCTGCAATGTTCCCAAAGACAAGGTTGTCCTCTACAACTCTGGACTGAATGTCCTTCAGTTTTATTTCATTGTCTGCAATCACCATGTTGAGAATAGCAAGTTCCTGTTCTTCATTCAGGAGCTTTCCTCTGCCCCCTGAGGGAGGTAGACGTTGAATCCTTAGAGGGACAAAATACAGTTACATTTTAGAGACCGGAGGCATACAGTCACTCTAATACTGTAAATGGCAAATTATTTACACTTTGCTGTAGGAGAAGCAATATCTTACCTGTTGGTTTCTCTGAAAATACGGACAATGGATGCCACTATGTCCCGGCTGAGATTTGGCTGTACTCGTTCACCAGCCTCTCTGTATGATAGCCCGTGGTTTATGACATGGTCAATGATAGTAGCTCTTATTTGATCAGTTACCCTAGCTCTGGTCCTTCTTTGAGCGCCACCACGCATTCTAACTCCTCTCCCTCTACCTTGCCCCACTCCTCTCCCTTGTCCTTGTCCTTGCCCCACTCCTCTCCCTTGTCCTTGTCCTTGCCCCACTCCTCTCCCTTGTCCTTGTCCTTGCCCCACTCCTCTCCCTTGTCCTTGCCCCACTCCTCTCCCTTGTCCTTGTCCCACTCCTCTCCCTTGTCCTTGTCCCACTCCTCTCCCTTGTCCTTGTCCCACTCCTCTCCCTTGTCCTGGTACTCGTCTTCCTCTCCCTCGTGCAGGCATTTTCTTTCTTTCTTTCTTTCTTTCTTTCTTTCTTTCTTTCTTTCTTTCTTTTGTTTTGTGTTGCTCTATATTGTTCCTTTTCCACACAAGATCAGCCCAAAGAGTCCTCTTTTAGAACATATGATCATGCGATTGAAAGAACCTCAACACCTAAATGTGCTTCCTAGATAGGAATCAGCTGTGATTTATATATTTGCATAACTTCAATAAGCTGTTTCTCATTAGCAATGGAATAAGATACAGGGAATATATTTGTGTTTCAATTCACAATATAAACAGCTGTTTACCTTGACTTTAGCCTGGGTTAGGTTTAGAACATGGTGTTATCTGTTCTGACATACAGTGTTAAAGCATTGGTAAATTTGCCAGTAAAAATCCATTGTTTTGGTCTTGTTTGAGCTTGTGTGTAAAAGAAGTTCAAGCATTTTAAATTTGTGTTAATTGTATGCATTTTGTGTTAAAGCAACAAGAAATGTGTTAATAGTGTAGCTTACACAGACTGATGTAGTGCTAACTGTGTTAAGAGTTTAGGAAATTTGTTAAAAGTATTGAAAAAATTGTCATAGCGATTGTAAAAAACTGTAATATGCTTGAACTTCTTTTACACACAAGCTCAAACAAGACCAAAACAATGGATTTTTACTGCCAAATTTACCAATGCTTTAACACTGTATGTCAGAACAGATAACACCATGTTCTAAACCTAACCTTACAGGCTAAAGTCAAGGTAAACAGCTGTTTATATTGTGAATTGAAACACAAATATATCCCCTGTATTTTATTCTATTGTTACTGAGAAACAGTTGATTGAATTATGCATATATATATATCACAACTGATTTCCATCTAGGCAACACACTCAGGTATTGAGGTTCTTTCAATCGCATGACCATATGGTATAAAAGAGGACCTTTGGGCTGATCTTTTGTGGAAAGGAAACAGTAAAGAGCAACAAAAGAAAGAAAGAAAAATGTCTGCACTAGGTAGAGGAAGACGTGTACCAGGACAAGGGAGAGGAGTGGGACAAGGACAAGGACAAGGACAAGGGCAAGGGAGAGGAGTGGGGCAAGGGAGAGGAGTGGGGCAAGGTCAAGGGAGAGGAATGGGACAAGGACAAGGGCAAGGGAGAGGAGTGGGGCAAGGGCAAGGGAGAGGGAGAGGAGTTAGTATGCGTGGTGGCACTCAAAGAAGGGCCAGAGCTAGGGTAACTAATGAAATAAGACCTGCACGAAAGACTTGTGCCAGAGGTAGAAAGGGGACAGGTGAGAGACCACTTGCCAATATACGTGATCACATGGGACAATGTGGCATTCCACCATTCCCGTACAGTCACAGCCTGGTTTGACGCCCATCCTACGATGATGTCCCTTTTCCTTGCTCCTTACTTCCCTTTCCTCAACCCCATTGAGGAGTTTTTCTCATCCTGGATATGGAAGGTTTTTGACCATCATCCACAGGATCAAATGTCCTTCCTGGATGCAATGGATGCTGCATGCCAAGACATCACAGCTGAACACTGCCACGGGTGGATACGGCATGCCAAAAGATTCTTCCCACAATGCCTTGCCAGAGAAGATATCAGGTGTGATGTGGATGAGAATATGTGGCCAAGTGCAGAAGACCGGGCAGATTAGAAGATTACTTTGTTTTTTTACAGTAATTATTATTCCAGTGCTTTTTCTTGTTTGTATATCTTGTTTGTATATCTTGCAGCAATGTCCTTTTCCAAATAAAGTCTTTACTGCAGCAATTCTGTCTCTGTATTTTTTTTTTCATAAACTGTACATTCTATAAAGCTACTCTGAGATGGTCATTCATTTTTTGTATTGAATTTCTGCAGCAAAAGAAACAAAATGCATGCATTTACTAAACCCAACAAAACAAAAATGTAGAGAGGCGTCAAAAGAAACTACAGTGCAAAACACAATCTATGATCAATACAATATACTGTCTGTTGTGTAAGGGCAGACCTGACACATAAAATAATGCAGTTTCTGTAATTCCAGCTGATGATAGTGTTTTTTTGTCATTGTATTATGATTGACTAAATGTTCCTGTTGGAAGAGAACATGTGTTAGTGTTTTGAATAATTATTTGATTTTGAAACATGTTTGCAGTGTTTTGTTAGACATAGTGTATTCTGTTAGTGTATTATTGTATTTTGAAAATTAGTTTTGTAGTTTAGTTTACAAAGTGTGATTTTGAGCATGAAATTAACCGTTTTGCCGATTGTGTGTTTTAGGTGTGTTGGTGCGTTAAGAGTTTAGGAAACTTGTTAAATGTATTGAAAAAACTGTCATAGCGATTGTAAAAAACTGTAATTTAGCATTATTGCAGAGAAATCTAACCACACCTCATCTCTCTCAGCCACCATTTTATTCTGCTTGTTTACTATGTCTCTTTCATGCTGTGTGTGTTTTGTTGCGTCCTGCAGCATTGAATGTAATGTTTGCTGAAACAAAGGCCTCAATTTGAAATTGTCTCATTTCCAAAACAAAATCTCATTACTCTGTCCCAACAAACCGCATGAGTAATCAGAACATGCCCGCTTGCCTTTCTGGAGGTTGTTTAGCAAGACCAGTATAGCCTGCAAGTTAAAGTCAAGTGGAGTTTTTGCACTGGCATCACCGATCTCAATTTAAAACCATGTGCAATGCTTAGTCTAACATTGGCTAAAAGGATTTTGCCATGAAGAATATAAACAGGAAGCAGATGAGGACAAGGATATGTCACTTTCCTTAGACTGCTTTTGTTTTAAAAAAATATATCAAAATAAAATATTAAAATATTCAGTAATATATTTTCATATTTTCAGAAATGTTGGGCTTCAGGTATAAACTAGTGTTTATAATGTTTTTGGCTAGCTGGTAACTGGTAAATAAAATTTTACCTACCAATCACTAGCATCATACAAACATTGTATGCACCAATCCCTCAATTGTGTATTAAATCTGTATTATTACAAAGTACCACATATATATACAGCATTTCATTCATGAAACTTGAACAGGTTTCCTTCCAACAAAACATCAATTAATTAGTTATTTCAAGCTATTATTTATTTTTCTGTTTTATGGAACCTGTTTAAAAACTCTATGCATCATGCATACTGCATGCAATTTAATTAAACATACTGACTGTAAAACATACATGACATCCACTACAGTTATTTCTGCAGCAATCATGTCAGTTTCAGCATCAGTGAAATGGTTAGTTGCCACATTAGAAAATTCCTCTCTTGCACATGTATGAATGAAATCAGCAGAGGTGATAAATAAGTCAGTACTGCTATAGGGAAGGTGATGAACGTTGCTCTCTTGCATTTGGTTCCAGCTCTCTGTGTGTTAGAGGGAACTATCAGATCACAGCATCATCCCTCTGGATGGCTCTATTAGCATGATGTATAGACTACATGCACAATGCAGGAAACACAACGGGGGAGATGAGAATATATCTTAACAGTGCACTGACCTCAAAGCAGAACCCATCCAGAGGTTCAGAATTTAATTTCCTATCGTTTTGTCCACAGCTTCGGAATTATAAACCTGTGTGCCGTTTAAGAATAAGGCTTACATTAGGTTGAGGGTCATGACGTGTAGCCAAAGAGCAGTTGGCAGCCATTTTTGCTGCAGCGCCCAGGGAGCGATTGGGGGTTAGGTGCCTTGCTCAAGGGCAACTCAGTTGTGGCATGTGGAAGAGAGAGCGGTTCATTCACTCCCCTTACCTACATTTCCTGCCGGTAAAGAGACTTGAACCCGCGCTAACTGATGTCTGAAAATCTATACAATATTTCTTGAAAAATTTATAAAAAATTATATTCACACAACAGTGACACAGAGCAAAAGCGGAAAATGCACGAGCACCACCTAAGGGGAACTACATACTGCATAATTATAATACTGTTAACATAACGGTGATGATGTATAAAAAATGGGAAACGCTTCATTTTACTGTACAGTACTTACAGTGTACTTACCTAGAAAGTACTGGGTAATATAAGGTAAGTACATGGGTTAAGGGTAGGTTTAGGGGTAGGTTTAGGGGTTGGTTCAGGGTTAGTACCTAGTTATTACCCAGTTATTACCCAGTTATTGTAATTACTATAATAAGTACATAGTATGTACATGGGAAACAGGACTGTAAAATGAAGCGTTACCAAAAAATGTACTTATACGTTATTTTACATATACAGTTTAAACACTTACAAATACACACATATTATAATTGATAACCCGATAATTATTTTTGAATTTCGTTAGTAGCCAATAGAGTAGGCCTATATATATAAAAATATATACTATATATCATAAAGATAGATAGTCCCCAATTTTCTGTATTAACCAACAACACTAAGCACTAATAATGGCCTCTATGGACATGATGTGCCATGCATCTCTAGTTTCTTGCATTTTCTGGTTGAAATGATATTTCCAGAGAGTGTGGGGGTGCATGCACATAGCCTACTAGCTGCTTGCCAGGGGAAATGTGCTCATCTGTGTGTGAGGTCAGTCAGGCATGCAGCATTAACCACTACTAAAATGTGAACAGAGCTGATGCATATTTAATAGATGTGGCAACTCAGCTTATTAACACACATTACTATAATGCATTAACATTAACAGATGTTGAAGGAAGTCAGAAATACTAATTGCACCACAACAAACACCACATTCATGCACGCCCTTATATGACTGACTGTTTACTCACATTCAGACTGGTAACATGAAGGTTGTGGGTTTGATTCTCAATACTGGCAGGAAATGACTGAAGTGCTCTTGAGCAAGACACCTAACCCACAATCGCTCCCTGGGCGATTTCCCTTTCTGAGTCTACATCCTCACTTAATGCATGGGCAAAGTCAGACTTTATATTCACATCCGCAATTGGCAGGTTAACATGCAGTATCAGAACATTTCGATTGGCTCTCAGTTTGCCCGTACCTCAGTGGATGTGCTAACGTCCAGCACTGTTCTGGGATTGTGCTTTGCGCTGGGTGTACCAGGTAATCTAGCGGTGATGGTCATGCTCACCCAACATTTAAAGGGGCAGCTTCACCCCAAAACTGATGCTGAGTCTGGCTGTCTCGGATCTACTGAGTCTGATTTTTCTGCCTGTGTGGATCTATGCCCTTCTGAATGGCTGGGTTTTTGGCAGAGGTCTATGTAAGTTATTTTCATATGTAGTGTACTGGAGCCTCTACGGTAGTGTGCTTTCTGTCACCTTGTTGAGTGTTCAAATGTACCTGCAAGTGCTGTATACTCAGCGATGGACGAAGCTTGGAGGGAAGGGTCAAAAGGGGCTGATTTTTGGGATAAGCATGTCAAGTGGAGCTTTGGCTTCTTACGCTCTTTATGACCGAAGTGATGAGCGGAAGAAGGACTGGCTTCTACACTGTTATCAGGATTATAGGAATCCTCAAGAAAAAAATAGCTGTCTTGTGGAGACTCTAGTCATGTATATTGTGCCTCTCTTCAGCCTGTTGTGCTTCTACCTTCGACCTAACCAAGGGATAAGTCAGTCAGCTTCCTTCAGCAGCCACAGGCTGACGAAACTGGCCAGAATCGTTGTGGCCTTCTTCATATTCAGCACCCCCTGTATGATCAACAACATTGTTTTAATGGTGTCATGGAAATCAGAGCCCAGCCACAATGTTACCGGGGCTCTTTTCCTTATCAACAGTTGTGTGAACCCCTTTCTTTACGCCTTTTCTGCTCAAGCGCTGTGATCCAGAAGTAGTCAGTTTTCAGACCACTCACAACAATATCAGAATGAAACTGAGTAAGCAGGAAATCTTTATTCATGTGTTACTAAATGTACATTTTTGATGTTATGCTCTATGTCTAATATTCATGTTTGCTTTGTGCAAAGGAAAATGCATTATAAAGGTTTTTATAATGTACCGTATATGCTTCCAGTACTTGTAACCTGAATAGTTTACAAAAATATAACAGTTAACAACTAATAAAGTATTTCTTTAACAGGACTGTGGAAGCCAACCAAGAATATCTTCTGTTATTTGTCCTGGCTTTGTCTTTGAATGTAAAGGTTTTAGTAAGCTTTCATCTGCCCTCAAAAAATTCGAAGAAATGTTCTAATGTTGAGGCTGACATTTGCTCTATACTGACAACCGCTTTTAAAGGGGTGATGAACTGAGAAATCAAATTTTCCTTGAGCTTTTGACATCTAAGAGGTCATCATATTATAAGAATATCACACGCATAGCTAAATAACATGGGCCTACCTCGTGATGACAAACCGGATCGAGCTACCGAGCAATAAACATGACATTTACAAAATATTGTGCAGTGCCTGGTTGTGGAAGAAGACAGTCAAGCTTCCTCTGGATTCCAATAGGAATGCTTGGTTAAACTTTATTTTTAATGACGTTCCAGCTGATGTGGGTAAAACATTGTCCGTTTGTTCGCTTCATTTCACTGAGGATTGTTTTGTAAACAAGACACAGGTCGAGACTGGATTTGCAGACCGATTAAGATTAGAAAACGGTGCTGTGCCTTCTATATTGGATCCGACAGGAATGGTGCAACACACTCATGTGAGTAAAATTTTTATTTAAAAAATAATAATAATCTGATAGGCTAGTATTGCATTGTTACAGATCGTTTGATATCTAATAATTATGTGTACATGTGTATCAGTCTTTATGACCCCTTTAAAGAGAAATAACTTTAGTTGAACAAGGAACACACAAGGAACTTCAACCCCTCGACAAAGAGGATGAAGGATGCCAACAAAAACCTATTTTCTTCTTATAATTTATTATTTGAAAGTTTTTTTTTTTATTAATGACTAAATTAAAGCCTCTGTACTTTGTGGTTGTACAAAAGTCTCCTAGTAGTTTGTGATTTTCCCTTGTCTCCTCTGTGATTTGTCTTTATCTGTGGGACCTCAACTTTCCCCATGTTTTTAAATGAATATTTAATAATGTAATAAAATGTAACACACACACACAAACACACACACACACACACACACACACACACACACACACGTTTTTAAATTAATATTTAATAATTTAATAAAATGTAACACACATTCTATTACTCTTTTCAGCATTGTACTTCTGCTCTATACTCAGAAAAGGTAATGATATTTTTCTTCAAAGACATTATCTTTCCTTTAACCATAAAATACAAAACAATGCAATGTGTAAATAAAAATGTGGCTTTCATATTAGCACAGTACACTGGGCTCTATTTTACTGATTTTTTCCTTAAAACACAGTTGCTATAGGCCTACGTAATTCTGTTAAATGCCAGATCAATAAATGTTTACTTAACTTTTATAGACCCCAATAAAACATTATTTTCAAGTTGACATGACATGACTTAATATATTGATGTCCATTTAAAATGAAGAGACAATTTTATTAGTCTTTTATCAAAATAATATATTATAAAATCTGTATAAAGACACACTTTTTTACAGTTGTGATATGAATAATAAAACATGCCACAGGAGCTGCTGAAAAGATTCTGAAAAAGACTTCCCGATGACACCAAGCAGAAGTTCAGTTTGGGTTGCTGTTTAGAAAATAAAATTTTACCCATGGTTTGCACTGAAGACTCATGTGACTCTAAGTGCATCTTCAAATGAGTAAAATTTTAAACTATTTATTGTTCATTTGTATTCATTTGGGGCACCAGTCATTGAGTCTGTCCTCTACACTTCTATAACAGTCTGGTTCAGCTCATCTACCAAAATTAGACCTCAGAACAAGACTACAGCCGATAGTCCGGATTGCTGAGTGAATCATTGGTACACCCCTCCCCACTCTCCTAGCACTGTACTCATCCAGAGTGAGTAAAAGGGCTGGCAAAAATCACTCTGGACCCCTTACATCCGGCATAGATCATGAACAGGTCGTCGGCTGTGGGATAACCTCCGCACACCATTACGAACAGGATGATCCCTATAGTGACCACACTGTCATCAGCTTTGCGTGGTACTTGCCGTTGTATTCTACCTCTGGTGGAGAGTAACCTTCTGTGCCTGGAGGAAAGAGATGTTGACTGATGTTTAATACATTTCCACAGAATGTTGACTATATATAGGATGGGTTTCTGTGAGCGAATTAACAAAGTGGTCCATAACACATACCATTGAAGACTTTGAAGGCTGATTTCTTCATGTGCGCACCACACCCTAAGTCTATCAATTTAACCTCCATGGTGTCCTGGTTCACTAGCAGGTTCTCCAGTTTGATGTCTCGATGGAAGACACTGCATAACATGTTGTGCTTCCTCTGCGGAGCTCCACAAAAT
Source organism: Gila orcuttii (assembly GCA_026230005.1). NCBI lineage: Eukaryota > Metazoa > Chordata > Actinopteri > Cypriniformes > Leuciscidae > Gila > Gila orcuttii. Next base: position 20,517,085 of record JAPDVR010000004.1, read on the forward strand.
TAAACATGTCAATGCAAGGCAAAGGCAACTCCAAGACCATGATGCAGTGGTCTGTGTCGTCCTGCCAGTCCAGCATTTGAATTATCTGAGGACCTTATTGGCCATCACTGTCAGGCCGATCACCAAGGGGAGGCGTTTGGCATAACCAGGCTAAAAGAAACAAAATATGCAGTTAGATGGAGGTGGTTTCTCAAATAAGGACTTAGAAAAATATAAATCAAACAATTTGCCTTCTGAATCAATTGTAGTCTGTGATTTTAACATGAATATAAGAAGTTACAGCATAAACAGTGACAGAGAAGCAATAACATAGACAGCGCAGGCTACACACCACTTTGATATATGGCATATCTGGCGTCTTCACTTAAAATTTCACAGCCACCTGATCAACAAAACAAAGAATTAACAAATTAGCATGTGCAACAAGATCATATCATGCCAGTCATGAACTGATATGCAAAGTTTTGTAAGCAAAAAACAAACAAAAAACTCAAGTCCATCCTCGCATCTAGTCCCTGCATCACAGAGCCAAATCCTCCTTCACCCAGCTTGTGGTCAACTTTATAACGGCTGCAAATGTGGTCTATTAAAAGATAAGCAAGTGTAGTTATTGTGAAATACAATTATATATATATTTTTTATTGTATAATAATTTTTTCTAAATTGATTTATTATTTTTTACTCTCATCCAGGACGTCCTGCTCTAGCTGTTCCTCAGCAGCAGGGAGAACTTCAGAAGTCGGAGGGGAGCTATATAATAAATTTTAATAAATAATTTAAATAAAAATTGCAATCTCAAATTAGAGTTGCTTCTCATTTAGGGACACTTTTGACATGATTTCTCAGTCCTCAATCAGCCATTAATCAGTATTGTACTATCATGACATGTTCATGTGATTTTACCAAAGTTTACGGTACAATCCCACTTCATTCTGGTAGTCTTTCTCAGCCTGAACTAGGCCATATTTTGCAGCTCTAGGAAAATGGAGAGCGGGCAACTTCCAGAACCTTTTCATCCCTTTTTTCTCCTCTTTCCCTACATCAACCTCACCAACAGGCATCTCATCAACCCAATGAGGATGGTTCTCCGCGGTGTTAGTGGTGTAATTGAATAGTACACACAGGGTTTGTGTACACATTCTTAAAACGCTTTGTCTCTGATATCAGATACTCCGAAACTTTAACAAATAAGAACAATAGAAGCAGTCAAACTAACAATAGGACAACAATATGCAAGTGGTATGACCCTTCCCAGTTTAATCTAACGCAGTACGTGTACTTTTTTAAATTTGTTTTTTTGAAGATAATAGATAGAATAGAATATAAAGTGTTAGTATTGATGGATCAAGTGTTGCCGAAAAAGATGCATCTTCAGACGTTTCTCGAAAATGGTCACGGACTCAGCAGCTCTGGCAGAGTTGGGCAGGTCATTCCACCAGCATGGAACAGACCAGAAGAAGGTCAGAGAAAGAGATTTTGTGCCTCTTTGAGATGGCACAACAAGACTGCGTTCGCTTGCAGAACGCAAGTTTCTGGATGGCACATAAGTCTGAAGTAATGAATTTAGGTAAAAGGGAGCAGAGACAGTGGTTGTTCTGTAGGCAAACATCAGTGACTTGAATTTGATGCGAGCGGCAACTGGCAACCAGTGCAATTTTGTGAGGAGAGGAGTGACGTGTCCTCTCTTCGGCTCGATAAAGACCAGTCTAGCTGCAGCATTCTGGATCAGTTGCAGAGGTTTAACAGTGCAAGCTGGAGGACCTGCCAGGAGAGCATTACAATAGTCCAGTCTGGATAGGACAAGTGCTTGGACAAGGACTTGTGTAGCATGCTCTGATAGGAAGGGCCTGATCCTCCGAATGTTGTATAAGGCAAATCTGCAGGACCGGGCAGTTCTAGCAATGTGGTCTGTAAAGTTCAATTGATCATCAATCACAACTCCAAGGTTCCTGGCTGACCTATGGAGTTATGGATGACGAACCTAGCTGAAAGGAGAAGTTGTGGTGTAGTGTTGGGTTGGCCGGGACTACAAGCAACTCTGTCTTTGGAAGGTTTAGTTGAAGGTGGTGGTCCTTCATCCAGCCAGAAATGTCTGTCAGGCATGAGGTGCGAGCAGCAACTGTCGGATCATCAGGCTGGAATGAGAGGTAGAGTTGTGTCATCAGTGATAGTAAAAGCCATGTTTCTGAATCACAGATCCTAGTGATGTCATGTAGATGGAGAAGAGAAGTGGCCCAAGCACTGAGCCCTGAGGCACTCCAGTAGCTAGATGTTGGGTCTTAGACACCTCACCCCTCCACGACACCCTGAAGGACCTACCTGAGAGGAAAGACACTTCCTCTACACTAACCATTGTAGTGCGGTTCCCGAGATGCCCTTCGTTTTAAGGATTAACAGGAGGATCTGGTGGTTTACTGTGTTAAAGGCAGCAGACAGATCCAGCAGGATGAGAACTGAGGATTTGGAAGCTGCTCTTGCCAGTATCAGAGCTTCAATTACCGAGAGCAGTGCAGTCTCAGTTGAGTGTCCGCTTTTGAAACCAGACTGGTTGTTGTCCAGGAGGTTGTTCTGTGTAAGAACATCTGTGTAAGAGATCTGGTTGAAAACAACTCATTCAAGCGTTTTCGTGACGAATGGAAGAAGGGATACCGGGCTGTAATTTTCCAGATGTGCTGGATTTAGAGTGGGTTTCTTAGGCAGTGGGGTTACCCAAGCTTGATATAATACAGTAGTTTTTTAATACAGCCTTTTAATACTGTAGCTAATAGGTAATTTTGGTAGTATTCAAATATATTATTAGCCTATTTAAAATTATATAATTTGTGGTGTGTAAATATAGCTGCGAAAAGAATGACTGCTTGAGTGTTTGACACGTTGAAGCGAATGTTGTCCACTAGGGGGAGTCACAGGATAAGGAATCTTTTAAGCCTAATCTTTTATATCAGTTTTCATCCCTTAGAGTGGAAAGAAATGTAAAGATCTAGTTCAAGTGTATAAATATGGTGTACTAACAGTATAGTTTTAATTAGTGTAGCCTACATTCAGACAGAAGTCTAAAAAAAATAAGTTCTGTAAGTAGAGTTCTAGTTGTTGTTGTTGTGCATGTGTTTTAAATATTATTTTAATTTTACATATTTTATTATTTACAATAGCAATCTGCTGGCTGTTTAAATTCTTCTGAAAAGCGCATAATGGCTTCCTGTGTGAGTGACAACACGCCTCGCTATTGGGGTCAACATGTAGGCAAAATAGGCTGCTGGTGGAAATGTTCAATTACTTTTGGAGACAAAAACGGGCTTTGTCCACTTTTAATCTGAGCCAAAGGACAAGCTGAGCCACTTTCTCCCTTATATGGCACTAGTTTCCGTCACGCGTTTTATCTGGATCAGAGAGAGAGAGAGAGAGAGAGAGAGAGAGAGAGAGAGAGAGAGAGAGAGAGAGAGAGAGAATGTTTGTAAGTGAGCGGCGCGCACGAGCACATTCTAGCGTACTGGCAGCGTCACCCTCCCTCCACATTGCTGTACTAACTCAAACTCCGCTAACAAGGCACCATAAACTTCACGGTGTGAAATTCAGCTGGACGTCGCGTTCCTAAACATGAGGAACAAACGGAACGTCTGACAGAGACCCTGAGCAGCAGTTTGAATCAAGGAGAAGAGAGGAGGCGATCGTATCTCCTCTCTGCGGATGATTTGTTTCCATTGTGCATTACTTTCCTCCATTGCAGATGTGACGAGTGGAATGAGCTGTTTTTACACACTGGTCGTTTCACTACAGCATGGGAACTGCCGTGTCCAAGAAGAAGAATTTAAGGAATGATGCGATTTCTTCTGTTGCCGCAAAAGTTAGGTGAGTCTCTGCAGCATCACAGCGTCTCATGGAGGAGGTGGATCATGTGCTGCTTCTCAAAACTATAACATATCGCATCACACCTCATATCGTAACACTTGTTTCCTTGTTTTTGAAGACTGTAAAACACAGATAAATTCGGTCAGAAATATATGTGACCTCTCCTGGTGCTGTAATCGTGTTTAAGACACTTTGTATTCATAATTGGCGTGCTAGTAACTTTGTATCAAAATATAGCCGGATACAAGTTTGAATTAAATTACTTTTCAGGGCTTTTTTTAAATTAGAAACTATCGGAAATTTAGTTATTAAGCCTACTGTTGAGCTGCTGACATCAGTGTGACATTGTCATTTATTGTTATCAGTTATAAGTCATATTATTGTTGTTTTTGCTGTTGTTTAAGGATGAAGATAATGATTATTGTTGCTGTTGTAATGTTGATATCGGATGGTGATGATAATGCTAAAAATATTATTATTATAAAGCTTTTTTTCAGAATTCAGCAGTTTACAGTAGCCTGGTGATTATGCTCTAGACAAACAATGATATTTGTATATTATTATTTTATTTTATTTTTTTATTTATGATATTTTAAATATTTCAATATGGTTTTATTTCCATTGTCAGTTTGTTTTTTCTTTGCTTAGCCCAAATATAAGGCTGATGTTCCACCATGACAGAGATACGTCCACAGACGTCATGAAGTCAGGTGTGATTAGGCTTACCATACTGAGACAAGTCTGAGATTGTTTGTTCTAAATTTACCTGTTTGTCTCTTTTGCTGGTTACTTGGCTAGAATATTAATTTATACAATTTATATAGTTTTGTGTAGTGATTGGACTCAACCAACATAATTTTGCACCCTTGTAAGGCTTCCATCTCTGTGCACCTTTAAAAGTAAATTTATCAGTCAGTCACTTATTCATTTTACCCACTCAAATAATCATTAACAACCGTATTCACCATGATATCACTGCTGTTTTCCCCAATCAGCTGTCACCAAACTTCTAACCGACCCTTGAGACTCATTACCTCTGCATTACAGCGACAGTTTGATCTTTTGCTGTATTCATCCTCCTCCTTTAATCCATCTGTTTAGCGGGGTGATGCTTGACAGTTCCATAATTTTAATATATCAGCCAAACAGCACTTCTGTATGCACTGTATGCTTCTGTATGCACTGCCTTGAACAGAGAAACATATTCTGGACGAGAGGAAAGCGTGATTATTTTCAGTGAGTGTCCTCCCTCTTTCTGCTGCTGCTGCAACCTAGTTGTTTTAGTTTTCTCAGATGGATTATGGATGTGTAAGATGTATTTACTGACTGTTTGGATATTCTGTACACTGAACTGCACTATACAGGCCTTAGCGGAGCTTGATGGCTACTTGACCACTGTATTTCTTGTGAGATAGATAGATAGATAGATGACTTATGACTTTAGGAATCACACATTTTTTTCAGCTCTTTAAAATATCTCCCACATTCAGTGACAGAGAAAAAAAGAACCACGATGAAATGACAGCCCAATGCCAATTAGAGTTATGCAGTGAATATATCTATAAGCCTCCCCATAGTCTCACAGGCTGACATGTAAATGTCTAATTAGAGCTTGAGACCACCTGTAGTCAAACTGGAGGGATTATGATTATATGAAAACTCATATGTTTATATGTGTGTGACGATACTTGGGGTTAGGCTGGGACACATGTTGTTTTCCTGTCTTTTTGCAAAATGTTTTGTAGAGTTATTGAGTTAGGTAACCAATAAATTAAAGACTTTTTAGAATATTTATCATATTTTTTATTCCCACCTATAAAGTTAGTCAATTTTTTATAGCATTATCTTATAATTTAGTGTTTGTGCCATTTCTACTGAGCCTCTTTTTAAATCTTTGCATTTGTGAAATGAGTTAAAACTCAGTTTATTTGCTGGCTGGGGATTTTCTGTTGGGTCTAAAATCCCAATTTTTGGTCTCGTCCCGGCCATTCAATATCTGTCTCTGTAGAAAAAATGCCTTACATTGATTGTTTCACCAAAAAACAATGAAATGTGCAGCACAATCTGTGAAGGTCAGATTAGAATAAGGGGCTTAAAGAAACTTCAGTCATTCTTTACTAACGTTGAGATTTTTTCGAATCTCGCTTGTTAGTTGTACAATCTAGAATAATGCGCAATATCTTCCTTTTTTTGTGGATAGGAGTAATTAAATCCTCCATTCTCCTCCTATTTTACTGACTGCGCAGGTCAAGTTTTCAGAACGACCCCTTTTTGCAGCTTAGTTCCAATAAATGGCCTTTTTGTACTGCAGATAGAGTTCTGAAAGGTCTCGGAAAAATTGGAATGGATCAGCTGGGACATTTTGGTCGATTGCCATTTGGAACCTCAATGTTTGCTATGCGACTAATTTAGAGACCTGCTCATTAAGTGTTAATGAATTTCTAATGAAGAGATTTAAAAAGCTGCATGCCAATGGCAGATGTTTAGCATTTTCAGAGACGAATATGACTCAGTGTTTAGTTCACACTGCAAGCTTATATAAATTGTTGCTGTCAATGACAAAAACTCTTAGCTGGCAGTGAGGACAGTGTGAGATGTGGATATGAACGGTACACTAAGAAATTAAATGGGCAAAGAGAACACTAGATTTGTAGGTTCGTTATAGGCAAACAAGGAGGAAGACTAGAAAAAATGTGAGAGAAAGGGGTCATGTCACACATAGGTGTTCTGGTTAATGCGTCTGAGGCACTCAAGAACAAATTGTACTTGCTTTTTGCTAAATTAGTGTAGCTCACGTCACCAAAGCGGTCTGCTGAGGTCATAGTCACCCAGGGCAAAAGCACTCATGCCTGGCTCTGTGCGTGAACAGACGCATGAAAACAGCTCCAGGGTGTGCTATCTCAACTCTCCTTTACCCATGCTGCCTTCATGCACTTATAGCCTCATGCATTCAATCTAAATGTCAGTGTGTATTTGTGTCCACATTTGGCAGTTATTGTTTTTACATCTGCTTGTGCAGTATCTTCATGTTGTTCATCTGAATCACTAGTCATCCACCTCTTCTCCTGGAGCGTTAAAGCATCTGCTGGTTAAAACGCTTTTCTCTGCTTTCCCTCATTGCTTCCTCCACTTCCCCCTTTACTGTCACGTGGCTAAAAACATGAGAGATGCTCCCAGATGAAAACACTACTACACCCTCAGACAAACTGGCATGAGACGAAGGCTAGACTGTGTGAAAGAGAGAGGAGAAATATGTTTGTGAGTAATTTGGGCCTCTCTTACTGCTTCTCAATATTTATTATTCATAATTTAATTATCTCTAACTGAGTAGCTTTTGTTGTTTTGAATCGGAGATTTTTTAATGAAAAAAGAACAGTAAATGAATGTTCCTCACACTAATAATGTGAGTAATTGCTTGTGCCTCACTCTTAGGCAGAAGGTATTAATGTAGAACAATTGGATTTCAAAGAGGCAAAAATTAATCACAGAGTGGACAAGCTGGCAGTTTTGAGGTTCAGCGGTTCAGCAACGAATGTGTGGGGTGAGATATCACTTTCCCTGCCTCACTCCTTGAATCTTTAACAGGATAGATTATAAAACAAGCCAACGGGGCCAGTGCTGGGGGCCTCTGACTGTCAGGGACCTCCAGCCAAGAGGCCCATTGTGGCCTGACACTTGGAAACAAGCCACTGCCAATGTAAAATTCATATAAATGAACAGCTTTTGAATATGTGCCAGTCGAGTGTGTATATATAATAAAATAAATGAAGAAATGAGGAAAGTTATCCTGGCCCATCCCTAGCACCTTGAGTTCATTTGGAACACCTTATTGCAGTTATGATGTTGAATATTGGTTGTGGGGCAACCATTTCACGGTGTATTGCACACACAGCATGTTTATTCTCACAACTGCAGTTTTATTTCTCATTTTAGCTATGCAATTTCTTGTTATTTAGATTCATTACATATCTACTATTGCCCAACGTAGCTGGACCATAATCCGTCCTTGTCTATTACAGGCATGTTCTCAGTTTGTCCTCTCAAACCCTCTTACAGGAATCGACTGATCATAGAGAGTAGTTGGACTTTTTCCAGTGCACCAGTTGACTTGTGGGTCGGTGTCAAGAGAAATCCGATCTCTGTTAGGACAACAAGCTGTCCCATTGGCTCAACGAACTCTTAATGGGCACTCCTATCACCTGATTAAAATGATGTGTTATGATATATGTAATTTGAACTATGTTATAATGACAACAATTAATGTCTGTTTACTTTTAGTAAGCTTGCGCACTTGCATAGCATAAAGATACACGATTATTCTGATAGCTTAGCTTATACACTACATTCAAGATTATTAGGTTAAGTACAAATGCGTAATTATGTAAGTGTTAAACTTTTGTCTTTACTACCTTTCTGGGCATTGAAAGTGGTAAAAACATTGCAGTCTATGGGAGTGGGTCAGAAAGCTCTCGGATTTCATCAAAAATATCTTCATTAGTGTTCCGAAGATGAACTAAGGTCTTAAAGGTTTGGAACGACATGAGATTTAAAGACAGAAATGTAATTTTTGGGTGAACTAACTTTAGTGTTGTTTGTGTTTACTACTGGACTTGGTAAAACTATTAAAGCTGCAGTAGGGGGTTTGAGAAAACGTTGACTTAGCCTGAAAATTTGAAGAAGCACAACTTACAGGTCCAACCCCCTTGCTCTCTGCTGCGCTACAGCCCTCCCTCCACAGCTCCTCCCCCACAGCGGAGCCTGCCGTGCGTTAATGCGCAGGCTAGTAAGCAGGACCACCGATGACGGCGGATTATAAACAGTTATGGAACATTCACTAATAGGGACGAAACATCAACAATATGCTTTACATTGACTATGGCCTGCCCATACTTGGACTACAAACTTGGTCCTCAAATCATTCTGTATTTTGCAATACATGTAACTTTATAACGTGCACTCTTTCTATAAGTTATAAATAGCTAGTAAGATAACGTTAATATAACGGTAACTAACGTTACAGTATGTAAGTAATTATTCTAGTGATATGTAATGCTAGATAAGGTTTGCTAGTACGTTATTTCAGCAACAGGACAAGCCAGTGAATTAGCAGGTTTCAATTGTTGCTTAGCACAGTGCGTGACATTTTATCTACATGTTATGCTGCTAGAGTTTTGACACCGAGTCAATGGGCTCTGTCTAATTCTTTCTTTTTCGCTTGTTTATCGTCATCTGCCTTTTTCCTTTTACCTCTTTGTTTTATGAGCAGGTGCCACTCGAGAAATTGGCAGTTTAGGTTGTTTCTCCGCCATTAGCACAGCTGCAGCACACCGGCAATCTTGAGTTTGAACGACGCCAGTACGCGTTGTGCAAGAGAGGGGTGTGATCAGCGCGTACACGAGCGTGATTGACACTGCTAAGACATTCCTCCTGGCTCTGATTGGTTGTTTCTGACTGGGCGCGGTGTATTTCTGCAAATGGCAATAGGACCACTGGGAGGAGCCAGAGGAGCTTGATTTTTTTCACAGATTATCTGTCCCATATTCTACTGTCAGGATATAATGACAGTTTTAACAAATATTTGTTTACAAAAGTTACCTACTGGAGCTTTAACTAATAGTTGATGGAAACCATGTACAAAGATTTGCAGGGAGAAAAATGTCCACTAGGCCAGCCCGTTTAACCTTCGGATCCTGGCGTACTGCCCTCAGACACCCACTCCACTTATCTATCGCACATTCACAGCAGTTTTACGGGATTGCTCCCGCTCTGAGTTCTGCCTTCCAGTCTTATTGAAAATTATTTGTGTCCAAGTGGGGAACTTTTTATCCGAACAGCCCTCTTGTCTGTTCTTCCTGGTCCCATCCCATTTCTCCTGCTATCTGCCTGCACACACACCTCTACTCACCGACTAGAAGCTAAATGTGTCATTTTAGGACCATCATTGAGTACATTTCAAGTTAACTATGTCAGTACAATCATAACACAAACGCTGTGGGTTTCGATGTGTCGGCATAGGTCCGCTGCTCTCTTTTAGTTCTAGTCCACCTCTGCCCTTCAATGTTTTTTGATTGACCCATCACACTTTAAAACATTTAGCTTGTACCTACTCCAGGAACTGTGGAATTATTCAAACTGTCGTTGAAGTAAAGCATGGCTACTCCAACAGCATTTCACAGCATCTCTAGAGAGATGCAGAGACTGCACAATTTGCCCATAGCGTGCTGATTATGCTTGTAGAGGTGCTTGTCAGTTCACAGCATTCATCTGTGTGCATTTGTGTAGCATGTACGTTTCTCAAAGTGCAGGGATGGAGGTGGGCTTCAAAGAGTCTATTTATGCATGTTAGAATCTACATATTTATTGAGCTTGTGCAGGAGAAACATTTGTGTGGGAAGGCATCATTAGTTGGGAACTAAATTAAAAACAAGGTGAGTGAAACGGGATGGGTGCTATTTTTCAGTTGTGCTTGCTGGTTGGTGTACTCCCCCAGCATATGCGAGCGATTAGGCTGCATTATTAGTGTTCTCGCAGGGCCACACAGGAGGGGAGAATACTGTCTAAACCTTTCCAATGCTTAAGAGGTGGAGTGATGAATTTGATAATGGAATCTGGCAGCTCTTCGAATGTATTAATGATTTGTATAAATCATCTATGCTGATTGTAAGGGCCATTGGGAGTGCAAATGCATCCATTTTTTTGTTTGTTTTCAATGGACTTCAGCATTGTGGAAGCCATTTTCAGTGGTATAACCCCCCCCCCCCCCCCCCCCCCCCACACACACACACACACAAAATGAAAACATTGCATAAAGGTCATCCTGCTGGTTAAATGAGAGAAAGGTTTGGCCAATGTACGAGACAGAGTTCTTTGAATCCTTTCTTTTATTGCTGAGAACACATGGTTCTACTCATAAAGCTGTTTCCCTTTTCCTTCTTCATAACAAACTCATCTTTCCGACCTGAGGTTGCGTTAAACGAATATTTTTCGCCATTGACTAATTTTTTTTTAGCAGTGAGGAAGATTTGAGTTCAGGCAAATACAGAGCGTTGACTGAGTTTAGTTAACTTCATTTTTTACGTTTTGTTCATATTATAATCTGAATTGTATTATGTAATATATTGCATTGTTCATATTTGCCTGTTCAGGCACAAAGGTCTTGTTTTAGTGGCGTCCGCTGTCACTTCGGGGAGAAAACAAACATTCATGTGATTCGTGTGGTGCTAAACTTAAGTGACACTAGTCTCTCTTTATCTGTTCTTTTCTTAAATAATTATATGCATAGTATAGCCCATACGTTCATCCTGTAAGTTCATGATTAGATGTGAACGAAAACAAGAGCTATTAAAAGTCTTATTATCATTAAAATGTGAAACTTAAAATGATGGTTAATATTGACAGAATTCTTTCAACCCTGAGAATTGAGAAGGATCTAACGCGACCTCTGTTCCTGACTATGCTTCCTGAGTTCTGAGCTATTGCTCCCTCCCTTCATACAGCAAGTCAAATTAGGGGCCATGTTCTTGTACCACAGCAGCTGAGTGGCCTCATACTGGAAGCTCTAGTGCATGTATATCGATTTCATTCTCTGCTTTACACCTCATTGCCTAGAGAAGTTATGGTATATGGAGATTTTCAGCATTTATTCTGAAAGCATCTGCTGGTGTGGCCTAGTTTAAATTAAAGGCATAATTTGTGACATCTGCTAATGTTTCCTGTTTTTACTTGTGAGATAATTGAATGTGGGAAATAGACTGAGTTAGACCTTTAGTCTTATGCTTTGCGTTGTGGGAAAACCAGTATTGAGTCTTGACTGCACATCTCACACAGTGTTTAGGTGAGAAATATGGTCAGAGTCGAATTATAAAGCAGACGTTAGGCTATATTTAAATAGAAAGCCATAAATCACTCAAGTGCATTAGTTGCCAAGAGGAGAATCTAAAATTGCTTGATAAAGTTAGGGGTCTGTAAATGACTCTGTGTAACGGTATAGAACAGGTTCATTGAAATGGATGTGAAATATTGATGCCGTTTGTAATATTATAATTTAAAACTATCTGCTCGTTAAGTCATGACGCATCAAATACTTTTCCAGGTCCAAGCTTCCCTATTTAAAGTGAGAAAACTGTCTCAACAGCCATTTATGAGCAGTGTTCATTCACAGCCCACCACAAGTGTCCCAGACACCAGTATTTTAACAATTCTGAAAATATCTGAAAAGAAAATGAATCTCTGACCAACTGAGTTTTTCGTATGGAGATAATGGTTAGGCTCATGAGTTTTTTGGTAGTACTACAGCACAATGTGACTGTATTTTAGCACCATTTTTGTTTGCTTTTGGAATCTGAAAGAGGATTTGGACCCGAAAACAGTGATTGTGTGACATCAGATTTAACAAAGGGATTATGAATAACTACTGAGATCTGAATGCATCAGCATGCAAAAGTATATCAAGACCGAAAGTTTTATCTCCATGCTCTGATTTGGTCTTCTGTTTATCTCTCTGCAGAGCAGCTCGAGCATTTGGAGAGTATCTTTCTCACACACACCCTGAGAACCGCAACGGAGCAGGTTAGGTTCATTCCTGCTCATGCCCTACCTTCATTTGTCCTCACTTCTTTTGTCCCCTCATATTCACCTGTTTTACAGTTTGTGAAGTACTTGAGTGTATTAATACTTACATTAGGCAAAGGATCATTCTTTAGGTTTAACATTAATTCAACCTCTGACCACTCACCCAGTCATCTTTCAATTGATCATTACAGAAGAGCTTTAAAGTTTATTGGCACCTGTCTTTGCCAAGACAAGATGAAAAATCAGTTTTTCTTGGTTTATTTATGTCTCTCACTCCAGATCATTTGCTGTCTGACACCTTCATTGGTCAAGATACAGACTCCCCTGACATCAACCGGCTGAACAACAATAACAGCCTCCAGCCATATTCCCAACACACTCTCATAGTCAAGCCCAGTCAAGAAGAGGCTCAGCCAGACAGCCAGTCTGCGCCCCTTCAAACCAGTTCCAAGCGTCGTCTCTCCGTTGAACGCAGCCTTTCTTCTGAGGACCAGCAGAATCAAAAGCGTGCGGAGAGCTCTTTGAAGCCAGCACGTGTCTACACCATTACCAGGGAGCGAGATATGCTCGGGGGCCAGGGAAGCGAGGAGAGTTTGGAACTAGAGGTGCTGAAGAGGACCACAGACCCGCCAAGAACCAATGCTCCCTCCAATTTACATAGCAGCCATCATCGAGGAAGCCACCATCGTGGAAACAACGGCCCCAGCCACCAGCATCACTATGGCCATTCACCTCTTACCCAACCTTTGCAGAGCTCAGGTAGTGCCCATAACATCCGGGACTGGGGGTCGAGACGGAGCAGGTCTAGAGAGGACTGCACGCCGGATTGTGTTGCCTGTATACGGCCACACTGCCAGAGCCAGCGCTCTCTGGACCTTGAGACGCCACCTCATGGTGGTGGCAAACAGCACAAGAAGCTGGAGAGAATGTACAGTGAGGACCGTGTGTCCTCTGAAGATCGAGGTAAGGAGAAGATCACGATCACTGAATGACTGTTAATTGGTTTATTGACTGAGATTTACACAATATCTGTTACCTTTGCTCTTTTTGCTTGCAGAGGATCACGCGAACAGCTGGTTCCCTAAAGAGAACATGTTTAGCTTTCAGACTGCGACCACCACCATGCAAGCGTGAGTGGGATTACATTTCATCAAACCTCACTTCATCCTTTGGCTTCCTCTGTAGTAGGGTTGGTCTCTGAAGCAGACATATAATTTAAGCTATCCTGACTCATGCATGTGGGAGGACAGGAGGTATTCTTTCTCTTTCTCCTTCCGTTGCTTTCTCTTTTTATTTGTCCTCTTTTCAGTTCCCTTCCTCTTTCCCCTTTCCGGTTCTTTCCATTACTGTTTCCCTTCCCTTTTCCCTTTGCCTTCTTTATTCTCTTGCTCTTCCTCTTTTCCCTTCTTTCACATTCTCTTTCTTTTCCATTTACGTTTCCTTTCTAATTTCTCTTTAATTTCTCTCTAATTTCCTTTTTTTTCATCTCTCATTTTACTTTCCATTTGTTTCCCTTCCTCTTTCTCTTTGCCGTCTTTGTTCTATTCTTTACTTTTCTTCTTTTTTCCTTTTCTTATTTCCTCTCCTCTGTTTATTTTTTTATTTTCATTTCTTTCTCTTTCTTTGTCATCTTGATTCTCTTTTTTCCTCTTCTTTTACCCTTATTCTTTCATTAATCTCTTCCTCTTCTTTTTCTTTTCCCTTCATTTTTCCCAACCTCCTTTCACTTTCTTTCTTCTTCTCTTCCTCTTCCCATTTGTCTGTTCCTTCCATTCCTTTTCCCCCCTCTCCTTTCTCTTTGCCTTTTTTGTTCTCTTCTTTGTCCTCTCCCTAGCTCTCTTTCTTTCCCATCCTATCATCTTTTTCTTTCTCTCCCTCTTTCATTTGTTCTTCAACTTTTTAGTCGAGTGAATTCAGGCTTTATTCTTCTCTATGCACAGACGCTTTCGCTCAGTTTGACTGCTTAATTGTCACCTGTCGGGCAGAAGTCTTAATCACAGAGCCCACTGGCTGAGCCCCCCCACTGGGGTTCAGTCCATCTCCCTCCAGCCGACATGCATGTTGTCTCCCCCTCAACCTTACTCTTCTCTCCCACCCACTCCATCCCACTCTCTAAGTCGAATACTTAGCTATCTCTGCAACTACTAAATTCATGTTCTCCTCTCAATTATTCATTCCCTCCTTTTCATGGTTTCTAATTAACACTTTCACTTTAGAACCATTTCAGTTTGTGTGAAATGTTTGGCTGTATAGCTGTCATTTTGTGATTTGACTATTAGGTAGTGATAAAGCACTTGGTGATTCTTTCATGAGACCTGACCCAGTGTTTATATTTGAAAGACACGCTCTATTTACTTTGTACCTTACCTTTTTACTTTTCATGTGTTTTCTTTTGATGGTTAAAGCACTGTTCTCTCTTTTCTCTTTTGCTTTCTTGCTTCTCTTTGGCTCTAAAGAATATCGTGAGTATTCCTTTCTCATTAGCCCATTGTTTTAAAAAGACAACACTCCGCTCCATCCCCACCCTCTGCTCCTCTGTGCTGCCGCCTCTCCTTGTCCTGTGTTAACTCTCACTCCACCAGCATTGGACAGAGTGTTTGAAGTTATGGAGGAACTCTGTTTCATACAGCACACATAATGCTCTTGATATACCGATATCAGTCATCACTACTCGCATTTCATCTGCTGTGTAGGAGAAAGACCTTGTTTGTTGTACTACTATGGTGACCTGCACTTTGAACTTTGTAACCACTTTTTTGCCCATTTTTTAACCACAAATTAGTTACTTATGCTCTGTTCCAAAACCTAGAAAGCTGCCTTACTGTTCATTCCTAACATTCTAAACTCATAGGTGACTGATCTGGATAAAAGTGCAGGAATCCAACAGCAGTATGTGGACTAAAGTTGAACAAAGACAGAATTCAGCCTAACTCAAATGTATTCTAAGGGTCCCTATTTTAACGGTCTGAAATGCAAGTATGAAATGCGAAACGCAAGTAACTGTGGGCGGATCGCGGAAATCTAACATGGGTTGGTCTGAAGTAGCTACATTACTCATAGGTGTGGTTTGGGCGTAACATGCAATAAACCAATTTTAAAAGCAGGAGCGAGCCGAGGAGACCGACGTTCTCATCAGGGCCGTAAAAGACAGAGAAGTGACATTGTATGGGGATAAGAGAAACCCACCCAAATTAGCTTTGGTTAAACAGGTGTATAATAATTTGGGTAAATGTGTAAGCTAGATTTATGCCTATTTTTTCTTTCATGAATTCCCTCGTATGGTATTATTTTTCCTTGTAATTACTGTATGTATGGTTTGCAAAAATGGGAACTTGCTGCCTCTGTGTAAATTCGAGAAGCAAAGTGTATGTGCGTTGTGCACACGCTACATTATGGCCAAGCATGCGCCCTTAAAATACCATCTGAATAACGCGCCACTGACTTTAGACTAGGTTTTTCCTCTTTTCCTTTCTAAAACTGCAAAATAGCACGAGGGAACATTTGCACCGGAACACGCAGCCTCTTTTCGCTGAACCGCCCCCGGGAGCGCAAGTTCATTTCCTAATTTACCGACGTGCGTCTGTGAAGGGAAAAGCCCACTGTGTGTCGTGTGGAAAATAGGAATGATACATGCATCGGTGTACAAAGTCAATTGCGCTGGGTGCAAGATAGGGCCCTAAATGTGTCTTAAGGCAACCAATGCAACATGACACATAACCATAACATATAAACAGTGTTTCATGTTAACATGCTGATGTTAAAGGCACACTATGTAACTTTTGGCCCTCTAGCGGTGTAAAAAAAAACAAAAAACATTTGATGCATTTTGCGGAAGAACATTGTTTGGTTGTGCTTTGGCTCTGTGTGACTGTGTAGATGAATACGGTGCTCTTAAAAAATTTACTACTAGGCTTAAGAGATATAACCAGTGTAGATGGAAAGGATCTAAAGCTGACTGGCTGAAGACGTTACTGTAGCAATACCCCTTAATAGACATGGTACTTCATTGAAAATAAATTTAACCTTTTAAAGGGTTAGTTCACCCAAAAATGAAAATTATGTCATTAATGACTCACCCTCATGTCGTCCCAAGCCCGTAAGACCTCCGTTCATCTTTGGAACACAGTTTAAGATATTTTAGATTTAGTCCGAGAGCTTTTTGTCCCTCCATTGAAAATGTACGTACGGCACACACTCTTTGTCCAGAATGGAAATAAAGACATCATCAAAGTAGTCCATGTGACATCAGTGGGTTAGTTAGAATGTTTGGAAGCATCGAAAATACATTTTGGTCCAAACATAACAAAAACTACGACTTTATTCAGCATTGTATTGTCTTCCGGTTCTGTTGTTGATCCGCGTTCACGATTCCGCAGTGACCCTGCTGACGTAAGACGCTGATGACGTGTTATCTGGAGATTAGGACATCCGCGACATGCACACCTACGCACCATTTTAAAAAAAAATATAGCAATACAAAAATACAAACAATGTAGAATAGCTTGAATACAGCGCCCGTCTCCCTCAAACTGTAAACGAAGCTCGGGCGCACCAGATAACACGTCATCAGCGTCTTACGTCAGCAGGGTCACTGCGGAATCGTGAACGCGGATCAACAACAGAACCGGAAGACAATACAATGCTGAATAAAGTCGTAGTTTTTGTTATGTTTGGACCAAAATGTATTTTCGATGCTTCCAAACATTCTAACTAACCCACTGATGTCACATGGACTACTTTGATGATGTCTTTATTTCCATTCTGGACAAAGAGTGTGTGCCGTACGTACATTTTCAATGGAGGGACAAAAAGCTCTCGGACTAAATCTAAAATATCTTAAACTGTGTTCCAAAGATGAACGGAGGTCTTACGGGCTTGGGACGACATGAGGGTGAGTCATTAATGACATAATTTTCATTTTTGGGTGAACTAACCCTTTAACAAAGTAATACTGTAATGTATAAAAAAAACTTATTTAATAAAATACAATTTTAATTATTTATCAATACTTTTTTGATATTGAATTAAATATATTTATAATCAATTTCTATCATCTTCATCTGCAATGCGGACTTAAATTGTATCTAAAAACAAGGTATCTTAGAGTGAGCAGCATAATGTACCTACGTATAGGAATAGCTTCCGTGTCATGAGCCTACCTACGGTCTTCTAAAATAAGATCAAGGTAGACTATTGACTAGATTTTGGAACAAAGCTTGTATTTTGACTATAATGAAAGCGTGAACTGTCCCTGTTAGAAGCAATATGGTGATTGCTGCCATCACTGTTGAATATTGCATGCAAAATATACCAATATAGCCCAAGTATACCCCAGAAAAGTCACTCATCAAGATTTGCACGCAGTGTTCCAAGACCATCGCCAATCTGTCAAGGCTCTGAAGGATTTCAGGATGCAGCCACATGGACACATCCACATGCAATTAAATGCACACATGCACTGTCAGAAAGTAGCTTCTGGGCTGTCATTAACCTCATCTAGAGTTTGATTTAACATAAACTGTCAGTGATGATGGCTATATCTTCTGTCACCCTTTCAAAAACAATAGAAGCATGCTAGATATGATAACCACTCCCGCAAAGATGTTACAGATTTCTGTGAATTGGTCCTCTGTGCTGGTTGGTGACTGAGTGTCTGTTACACTTGACTTTGCTGTGGTCGTAGTGTTTAGTTCGTGAACGTGCGTGTAGTCGTGTCCCTTTGACCTGTGGGTGGTGATCAGCTCCTGTTGTGGTTTGAACCTTTCTGTGGCCACTCTAGACTTTTCCCTTTGCACTGATCCCTATACACACACCTATAACACTGTGACCGGTCCCAGCAGGGCGTTCCGTGGAATTGCAGAGAGAAAAAGGAGGAAAAGAGAGCAAGAGGCCACCGCACAGATGGAGAGGTACTGTCTAATGCCCCTAATGTCCTGTGTCACAGCCCTTCCCAACACACACACACACACACACACACACACGCAGAGTGAGACAACGGAGAGATGGTGTTTTGTGTTGTCCTCTGTTACTGTAGTATTATGGTGTGTGTATCGCCTCAGATCTTTAAAGTCCAAACTCCGATCCTGCATATACTACACATGAAGAACTGTTTCCTCTTTTGCACACTTCCCTGTGGAGTTGTGATGCTAGGTTTACCAAGCAGAAAGCCAGCAGCAGTTTATTTATCTAAACCCAGTGATTTCTGCAGAAGCCAGTTTCCACGTTAGAGTAAAACATAAAACCAGTTATTTTGAGATGAAGTTTAAAATAAGAAATAAAATCACAATGGTTAGATGCACACTACCTAAGATTTTTTTTAAAGAATTTAATATTCAGCCAGGTTGCATTAAATTGATCAAAAATGACAGTAAATACTTTATTTCAAATTAATGCTGTTCTTTTAAACTTTCAATTCATCAAAGAATCCTGGAAAATCCTCAAAAATATTAAGCAGCACATCATTTTATTTTAAATTGTAATAATATTTCACATAAGTACTATTTTACTGTATTTTTTATCAAATAAATGCACCTTTGGAGAGCATAAGAGACTTTTTCCCGAAAACATTAGAAAAATCTTACTGACCCCTATGGTGGGGAGTTTACATTGACTTGTATTATTTTTATGCAGGGCTAGTTATATTTTCTATTGCCAAACCCCTAAACCTAACCCTCATACAAAACTTTATGAATTTTTACATTTTCATCAGAACATTTTTTGATGTTCACTAAGCCATTTGCTGGTCCCCACAATATATGTGATTTCAGGTTTACTGCCCTTAAAATAAAGCAAAACCTGACACAAACACACTCAAAGCGCCTGGGTGTGTGTGTGTGTCTCTCTGTGCTTGGCTGCTTGGATCAATAGGTCAGTCGAATAACCGAATGTGCATTATCTGGAGTGTGTTAATCGATACAGCTGACAACTTGTGGCGGTGCGGAAAAAAACGAAAGTTGCGTGACTGGAGGGAGGAGGGAAATCAATTATCCGGAAGTGAGGAAACGAGTATATAAGGTGGAGTTGTAAGAGAGGAAGGGGAAGGAAAAAAAAAAAAGGAACGGGTTACCTGAGACGAATCCACAGTCAGTGAGTGAGTCGCGAGACGCTGTGTTTGGGCTGTGCGTGGATCTAGAGTGAGCGTGATGCCTAGCGATTGACACTGAGGGTGCGCTGCCCCTCTGGACACCGGCTGCACTGCGAAGCTTGACGACTTTGAGGCTGACGAGTGAGCAAGTTCTCCAGGTTATTCCCTGATGGACAGGTTATTCCCTGTTATTTCCCGGTTATTCCCTGTTTTTACCCTCACTTCGAAAACTTTCCTTCCTGCCATTATCGGCCAAACGCTCTTTCACACACACACACACACACACACCCGCACGCACACGCATGCACCGTCTTCAAGCCAACCAAACATTCACTCAACCACTTTCACCACGTATCTCGTATCTGTATAATACAGTGAAGTGTTTCGTTTAAACGGTTGGTTTCATTGTTAGTTTGATTTAATGTTTTTTTTTTTTTTTTTTTTTTTTTTTTTTTTTTTTTTTACCAATTCAAAAACAGTGGTGTAAAGACTGTAGGATTTTGAACTTGAACCAAAGTTATTTGGTGTGTGTTTGAGTTTGTTTTGATTCTTTGCTTATGGTAAAACTGAGATTTTGGTCTGTCTGATTTCTTTGAAAATTATGAAAATATAACTGTGAAACTGAACTTCATTTGTGTGATTCTGATTCATGTTTATTCGTAACCGGTGGCTTAAAGAGCTATTCCGAAGAAAAAACATTTGACAAGATTAAGCTTGTCTGGCGCCCGAACTAATTGTTTTTTTTTTATATATCTTTCACTTGATGATTTTCATTTCGTTTGGGGCCCGCCACCGTTACAAACTGAACACTTTCGGAGTTTCACTTATCAGTCTAGTGTCACGCAGGGCACTAATGCCATGTGCACTATGAATAACTCAACAGCAAATCTCATTCCACCTGGCGGAATTGGCTTACATATTTAAAAACATTTGTTAACTAGTAAAACCTAATTGGCCTGCTGGCAGATCATCAAAAAAGTCTTCCCAGCATAATGCAGAATTACTAGAGAGAACTAATGTGTAGAGCAATGAAGGACAATTAAAAGGACAGATATGGTTTTCATCTTCCCAGCAGATGTGTAACAGAGTTCAGCTCCCCTTTTATTATACAGAAAAAAAGAGCAGACTGTGAATCTAGCTTTTAGTGTTTTCCAGAGATCCCATGACGCTGCTCAACAACATTAATGTAGATGCCTGTGACTGTTGGAAGGTAGCAGATAATTGGTTGCATCCATTAGGATTACAAAACAACTGCACATGAAAGGTTTAGTTCACTCAAAAATGAAAATTCTGCCATCATTTACTCACTTTTATGTCTTTCAAAACCCTTATGAGTGTGTGTCTTCTGTCATACAGTTTTATAATAATAATAATAATAACTTGGTCCTTTGTTTCCATGCAATCACAATCAATGGTGACAAAATCCATTTGTGCATTCATATCCATAAGTCTTTTGAAACATTATTAATACAGTAGCTTTGTGTGATGGACAGACCAACATTTAAGCTGATTTAATATTACTCTTCAGTGAGATGTTAACCTACTGTAACTGAATACTGTGTCAGTAAGTTGACTTCACAGTTTAATTAGACCAGTTCATTTAGTGAACACATCATTCTGCTTTGTGAACTGCAGCCGATTCAATTGATTGATTCATTCACAAATCAGAATATCTACTTCTCTTGAACACATCAAAGAGAGGTAGGGTATGCCTTTTTATCATTTTGAAGCTTGACAGCCCCAGTTCTCATTTTTGAGAACAATATGTTCTTCAAAAGCACTTTCTATGTTCCATAGAAGAAATAAAGTCATATGGGTTTGGAACAACATGAGGGTGAGTAAATCATTTTCATTTTCAGTGAACTATCCCTTGAAGCTCATATATTTTTAATTGTGCTGAGTTTCATCAGATAAAAAAGTAGAACACGCTCTAAATCTTCTGGCACATTTGTTTTATTTAAACTTTGAGTTGTTTCTGTTGTTCCCATTTTGAATGGCTGTGCTTTTTAAGAAATGTGTTATATTCTTACTTTATTCGTAAAAGTAATGGATATACAGGTCCTTCTCAAAAAATTTGGATATTGTGATAAAGTTTATTATTTTCCATAATGTAATGATAAAAATTTAACTTTCAGATATTTTAGATTCATTGCACACCAACTGAAATATTTCAGGTCTTTTCTTGTTTTAATACTGATGATTTTGGCATACAGCTCATGAAAACCCAAAATTCCTGTCTAAAAAAATTAGCATATTATGGAAAGGTTCTCTAAACAAGCTATTAACCTAATCATCTGAATCAACTAATTAACTCTAAACACCTGCAAAAGATTCCTGAGGCTTTTAAAAACTCCCAGCCTGTTTCATTACTCAAAACCGCAATCATGGGTAAGACTGCCAACCTGACTGCTGTCCAGAAGGCCATCATTGACACCCTCAAGCAAGAGGGTAAGAGCCAGAAAGAAATTTCTGAACAAATAGGCTGTTCCCAGAGTGCTGTATCAAGGCACCTCAGTGGGAAGTCTGTGGGAAGGAAAAAGTGTGGCAAAAAACGCTGCATAACGAGAAGAGGTGACCGGACCCTGAGGAAGATTGTGGAGAAGGACCGATTCCAGACCTTGGGGGACCTGCGGAAGCAGTGGACTGAGTCTGGAGTAGAAACATCCTGAGCCACCGTGCACAGGCGTGTGCAGGAAATGGGCTACAGGTGCCGCATTCCCCAGGTCAAGCAACTTTTGAACCAGAAACAGCGGCAGAAGCGCCTGACCTGGGCTACAGAGAAGCAGCACTGGACTGTTGCTCAGTGGTCCAAAGTACTTTTTTCGGATGAAAGCAAATTTTGCATGTCATTCGGAAATCAAGGTGCCAGAGTCTGGAGGAAGACTGGGGAGAAGGAAATGCCAAAATGCCTGAAGTCCCGTGTCAAGTACCCACAGTCAGTGATGGTCTGGGGTGCCATGTCAGCTGCTGGTGTTGGTCCACTGTGTTTTATCAAGGGCAGGGTCAATGCAGCTAGCTATCAGGAGATTTTGGAGCACTTCATGCTTCCATCTGATTTCATTTTTCAGCACGACCTGGCACCTGCTCACAGTGCCAAAACCACTGGTAAATGGTTTACTGACCATGGTATTACTGTGCTCAATTGGCCTGCCAACTCTCCTGACCTGAACCCCATAGAGAATCTGTGGGATATTGTGAAGAGAAAGTTGAGAGACGCAAGACCCAACACTGTGGATGAGCTTAAGGCCGCTATTGAAGCATCCTGGGCCTCCATAACACCTCAGCAGTGCCACAGGCTGATTGCCTCCATGCCACGCCGCATTGAAGCAGTCATTTCTGCAAAAGGATTCCCGACCAAGTATTGAGTGCATAACTGAACATAATTATTTGAAGGTTGACTTTTTTTGTATTAAAAACACTTCTTTTATTGGTCGGATGAAATATGCTAATTTTTTGAGATAGGAATATTGGGTTTTCATGAGCTGTATGCCAAAATCATCAGTATTTAAAACAATAAAAGACCTGAACTATTTCAGTTGGTGTGCAATTAATCTAAAATATATGAAAGTTTAATTTTTATCATTACATTATGGAAAATAATGAACTTTATCACAATATGCAAATTTTTTTAGAAGGACTTGTATATATTTCTGTGAGAATCAACGTCACACTCCGGCGATCTGACTGATCACTCTATTTTCAGCTCACCCACAAATGAGGATTAAGATCGTTAAAGCGTCTAATTAAAAATGATTCTCATAGTTCTCTTGATATGCACTTCTATTTTTGAAACTTGATGAAGATCTGCGCTCTTTCCCTGTCAGCCGGCACATTGACTTTGACAGCAGTTTAGAAGGTTGTCAGCTAGATGGACATAAGGAGAAAAGCAGTTCTGACAACTATACAGATGCACTGTCACCATGCTCTTTGTAGCCATCTCAAAAATAACAGATATTAAAATAAGCCCTTTTCTCTTTTGTAAAATGTTTATGTTGGTGAATTCGATTAGAGGCTCATAGCGGGTACATTAGAGGCCCAAGTACAGTACATGCTGTAAAAAATGTCCTCTGCTATGCATCACTCACTGTACTGCAAGAATATTAGTTTTCCCGCAGTATATTTTACTAGTTTTGGCTGCAGTGCTTCTTTCTAATATTGTGGTGTTGTGCAACTGCAACATGCCTGCAGAAACAAAATGCTTACTCTACACCGTGCCCATCGCTTTTGATCCTGTTTTTTGTACAAGCCAAATTGCCTCATTATTTCATCCCTGGCCCAGCTCTCCTTTATTTTAAAGGCTCCACATTGATTGTGTGAGCTGCTCTATTATTTGTTGGCAAATGAGGAAAGACCACCTACCTCTCCACGGCTCACTACAATACTACACTACGGTGTAACCATGGTGACATGATGCATGGAAAACAAGTGTAGAGTGCTAACAAGAGGAGGAAGGCTGTCAGTTGAAGGAGTGGGTCAACCAAACTTGCTTTCATTCTCTGATGAGGCAGTTTGTTGTAGTACATTTTCTGGTTTGAAAGTCACCAGAACTCCGTAATGAAAACATGAAGCGCAGTGACACAGTGTTTTTGCACTATGAAGTAATTCATATTGTTAGAAAGGTTTACTGCACTAACATGTACCCACAGGTGAATTTAAGGCTGTGTCCGAAATCACATACTGTATAGTAGGTACTACATTTGGTTTGAGACTTACTTTGTGACTGTTAAAAAAAATATGTTCTATATTGTATGAATGAAATTTCAGACATACTACTGTACATCCGCCATGTTGTCACTGTCGTGATTATGCCGTCATTTGCATTGCTTCACTGCCATTCACAAATCATATCCAGTGGCCTCGTGGGATAGTAAAGTGTCCATCAGATGCGCACTTTAGAATCTCGACGGAAGTAGTAGGTCATCCGGGTGCTTTTCATCCACAATTTTAAGAATATTATGAATTCGTACATACTACTTGGCTTCTGTCAAGTATTTTGTTACATTTACATTAAGTACATTTTGTTATTCTACAAAATGTAGAATAAAACAGATTTTTCTTGGCCACTAACTTTACTAGAGTTATTTCTCCGGTTTAATTTCCTATTTATATTCACTCACAATTTTAAACATACAGTATATTCAAAAGTAGTATGACATTTAAGTGGGAAAAAAATGCTCATTTAAGTTTGCACGTTTAAGTTAATCACGTTTAAGTTTGAACATTTCAGTTTTCTATTATGTTCATTTAAACATAGAAGGGCACTTCGGAAGGGGAGACATTTGTAGGAGCGTTCCAAACGAAAGTTAACAACTGAATCCCTTCACGAAGACCCCTTCCACAGGTCCGTTAGTGAAGGGAACATGCAGTGGTCACGTCAAGGAAGTAATTTAATAATTTATTGTCATGTTCTGCTATTCGGAATAAGTAGGGCATAGGGATGCTCACTTCCGATTGGAATTTGCCCTGAAGTTGTGGTCTTCCCTATTGTGACGTATATATCCGAGTGAAGCAGCTTCTCGATTGAGAAAAGATGTTGGATGGGACTTGATTTTGTCCATCGGGAATTGAGTGGTTCATTGGATTGTTGTTGTTTGTTAATTGCTGTGATCTCATGTGAGTGACACTTTGATGGAAAGAAGGAATTATTGTCCTGAAGAGTCAGAGGAGAGAGGGGGAGGGAAAGTTATTTTGATTAAAGAGGGCATATGATTAAAAAAATAAAAACATGCACAGATAAATTACTAATAATAAACACTGCAATATTCCATAAAATATAAGAAATGTCCATTTAGATTTCTTGGTGACTTTAAGCTAAAAGATCAAACAGTGTGCTTAAATATCTGAAAATACAGACACGCAGATGAGTAAATGTGTTTCTGAAGCCTGAAGCAGTGTCAAACTGGGACAAACTGTTTATGTTTGCCTATTTTTTTATTTTTTTTTGCAGAGGAACAGTGAGGACTGGAGATTTGTTTGGAGTGCACTGAGCTTGTTGTATAACTTCAAACACTCGTCCCTGTCCGTAATCTTCCATGCTAATGCTACCATGTATAAATGGATTGTTTGAAAGTGTGTTTAACATTTCCATTTTTGTCTCCTCTTGCTCCATCTCCCATTCTTCTTGTGTTTTCCCCCTCTCATCCTCTACCTCTTTCCAATCTACTGTGCTTCTGAAAATCCTTTCTATCCCAGAAACTTCCGGAAACATTTGAGGATGGTGGGCAGCAGGAAGGTGAAGACCCAGAGTGAGTTGTGTGTGCAAATTATATGTGATTTTTCAATGCAAATATGTGAACATGCCATTGCTTGACAATAATTCATGGTGTCAGATAAATTATTTTCAGGTGTCACAGATGCTTCAAGCATCTGGTCAAAAGGATGAAACCAATGCTCTTGTCTGACATACAACTAGCAATGTGACTTAGTTTCTGAATACCTCGCCACTCTCTCATCAATAAGCGTTACAGTATACAGAGTGAAATTGATTCTAATATTTAGAAGTAGTCAGCCTTAAGCGAAGAAATCCTCAAACATGTCACATCCCAACCTCAGACAAGAGCCCAGAGTGTGTGTGTGTTGAAGAGTAGTGTGTGTGATGCTTTCCTCCTCCGCTTCGTTATTAGCATTTGCTGATCGCAAAGCGAAGAGTTTCAGCCGCTCCTGGAGTGACCCCACACCCGTCAAGCCTGACTCTCTCCATGACTCCAGAGAAAGTGAGTCCACACACACACAGAAAGACACACACAGCCATGGTGTATATTTTTCTGGTTTCAGTACATGTACATTATTGGTCACCCACACAAAACATTCATATACAAATCTTATGATGCCTGTAAAGATCATGTCCCGGTCTTATTTAAACGTAACTTTAAACATAACAATTACAAACAGCTTTTCTGTTTGATATTTCTGTTCTTGCCAACTGGAGTGAATAGGAGTTTGACTGACTTGCCTTAAAGCTATAGTATACGATGTTAAAAATCGGTCGAGAAAGCCTGAGACGTTAGGGAAGTTTTAAAAAACTCATCCCGCCCCTCCACACACACACCCCTCCCCTCTGTGCTACTTGATCCCTCCCACCGGGAAACGAATTGAACAACGTCACTCAGTCAAGCTGTGATCACCGGTAGTAAACATCGGACACACATCATATGTAAAATTGCCTTTAGACACTTGAACTTAGTTGCTTACTAGTATTGCTAAGGTTTTCAGTAATTGTTATGCAGCACACAGCGCATCTTGTTCAAATTTCGATCGGCTCGAACAGAAACCCGCTAGGCCTACTGAAATATATTCAAGGACTTCAAGAAATATAATTACTTTGACCCGTGATAGGCGATGCTAAACGGCTCATAAACATTCCAATGCCGACCGGCAGCATGAGCAAGTTGTCAAACTGATAAAAAGCTTTTTATGTAACACGTCACACCATAAAAGTATAAATAAATGTTTACCTGCTCAACAAAAAGTCAGCCGTGTCAGCGTCGGTCTTCAGTCCCAGATCTTCCTGAAGCTTCCTCCAACGGTCAATTGTGGACCCTATATTTATCCTACTCAAAGTGCGGCGTTCTTCACATTTTTATTTTATCTCTGCTCGTTCCTCTAATGACTTTCTCTTTCATCCTAACTTTACTGTAGGGGCAAGCAGGGGACGCTTGCTGCTGTCTTTTTTTTTTTTTATCCATTGCTGATATGCTACTTAGCTAGCTACCATAGACTGTCAGCTGCTTACGCGCGCAATTTCATGTCGCAGGAGGGGGGCGGGGGCGGTGGGGTGGTTTACGCGAGCGCCAGGCGGAGTTTCAAGTGGAGCTGGTAATTGGATGAGAGCAGTTGACCAATGTAAGCTGTCCGGCCGGACAGCTTACATTTGTCAACTTCTCTGTGGCTGTACAGCCAATAGAGTGAATGGATTTTTTTCATTCTTTTTTCTATTCATATTGTTAGGATTGTACTATATAACATAACCAGCATCTAAACGAGGATATTAATAATGAACAATCTTTGAAATCGTATACCATAGCTTTAAAAGGAACGTTGATTAAAGGAAGTACAACAGCTACTATCATGTTTATATTTTTAAAGACAAAGGTTTCAAAGGTTTTTTTTAATGTTTTTGACTCTCTCTTATCATGCTTACCAATGCAATGCTACATTTATTTGATCAAAAATACAGGGAAACAGTAATATTGTGAAATATTATTATAATTTAAAAGTAACATTTTTCTATTTGAATACATTTTAAAATAAAATTAATTCCTCTGGTGGCAAAGCTGAATTTTCAGCATCATTTCTCCAGTCTTCAGTGTCACATGATCCTTCAGAAATAATTCTAATATGCTGATTTTGGTGCTCAAGAAACATTTCTTATTATCATAAATGTTGAAAACAGTTGTGCTGCTTAATATTTTGGTGCAAACCACGCTTTTTTTTTTTTTAGGATTCTTTTATAAATAGAAAGTTCAAAAGTACAGCATTTATTTTAAATAGAAATCTTTTTTAACATTATAAATGTCTTTACTGTCACTTTTGATCAATTTAATGAATCCTTGCTGAATAAAATATATATTTTTAAAATCTTACTAATCCCCAAAATTTGTAATACATTTTATTTATTACATTTACAGTAATAACAATGGCATTTTTTTATTATGAGAATGTGATTTTGAGTGGCAGAATTTAATGTCTTAACCCCTTAACTGTCACCCCCCTTTTTTCGCATAGACATAAAAATCATTATCCAAACTTAAATGGTTGTAATTCAAGAATGCTTTGGAATATAGACCTATGGTTGGTCTTGTTTTTTTCCAGACATTTTCCAGATTATTGTAGAAGTGTAGAAATTATTAAA
Organism: Gila orcuttii; assembly: GCA_026230005.1. Taxonomy (NCBI): domain Eukaryota; kingdom Metazoa; phylum Chordata; class Actinopteri; order Cypriniformes; family Leuciscidae; genus Gila; species Gila orcuttii. The sequence continues at coordinate 20,545,440 of JAPDVR010000004.1, forward strand.
AATGAAACAGAAAAAAAGTTATATAAGTTTAAGTTTATGAAATTATTTAATGTAAAAATATAATTATTAATATTTTATATAAAATATATATATTACAAAACATGTTTTACTCTAAAACTGCAAGAAAATTAAAGCCAAAAATCTGAAAAAGTTGTGTTCCAAATTTTAGGTTGATATCTCAAAAAATGACCTTTCAGCAAGATTTTATTCGGGCGCAGTACCCAACTTTTTCACTAGGTGAACACCCAGATCATTTACTGCCCATATAAGGGCGCCTCCATTTTCATATATGTTTTGAGTGATCTGAACCATGTATTTCCATAATTTTCATACAATTTATGAAGTAGACATCCTATTCAGAAGTAGTATGGGTGGTTTGGCAGTATTTTATGTGAATTCAACCTCTAATAAATGCATAAAAAGACCACATATGTGCGTTATAGCTCGCAACCGCATCACAAATCAAGAATCCATAATATTTTTCTTTATATTTAAAACATTTTCAGACATTTTAATTATGAAATGGACATGTTCTCTAGAGGCTTCATTTGTGCATTGTGCAAGATTAGTACATCGTGCTATTCATCACACACACACACACACACACACACACACACACACACACACACACACACACACACACAGCACCTGTGCATGTGTAAAATGTCTGTTTGCCACAGATGTACTCTGCTGTCTATATGTGTGCTTTCTTTTTGTGTCCTATATGGCACTAAATACGTTGCTTTGTAAGACCTTCTCCTCACAAACAAGCAGGAGAGGTCATGTTAGAACGGCCAACCTCTCAGACATGAACAACAGAATGCTTGTTGATAAAACCTGTCATCTCATTTGTCGTTTATGTGCTTGTGTTCTGTTTCTGTGTATTTGCATATTACCTTTTCCCAAGGTGGAGACCTCCAGGCGTCGTCTGGCAATCTGGATGAAGAAGACTGTGATGATGTCGACTGGGAGGAAGAGAGAGAGTCAGAAAGAGCAGCCTGCGAGGGCGATGACTTCATCCCTCCCAAAATAATGGTACGTGCAACTTTCAATCACCCTCATCCATTTTAACATGATCCAACTGCCTTATGAACTCATCATCAATTTCTCATTAAATGTAGTGCAGCTTTTTGATCATCAATGGGCTCATTAGTACGCATGTTTTTTATTCATCCTTGTTTTTGAACAGCTAATTTCATCAAAAGTACCAAAGGCCGAGTACGTTCCCGACATAATCCGCCGGGACGACCCCTCCATAATCCCTATTCTCTATGTGAGTATAGTTTAATGATGCAGTCATACACGGGATCAAAGAGAATCCAAGTTTTGATTATCAGTATAAAGCCCCCTTGTGTTAAGCACCGCTAATGATGTCTGCTAGTCAGCTCTCGCATGCAAGTTTTAGTAGTGCAAATCATCATTGTTCGAGATTGCAGATAACTGCTTTGTAATGCCAAGCTAGTGATTTAGCATATATATTATGCTTAAGTTATGTTCAAATAAAAACGTGACGTAATATTTACCATCTGATAATTCCGATCTCAGATTTTGCAGTTTTTTTGTTGTTGTTCATGCTTGCCCTGTATACTGCCTGCAGGATCATGAACATGCCACCTTCGATGATATACTAGGTACGTGTTAATTGGCCAGACACATTTTTTTTTTTTTGTATGCCTAATGTTTACTCCTGCTGTTTGTTTACTATGAAAAAGCTGGGCTGTAATATCATATGATTCCCTTGCTGCCTCCCTCTCCACTTCTCTGCTATCTGTCTTCTCTCATCTCTCTTCTCTTCAGAGGAGATTGAAAAGAAACTCACCGCCTACAGAAAAGGCTGCAAAATCTGGAACATGATCATCTTCTGTCAGGTTTGGAAAAAATATGTGTGTGATAATTTGCATATCTTGCTTTTTCACAAGTGTGCATGTGGAGTATTTATGTGCATGTTATTTTCCACTGCGTAATTGGCTCTCTTTATTCTCCAGGGAGGTCCAGGCCATCTCTACCTACTGAAGAACAAAGTGGCCACATTTGCTAAAGTAGAGAAGGAGGAGGACATGATACAGTAAGTTTACATTCACAAAACAGTTCTGTATCTTTTTTTGTATTTTTAATAGTACTGCACAATTAATAAACAAACAATTGAGATTATTATGATGGCTCCCACAATGAATTCAGGGATGCAAAAATCTTCCCAGATTTACAAACCTGTTGTCAACATAAGCAAAACTTTAAGGTCTCTCTTCGGTATGTCCTCAAAAAACAAAGCTCTGTGGTTTAACGTAAAAGACATTGAGATGAATATTAGTATTATTATATGTATTAGTATTAGAAGTAATATACAGTATTTGTTTACACTTTATTTTATTAGTATTAGAATTATTAGACTGTTATAAACTGTTAGTTTAGGGTTCAGGTTAGTAGAATAAGTTGACATGTAGTTTCAAAGCTACTTATAGTCAGTAGCACGTCTGTTGGGAGAGCATCAAAATAAAGTGATAGCAGATATTAAGCAGTCAGTCTACTAATACTCTATTGACTGGTAGCTGACATGTAGTTCCAAAGTTACTTTTAGTTAGGAGAATGTCTAAAGTGGACCATCGAAACAAAGTGGTTTAAAACAAATAAAATAAAAACAAAAACTCTTCCCAGAGGACATGGCAAGGGGAGTCACATCTTCATCACCTTTTTTACACTTGATGAGTTTGCATCCTTGTTAATTAAATGTGAAAAATGGCCTTTTGGTCCGCTCCTGTTGCTTCAATTTTCTATTTACAGTGTATGGCAAAACTAGAATGCTCCCATTATAATCCACAAGCCGCAAGATGGTGTAAATACAGGATATTATTAATTCAAAATTTGAATGATTGTTTTTCATGCTTTTTTACTGTCAATTCAATGAAATTTACAAGATAATCAATTGTTAAAAACCTTGTAGCCATAATTTGTAATCATTCTGAGCTTTTGTGTGCAGGTTCTGGAAGAGACTTGGCAGATTCATGAGTTTATTAAATCCTGAGCCAAACCTCATCCACATTATGGGCTGCTATGTGCTCGGCAATGCTAATGGAGAAAAGGTAGATAATATCTACTCACCTCTCTGTGTGTTTTAACCACTGTTTCATTCCATAGGATTTTTGTCATAAAGACAAGACAGGAAATTATGAGTGAGGGATAGAGGGGAATGGAATGAATAATCAGTGTATAGATAGAAAGATTACGTTTATAGTCTGTACAGTATATCAGTCATACTCTTTATATTCATACAACATATTATGGGGTTTTAGCACCCTTGCAGAGCTGACACGACTGCACGGCCTCATACTTTTATGAACTTTCCTGCTGTGGCAGGTGTGTGCATGAGAAACAGAGGAAGACAAGTTGGAGTGTGTTCAGAGTGAGGCAGGGATATGATGGCAGGAGATCCGGGTGCCAGATTGACAAGCAACTGCTCTGGGACTGACAGTTAGACAGTCTGTCACCCCTCCACCCTCGCACTTCTCTGCCTCATATACTCACACACGCACACACTCCAACATGCACACACACGCAGTCTCTCAGTGGCACACACTGACAGTTGCCTCTGGCCACCACAGCTCAGGACATATATTCAGTTATGCCAAGCTGGATATGGGCTTATAACGATAAATGCTTTCAGAAAAGTACTGTGGTGTAACCCACAGTATCAGATGGTACTGGATTACTACCATGGTATTTATGTCAGTGGTATTATCATGCTAAATGTCCAAAATACTAACAAACCTGATCCAAGATGCATCCATAAATAGTTTGAGATCAGATTAAAATCTTGTTTTTGAAAAAATGTTGGAAGTTTGAAGGGTCAGATCAGATTTTAAGTTTTCGTAATTCAGGACACTGCGTGACTGTGAGATCATAAATGAACCACAGGAGTGTAAACAAATGTGTCTGAATACATGTGTTTTGAATGATGAATGAGTGCATATGCATATTTATAAGTGTACACTGATGAGTTATGAACCATGGAGAGGTGTTGTGAGGCAAAATTTCTTTCTTTTTTTGTCCTATATTTCCATGTATATATGCAAAGGATTCCCGCAAATCACACAGATCATTTTAAGCATAGTTAGTGCTCTGCAACACCATTATGCTGAGGGTTGACAACGCCATGGTGCACCTGTATGACAGACACTTAGTAAACAAATTTGGATGCAGTCTTCTGATTGAAGTACACAGAGTCTCTGATTGAAGTACACACATAACCATGCACAAAACTAGAGTCTCACTAAAATTTCTGCCACATGAGCATTTCATCCAGTCGGTTTCTGAAGCAGGTCTACAGAGAGAATAACTGAAGTAAAGAAAAAAAAGAAACATGAAGGCTTTTTCACTGCATTTAGCAATTTTCCCCCATAGCCCCTGCTCCCTCTGAAGGGGAAAGGAAGAGCTTCAGTGAACTTGCTATATATAGATTCTGACCAGGTGCAGCAGCAGAAAGCAACCCAACAGCGTTATGCCTTCTCTCTGTTTTTAAAGGAATAGTTCCGCACCGTCATCATTTTCTCACCCTCATATTATTCCAGACCTGTATGAAATTTTATTGTTGTACACATTTCTCTTTTCCATGCAATTACAATTAATCAAAAAGACACAAAAGCACCGTAAAATTGTCATATAAGTAGGCTGTACGAGTTTTGAGTCAATGATCATTAAGTCAATGGGTTGAGAACCAGATCAGTCCGATCCATGAACAAATCATTCAGACTCGTTTTATGAACCGTATCAAATTAATTTTAGAGATCCACTTTAGAGAGTGATTTGTTCACAAATCGGACATCTAATATGTCCATCACATAACTCTGGAATATCATGCACAAGGCGTATGGATTGTTTTTTTAATACGTTGTTGCTTTTGTGTCCCTTTTGAACCCTGGAAGCTCCAGGTCCCATTCGTTCTAATTGTATGGCAAATAGCAACCAGTATGTTCTTAAAAATGTCTGCTTTTGTGATTCACAGAAGAAAGTCATACAGGTTTGGAAAAGCATGATGATGAGAGAATTTTCATTTTTGGGTGAACTGTGCCTTTAAACTCCTGCCTTTGTGCTTTTGTTGTAGTGTTAAAATCGGATAACGGTTATACACTGTCTCTGTGATTAGTTTTTCTATTAGCCGTGTCAGGGCAGCAGCAGCTGGCCATATATCTTATGTGTTCAATATCAAGCAAAAAGCTAATAAGGTTGTAACGACTGCCTGAGCATATGTAATGTTATTCTGAATAAAGGGAAGGGATTAGTTTTCGCAGCATCATTATAACCATTAGCTTTGAGCCAGTTCCCCATGTGTCCCGTTTTTTTTCAGTTGCTTATTTGATTTGAGCTGCTAATATTGCTTTTAATGATTAGGAGTCATATTTGTATATACTGATGCAAGGGGATTTTTAATGCGATCACTTTGGTTTACAAATGGCCTGGCCTTCACTACAATGGAAAGAGAATGATTATCTGAGCCTGGATTTATGAGGCTTTCTGTGGCTTTCATGATCGATTTAGAGAGGTGAAGAATAGCTCTCAGAAAAGATGTCCAGATGAGAGATTATACTGACAGCATCCAGAGAAACAGAAGTCAAAGGATTGGGAGGAGAATAGCGGGAGGCAATTAATGCACTCTGACAGGCTTTGTCCCGATATGAAGGATTCTCATTGACACTACCAGACCCCCTCCAGCGGAGGTCGATCACAGCATGGCAGAACACATAGTTTAACACTCCACCAGTTGCCCTGTCCAGCTCCCTCTAGTTTATGATGCACACACATCGCTGTATGGCTCCTATTAGCAGCCTGTGCAGTCAGATTATCAAGTCGACCAGAGAGAAGGTTTGGGTTAAGATTTAGCTTTTAGTTGCACACTTATAGACTGATATTTGGCCAGTTCAGACAGCCTAATCAGTTGAGAGAATTTTTTTTGAGTACACAAGTAATATTGATAATAATAATAATGTATCATTTTAAAAAAATGTATATTATTTTAATGCTTTACTGCTTCATTATTATTGTTATTATTATTATTATTATTATTTGTATTATTATTGAATACTTGCTGTTGTTGTTTTTGTTTTAATATAAATACTTTAAGACAAAAATAATGTATTCTATTGTGAATGAGTAAATAGGTAATAGTAATAATAAAACAAAGCAGTAAAGTTTGATTAATAATAAAATATAATTTTTTTATTAAAATCTATTATTATTATTGGAAACTTGTTATTTTTTATATATATACCAAGCCAATACTAATAATAATTACTATTATTATTAATTTCTAATTATATTTTTTTAATTAAATATTGTGTGTATATAATAACAGTGTTCAATAATGGATATTAAATATACACACACTACATAATATACTAAATTGAATTAGTATATAAAGTAATCAAATAACAATTTTGTGTATACCTTATTTGCGTTCATTAAATTATATTTATCAGATGTGTAAATATATATATATATATATATATATATATATATATATATTTATTTATTTTTATCTGCATTTTATTGTAATCAACCTCCCTGCTCTCTGAATATTGATATTAGCATGGACCATGGAAAAATATATCTGTAATATCCATTTTTAGTCTTTATTTGGAATATCGGGAGTAATATCGAAGGTCTTTTGACAATTTGAAGATTTAACAACTGTGAAAAAAGTAACAGTAAAGTGTTCTCTTCCTCAGCTTTTTCAAAACCTCAAGAGATTGATGAAACCTCATGCCATTGAATTTAAGTCTCCTCTGGAGCTGTCAGCTCAGGGTGAGTGTACCACACACACAAACACGACAGAGATGACCACTCACACATATTCTGACACACATGCGGTAAACAAACTACGAAACATGCATAAAAAAATAAATAATAATAATGTAAATTTTATCTGTATATCTGTGGTCTGTCAAATAAACACTTGCATGGCAGATCACATACACTGTATGGAGAGTTCTATGTGCCACGTGAACTCTGACCCCAACTCTCATCAGTGCCACCGCTATTGATTTGACCGTAATTATTCTTCAATTAAAACCTCATTATCTTCTCCCACTGTTCCTGTCTCTTCACTGGACTCAGGAGGCCCACTTGCTCCCCTCCCTCCTCTTCTCTTCCTCTTCTTCCCTCCTTTTTGTCCCCTATGGACTCTACACAGCTTGATTTGCACTGTTGAGGATAATTACCACTGTTTTAAATAGAGAACAGTATTTAAAACACCCACAAATGCCTGTAAAGGCTTCCTAATGTAGATCTATTTTACACAGCGGATGGTACGATAGATGTGTGACGTGCTGCCTGTGATTTAATGGTCTGATATTTTAAGGAAAGCTAAAAATGTTGTGCTCTCTCCACTCTTAGGTAAGGAGATGATCGAAATGTACTTCGACTTTCGCCTCTACCGCTTGTGGAAGAGCCGCCAGCACTCCAAACTTCTCGACTATGATGACCTTCTGTGACATTGTGTCGTTGGTTTAAACAGCCCAAGAGGCAGGTAGCTTACTTTAGAGCCCACGCGGCAACGTTCCCTCCCGAGAGAGAGAGTGCCTGGGCGGAAAAGCCCTAAGATGGGGGAGGAAGATGAGGTTGAGGATGAGGATGGATGACATTGAGAAGATGTTTGAATTCTCTGCCCTCAGATGTAACAAGAGGGGAAGCAGCCATTACTGTTACTGTTACTGTAGGTGCTGTGTGTTCACCCCATCTATTTGAGCTTTCAGCCTGACAGAAACATTCGCTAGATATCAGCAGGTCTTATCTTTTAGCCTGTGTGAGGTCTAGAAAATAATGTTCATTTTCTTTGAGAATTGAGAAAGCTGTGATAACATGGAAACATAAGAACAGATTTGTTTTTTAGTATTTTTGTGGTGAACTAGCAGGCACAATGAAACCAGGCCATTTACTAAAAACAGTACTAGAGGTTCTAATGTTATTCACTATCTACAGGTGCAGGAGAAACTGTGGAGCTACATTACTGTTGTATGTACATATTCACTCTAACTTAAAATAACTACTGTACTTTATCTTTGTTTTAGTTGTTAAAGTATGGTGTTTTTTTGTTTAAGATTCACGAGAGGGAATATTACTCAGGTTTCATTCATTTAACTGACCTCCCTCAGTACTGTACCATCTTTAGATTGAGAGATGAGACAAAAGAGAAACTTTTTTTAATTCAATAGGAAGTTGTTCAGTCCAAAGGATTGATCTACATGAGTGGGGTTGAAATAACACTTGAAATCTGTATCAGGGGCTTTGTGTGTGTTTAGACATTTTAGATTTCTATAGACTTACAGATTTATCGTCTAAAATTCCATAAAATTACACACTGTATTTGTAACATTAAGGCATGTGTAGAAGAAGCTCATTTTAGATCGGCAGATTTTGTCTTTTAGCTTCAACGTTTTTCAAAATTTTCTAGCATCTTAAGAAAACTTTGAATAAGATTAAAAATGTATTCAATTTGAACCTATAGACAGCGTTAGACAATTAGCAAGTTTACGCTCGAATCGTGTCATTTTTGTGTATTTCTCTCTCTTTCTTTGTCATAATCGTCTGTATGTATTTGACGTGATGTCACACTCTGTTTTGTGGTGTTTTCTTTGTAGGTGAACGATAGCTTATTTCTGATAAGTCAAAGTGCAATTGTATCTGCAGTATTTCTCTTTTCAATAGTAAGTGGTTCTGAATGCTAAGTTTTTTTCAGTATACAGGATAGTACATTTAGCCTTTAAAGCGGTTCTCTGTGGAGAAAAATGTTCTCTAATCGCCGTAGTTGGTGCGTGGGTGTGTTTTGGATGCATCAAACAAATAAATTGGTAGATAGTTTTAATCTTCAATCATAACGAGTGGATGTTCAAGTGCAAAACAGCAGCACCTGGTGCAATAGACAGTCCAAAGCATTTCATCGAAAGCTGCCAGATAGAAAAAGTGCAATGTGGTTAGTCTTACTAGTGTAATAATGTGAAGATGAGAATGCATTGCAATATCCAATGGAAGCCAGCAGAAAAAGCATCCATAATATCGCTATATTTAGAGCATAAAGCCGTGGAGAGTATATGTGCAAAATTACACGTTTATCTATGTCTGTGTTTGTGAGTGAGTTTTAGCTCTGAGATGTCAAGGATGCATATCTGTTTACCTTGTGTTGATCTATCACATATCTTTTCATCTCTGACCACTTGTGCAGACACCCTGAAAATCAAATTAAGCACAAAATCTGTGTATCTGTAGGGCCATCGGGGGAACGGAGTGTGTTTGGATTAGATCAAATCAAAACAGCTCGACCGCTTCTTTACGGAGGATATGTTTAGATGAATGCATGTCTTGATGGCTTTGATTTTTGGCTTCCAAGCTCATTTAAACTCATGTAATCTTCCCTGCACTGTTTCTACCAAAGTCATTGTATGCTATAATACCATTATAGAGTGTAAAATAGATAGTTATGAATATATAAATATATATATATATATATATATATGATCCGTGGGTGTAATAGAACATAGAATTGATTTCTTGTGTGTTGACACTGATTGAGCCAATGGCACATGAGAACCGCATGGACTCCACCAGAGCTCTGAGGATCATGGAGCCTTTTGGATTTGCTGAAAGGTCTATGGCAAGTCAGGTGTGAAACGTGATGTGTGAAGACCTCCTTACTCTTGCAATAAGTGTTTGCCATATGGCCTTGTGTTGATCAGAAAGCTCATATAGTTATGTCATGTTAGGTGGGATTTAGGAAATGAAAGGAGTGTTTGGTGGAAGAACACATTTTAAAACATGCATGTGTCTCATTCCAAATAAATCTACCGTTGTGCGCACCCCCACCCCCATCTATTTTCTGTAGCAATAGACATTGTAACATGAGCTGTATTGTTTCTAGGACAGACTGTGCTGATTCTAGGACACTATTGTCTAAATATATTTTGGTTGCTATATTTATGTTTCTAACGGCAGCCGTTTTAATTTTTACCACAGCCACTGGCTTTGCAACATAATGGAGAAAGACATGTAGGGTGTTCTTGAGCTCTGGGCAAAAATATTTGAAGGCTTCTGGCAGTTTTTCTCTAACTGTACAAATTATTCATGATTCCGATGTATAAAGGAATTAAACTAAATGGTTAGTTGTGATGCTAATTTGAATGGTAAACATTAAACTCGATGAGGCACTAAGATACATTATGTTTTAAGAAAACACAATATTATTGTTAGTTCCCTTTGGACTTTTTGGAGCAAAGCCTGTAAGCCTGATATGTTGAGATTTAAAGAGAATTTGTTCAAATGGTTCTGGTGTGGATTTGATGTGCTACCCGCTTGGGGAAGAGCAAATGCATTCAGGAGCCTGATTTGGACCTAATAAATGAAGAATATTGGAGAATGAAGAATAACACTTAATTTTACAGTGTCCCTGTTACACATTTTACATGTAGTTACTAACAGCATTAAATAATGATTAGTTACATGCAACTAACCCTAAACCCAATCCATAATTATATAGTAAGCACATATTGTTAATTAATATTACTCAGTTCTTAATTGTATAATTACACTGTAACAAGGGCACCTTAAAATAAAGTGTAACTGAATTGTACATCAATTTCTTTTTTTAAATGTCTGGACTGTTACACTGCTTCAAATGTAACTTTTTTTCAGCTCTTAAAAGCAGAATATTTTAGTTTATATTGTTCTTGTCCTGTGTCTCTTGTCCTGCTGTTTGATATGGAGTAGTTGATTAGATTAAATGTTGAATGAATGACAATATCATGATTGCATTGTCAGATTCTTTAGCTCATGGGGCATTTTAAGAGAAATACTGTGTTTTTTTGTGTTTTTTGGGGGCAGTCTTGCAGTGTCTCTTATTTTCTGCAAGGCCTTACTAAAACTAATCACTTTAAAGCATTGTCAGTAGCAATGATAATACTTTTAATATAGCCTTTATTACAATATCTAAAAGTATTCGAGGAGTGCTGAAAGTAAACGTGTATCGTTTTCTTAGTCTGGCTACATTGCCAAATACAGTATATGATATAATAGTGTTTAGTTCAGATAAATGGTCAATATGTCTTAAGCAATTTAGCTCATCTTGTCATTTTGCTACTTTAAATGACTGAGCTTAAGCTCATAGTTTCTATCTCTTTAAGCTCACTGTTCACAGTATTTAACATGAGACGTTGTATTCAGGAAGGTAGTTTGCTCTAAAACTGTTTGTTTTGCCTTGTACAACCTCTTCACAGCAGTGAACACTGGAAATGTTTCTTAATCTGTTTTACAGTAAAATGTGCCCAGTTTTAAGTGGAATTTTGTCTCGAGTCTTCTTTCATCAATTCAAGTTACCTTTTATATAGTGTTTTATACATTACAGATTGTTTCATTACAGCTTCACAATAATAAACAGAGAAATAACAGAATCAGTGATTAAACTCAAGTCAGTTCAGTGTTGATTCAGTTTAGTTCAATAGCAGTGTCAGTGTTGCAAAATTAATCTATTATGAAACAAATTCGATTCAGCTATTAAGCAGTTCCGCAAAAGACAAGTGTCATCATCCAGCTCAGTTCAGTTCAAGTTAGTGTCAAATCAGTAACATTACTATATATTAAGTGTCTTTTAAACCCCAGCTAAGCCATCCAAAGGTGACAGTAGAAAGAAACCCAAACTCCATCAGGTGACCGAAATGGAGAAAAAAAAAAACTTTCATCACCTCAAACCTGATGTGACCAGCCATATCCAGGAGAAAACCAGACTAAAAAATGGGTGACATTTGCTTAGATTTGCCATTGATTTCTCAGTCTATCTATGATAATCTCCAAATGCTGTTTATACACCATACCCATACACACATCCCACCATCCTATATGAGCGGATTGGAGAATGGATGGGTAGACCCGTACACACTTGCTTACACATGTAAGGCCCGGCTGCATCGGAACAAAGAAGTTTTTCAGATCAACGGGTGAAGGTCTCTGCGGGTTACCATCTTTTCGCGTGACAAAGTAATTTGATTAAATGAAATACATTTTCTCATATGTATTAACTCGTTATTTCATCTGACTCCATACATGAAAAAGGTTTTAATGATATATCTACTACATCATTACGTGTGTGCGAATGTTTGATTCTTCTTTTTTAACTCTTAAAATAATATCCGAGTCGATTAGAATAAAATCAAATGTTTACAATTTATTATGTCAAGTAAATGTAACACGCAAATTGCATAATCAGTTCAAAGATAATAGATACAAACATCAAATGCTCTGACATAAAGAGAGAAGATGCAATACCTTGACATTATAAGATGCAAAGTGTTTTGGTGCACTTCGCATCACAGGCTAATCTGGTTACAGAAAACGCGCCGAGCTCTTGTTGCATTTAAAAGACCTCTTTTCAAATGTAAACATGAGTTCACAGTGGGAATTCACATTAATCACCGTCCCAGACTTACTGGGGGGAGAAGTTGATTTACATGCAACCATTTGCTAACAATGGGAATTTGAATTGAGTTTACACCTTCTGAGAGCGTGAGGCCATTTGCCTGGAAGACACACCCTCCTATGTATGTGAATTATTTCTAAACTCTTAAATGCCTTATTACCTTTTTGCTTACTTCTTTGAGAATGAGACCTTTGTACCAGTCGCACTGAGGCATTTCAAATGATATCAAACGTGTGATACTCTTATTCACATTAAACTATGTAGATTCTTGGGTGAATTTCAGGTGATCTCAGCATGAGGGAGAAGGAGTGGGGGGAGAATGGGGGGTCAAGGGAAAAGATGTAGATTAGGATTGCTTAGGTGAGACTTGCGTTTCGAATGGTGCACGAGAGAAATTCAAATGGTAATTTGCTTTGTTCTCTCAGAGAGTTGCGCTATCTTCCAGTTCTTCCAGTTTCTCCAGTCAATAGTGCACAACACTCCAATTGGTAGCAGCCTGGGCTGGCAGTGAGTAGTCCACGGGGATCGTAGTTCTTTTCTCGTGAGCAAAAAGCTCTGGTATAAGAGTGTGGGTAATAGAAAAACAACTGTGGTGAGATTCCCTGTGGTACAGAACAGAAAGCCTGACACAAAGCCGCCGGGAAAGGTTGCCATGTGCTTAGATACAGGACAAACCACTGTACAGCATGAACTAAACTAGAACAACCTCCCTCTGTCTCTTTCTTTTTCTCTGTCACTCCTTTTCTTTTACAGTTTCTTGTTTCCAATAGTGACCCGAAGATCAGCGTAACTCAGTGTAATCTGTGAGCATGTCAAGAGATTGGTCAGTTTAATTGGTGTTGCAGCGCTTGAGTTGAGAAACCAATGGTCTCGAGAGACTTTTGGTTCATTAAAAATAATGAGTCAGACAAGCTCATCAGCACCACAAAAGCTTTATGTGATTCAATTCGAAAATATAAACATAGAAATGTAATTAAACACATTATCAACAACATGTAAAAGCAATGGCCTTACAAAAAGAAAGGGAGAGAGAGAGAGAGAATGATCACCGTTTTTTGCTGGTCAAGCATTTTGATTGTGTGTGAGAGCATGGAGAAAGAACAGAGAGAGGAGTAATCTATCTCTGACCAACACAAACACTGAGCAGGCTGTCAGAGAGAAACAAAATGTGTTCTCTCAGACTTACTGGCATTGGCCCCACATAACAAGGACATAATACCACTTAGTGTCTGTCTTATTTTTACACACAAAAACAGTGTAAAGCCTAAATACCTACCAGGAATCTGTAATGCATCATATCCGCTAAAACATATTCAACCACCCACTGCTTTCAGGAAGTTATTGATCATGATTGAAAAGAAGTCTGAAAAGTGTAGAATTTAAAGATGTCTGATACTGCATGGCAATGAATTAAGCAGTTATAAGTGCCCTGAATATACTGTAATGTCAAGTAAAGCAAGTAAAATGCAGAAGTCAGTAATAGTCAACCCTCATTTTCTGATCGACTCGGAGGGTAATTATGAAATGAACCTGTTATTTTCCATTCAAATTATTATAAGTTCCTCTGGCCTAATCAAAATGCTATAGGCAGATATTATTGAAACTGCACCCTTGTGTTTGACCACAAAGTAGGCAAGCACTTTACAGAAAATCTGATTACTTATTTGAGTTACATAGTTTCTGTTGGGGTAAATTTGACATAGAAAAAACACATTCTAGAAAAACATATTAAAATGGCAGGTGTCGCCTCTATTGTCTTCCCCATTCAGATTTTTTAAATTATTTACAAATGCATGATTAATTTAATTTATTATTACATATACATACATAATGTAACATTTATATGAATTGTTAAAAATTCAAATTCAAATAATACTCACAATAATTATGATAAATATGTTTAATATAATTAATAATTAAATACATAAATAATAATAAAGACTATATTATAGGAATAATAAAGATTAGGAAAAGTCATAAAGTGCCATCCTCATACTTGATCCAACCTAAAGCAATGTTATGTTTTCCAAGCTATTTCCAAAGCTAAATGGCCTTGGTGTCTCTGAGACCCCGAAAGAGAATTTGAAAGATAATATATCCGTAATGGTCAGGATAAATGTTTAAAAATACTGTACTGTACAAACTGTGAGGTGAAGGGCAAAGATAATCCTTGAAGAAAATGAGTCGGCGACAAGAGTGAACTTCAGATTAATGAAACACTGATATTTTTCTTTTTCTTGCTATCAACTCCTGCAGACTATCTATCCATTTCAAGCTCTGGTTTTGGCAGGTTCAGTCCTGAGGCTTAGATTAACCTTTCCTTGTCTGAATGCATGCACACTAACAGAAGGTTTAACTGACAGTCTGCCTGCATGCAGCTTCTGAAGGTTAATTAGATTGAACTCAAGATATAAACCATAAAAATCATCCAGGCATAGATAGCTGCAGATGCATGCAGAGGAGTGGAGTGTAGACAAGGAGGATTATGGCATTGACATGCTGCAGTGCAGTAAACTGTGACCTATAGCGCTTAACGGCTGCCATAAGAAGGTGATCGAATCCAAGCTGAGGAAAAGCTTCATGACTTTTCCTACCTCATACAGCAATTACTGCTTGACACTCACTCACAGAAGAGAGAGCGGCATCATTGCATCATCTATTTCTAGTTGGGTTATTAGGCGTGACTGGCTTGAGCATCTTGGTGCCTGAAGTGATTAAGGGAATGTGTGCTGATGGGAGAAGGGAGCTATCGGGTGCATTGCCCCAGTGTATCCATCATGATTATGTGAAGCTGAGGAATGCTCCACCCCGCTCTGCTTCACTGAGTGATAATAATAATGCCACGAGTGATTGTGGAGGCTGGTGTGTAGATAGAAAAGCACCACTGAGATTTTCCATGTATTGCTGTTATAACATTTTGTTTCAAATTTTATGGCCATGTGAACCATGATGTCTGTGATACTGAACAAAACTGATTATACTGTATCATGAGTATTTCGAGAGCAGAGTTCGAGAGCAATCTTTGTTTATTGCTGCTCCAACTCTTATTGTAGGCCTATAAAAAACATTGGTGTAAAAACAACAGAATCAGCAATTAACACATTGAATTACCCATGACATTTTAAAGTAAAAAGACTGGAATATTATTTTCTTGTAAAACATACTCCAATAATAATCTTTGTTTTACTTACAACTTTTTTCATTCAGTAAAGAAACAAGACAGTCTAAGCGAGTGAGTCCTTAACGGGGTCTCATTTCTAGGCTGCACTGTGGAGGTCGCATTCGTCGGCTGCATATGTCATCAAGGCTGTGTCATTTCAGAAAAGCAACACTGATTCATTCAGGAACGAAATAAGTGACTTTCTTTATAAGTGATTCTTTGAATCATTCACTCAACTGATTCAGTCAGGAATGCCACAACTGTGTTGCTTGAAGCAGCTGATGACCAGAAGATGAGAGTGTGTTGGAGCGATTTTCGTGATTTTGAAGGGTGCGAAAAGAAAAGCCAAATGTCCTGAAAGAAAATAATGAATTGACCAAAAATAACCAAAAAAGAAGCAAGACGACTCTGAACATATGTATGCTGTCTCCTCTCAACTGGTATCCTCTAGGGCTACAACAGGTGCAGTCAAATGTGATTTAGCTTCACTTACAAGAATTATTGCTTTTGAAGACTAGCACTCATCTAATGCAGGGTCTGAATCGGTATGTTCTCGATTCATGAGCAGCGTTTATTGAAACAAGCAAAGACAATGCAATAGACACACTGGCAGAGATTGTCAGCAGGGAATCCAAGCAAACAAATCCGAAAGGGCAAAGACAATAAACAGTTCGTAGTTCACAGGCAGTGGTCAGTGACAGGATAACCAGCAAACGTAATCCAAAGCACAACAATAGTCCAAGGCAGGCAAACAGGTCAACAAAAAAGTAACAGGCTCAAAATTGAAGCAACAGCAAAACAATATTTCACAACACACAAGAGAACAGAGGGTGTATAAATAGTCCAAAGGCAACGACAAACAGCTGGAGCCCATAATGAGCCAGTACAGAGGATTCTGGGGAATGAAGTCCAAGAACCCAGCAGTTCAATATTCAGGGGATAGGGATCTAGTGAAGGTGCGAATGGAGACAGTACTGTAGGTTCAGCGTGTGTAACACATACATTAACAGTTTAGCTGAGTTAACGGATCTAGTTTACTGAGATTAAATTCCATGTTTATTTTTCTTACTCAGTTGACACCAGTCACCATGGTATGCCAAAGTTGAAAAAATGATCGCACCTTGTTTTCATTCACATAAATATGCCAGTCTATGGATTATATACAAATTGATATATACCCCTAAAAAAAAAAGGAAAAGTTTTCTCATACCTCAGTTCCAGCTCGTACCAACACACTAATGCACTTGCACTTGACAGTAATGCACTAGCAATAGCATTATATGAAATTCAGGTCACAAGTTGGAAGGAGCTTGTTCATCTAATTACATTCTCAGCTTTCCTTTTTCCGATGACGTCGCTCAAGCATCCATCCTTCTCCCCTTCTCCATCTTAGGCCTAAATTTATCGCACTATGGGGCTCGTTGTCAATTCAAGAACAAACTTTACCCTTCGACTGCATGTCAAACCTGTTTTCATCAACGCTATCTCACGACCAATTCGTACGAGTGATTTAAAGGTGGCTAATTCATACGAATTCATACGACCTCACTCGTACGAATTCGTACGATTTGTCTAAACCCATGTGATGGTTAGGTTTAGGGGCGGGGCCAGGGGTAGTTCATTCGTACGAATTCATACGAATTGGGCAACTCGTAAAATATGTACGATTTAGCAAAAATGGTACTAATTCGTACAAGTGAGGTTGTATGAATTTGTACGAATTAGCCACCTCGTAAAATTCGTACAAATTGCCGTGAAATCGGGTTGGTTTTCATATACATTTTTGATCTATGGTTATATGATCAAGTGAACTTGTGAAATGGGGAATCATTGTAGTCTTTCTAAAGTCTACATGAAAAGGAATTCTTTTTTGACATGATTTTGTCCATTGGGAATTGATTGGATTGTTGTATGGTTGTGGTTTGCTATTGACCTCTGTGCTCTCACACACACACACACACAAAACATCATCAGAGAATAGATGAGATGTCGCTCCAAGTGAGAGGGGAAGTTATTTTGATCAAAGGTTATGAGGGCACATGAATTTTTAAAAAATAATGATGTGATAAATCATTTATCACAAATCCTTCAATATTCCAACAAAAAAAAAAAAAAAAGAAAAAGAATTGTCCATTTTGATTTCCTGCTATTAATTTAAATATTGGCTTGTAGCACCAAACAAAATTGCAAAAATAGTGACGTTTCCAGATTGTTTCCCCACAGGCCCCAAACTCACACCAAATTTTTTGAGTGATAATCACGTGCAGGCTGCTGTCAGATTCTTTTATGCTGTTTACTCAATAGCTTCAGGCTGTTACTGAGACAGGATATATGTGTCAGTGATATTTGTCAGGTTGTAGTGACATTTTATATGTGGTATTTCAAAATAGTCACATTTTAACTTCAGTGTTTTATCCCAAACACCATTTCAGATGTCGGTATAGACAATTGCTTTGTTTTTGTTATTTTTTTACTAATATGGATTACACAGCAAGTGGTTCAGTTATCAACTTACAGTAGTTGTCGATGTTAATCAGAAAAAGAATCAGACTTCTGACTATTTGCTAAGGTTTGCTCGTTTATCCATGATGCACTTCTTTTTCGGCACCAGCTGATGCTATCATGCTACTGATTGGCCTAATTTACCAAATCAGACTGCAGTAATGGCTCATAATTTTGAGAGGCTGTCTTCTCATTTATCTGTGAACACCGTCTCAACATTAAAGGGTTTCTCCATTTCAAATGTAGGTCTACCAAACTCCACAACAGGACTTTTTGTTAGCAAAGGGCACTTTGTCAAACTGTTGTGCATTACATGAATACAAAATCAGCATTATTAATTAACATGCTCACTAACCAAAAATGTGTTTTCAAGGCCTGCTGCTCACTAGAGGTGAAAACACATGTTGACGGCGAATAGGAGTGAGTCATTAATGGATGAGAGCTGCTGAATAGAAGCGCACCTGTGGCATCGGTTACATAAGTGATATTTGAGCTAAATAACACTGATTGTACTATTTTGTTTTCCTGCAGCGCATGAACTTGTTTTCCACCCGGTCGTTCAGCAAGTTGAGGTACACGTTTTTTGCCATGGCCCCGCTAATGAATGCTAATACACGTGTATCTGCCTGGCTGAGAGCACTGTAACGCTAGGCTCGACCAGCAGAGACGTCATGTCCTGACCGACGTTGTGTAGCACAACATTCAGGTTTATTCTCATCTCTTCGTGCTCCTGCTCTTGTCTCAGCATGCCGTGTCTCTCCACATTAGGCCGTGAGCGAGTGTGAATGACCCTGACAGAGTGCTAGCAACTGCTGAGAGTGTTTATTTGCAGTTTTACTGCTGAGAGTGGCTGTTATGCGAGTAGCTGACTGTCCAAAGATGAAAGTTTACTTAAACTCTCATCAGTTAAAAGAGTGTAAGGCAGCTTTTGGTAGAAGGCTGAATATCTTAGTTTATTTTGGAAATGTTCCAATAAAGCTTTATTGTTCAGGAATACAAAATTGTCTTGTCATTCATATAATTAGCAAATTATACAAATATTTAACCACTTACACTATTTTTTGGCCTTATTGACTTTCTTATGCTAAAATGGAAAGTGTATATGAAGACTTCAGATGGAAAAGCCTCAAAGTCCATCTAAAGTTTTTGTTTAATATTAACATTTTTATCAGGCTCCTAATGTATGGATTTCTACCCAAGTACTGGCCTTTCTGAATGGGCTGGGATTTAGTGAGTTTGAAGTGAAAGTATTTGATGAACGTATACTATGTGCGGAGAGAGCATTCACTCAATATTATTATCTCATTTTTGACAGAGGTGGCTTTTAGAGGCTTTTGCATCGGAGGTCCTCATACATGACACTACTACTACTAATAATAATAATAATAATTTGTTAAATTTTTTATGCTTTTCTGGGTACTCAAAGTGCTTTTACATGGAAGGGGGAATATCTTCAACCACCACCAATGTGCAGCATCCACCTGGATGATGCGACGGCAGCCATATTACGCCAGAACACCCACCACACACCGGCTTACTGGTGGAGAGGAGACAGAGTGATGAAGCCAATCAGTATATGGGAATGTTTAGGAGGCCATGATGGACAGAGGCCAAGGGGCAAATTTTGGCCAGGATTTCCGAAGGACATCCTGGGATTTTTAATGACCTCAGAGAGTCAGGACCTCGGTTTAACGTCTCATCTGAAGGAAGGTGCTTTTTTGACAGTATAGTGTCCCCGTCACTATACTGGGGTGTTAGGACCCACAGAGACCACAGGGTGAGCGCCCCCTGCTGGCCTCACTAACACCTCTTCCAGCAGCAACCTGGTTTTCTCAGGTCTCCCACCAGGCTCAGCCCTGCTTAGCTTCAGTGGGCAACCAGTCTTGGGCTACAGGGTGATATAGCTACTGTATAAACACTTATTTTTTTAATTCAGTTTTTATCTGTGTATTTATAAGTATGTTCTCTAGAGGGGTTTGGGCTCAAAAGTTTGGGCTCAGTTAAAACATTTTTCTGTAATAAATTAGTACTTTTATTTAGCAAGGATGCATTAAATGAATCATTATAATGTTACAAAAGTGTTATAGCATTTATAATTTTTTTCTAGATTTTTTTAAATCACAAAAATACAAAACAAAAACCAGCACATCCGTTTTCAACTTTGATAATAATAAAAAAATGTTTCTTGAGCAGCAAATCCGGATATTAGAATGGTTTCTGAAGGATCACTTGACACTGAAGACTGGAGTAATGATGCTGAAAATTCAGCTTTGACATCATAAATAACAATAATAAATTACATTTTAAAACATTAACAAGTGTTATTTTAAATTGCAATAATCTTTCACAATATTATTGTTTTTATGTTTTTGATCAAATAAATGCAGCCTTTGGTGAGCGTAAAAGGCTTTTTTAAAAAACATTACAAAATCTTACCAACCCCAAAGAATTTAATGTACATTCAATATATATTGCTATACAATTCAAAATAACTCCTGAGAGATTCAGATAGTGCAGAAAAAAACACTTTTCGGCATGTACATTACATTGCCTTTGTGCCTGAAAGTGTTGCCGTCTTAGTCATAGTTGTGATTGCTTGTGGCAGGCGTTCCTCTGAATGTCAGGTTGAGAGAGGCCTGGAGTTCTGGACCCAGACATGCCCTGTCAAAAAGGGTGAAAGTCTGTGCCTGTCTGTAAGAATACAAGTCCAATATTCACCCAGACAATGCGCCCTTTCTCAAAGGGTAGGCCTATAGTCTCTCAATCTCGCTCTCTCTCTCTCATACTCATACAATTTCTTATCAAGAGGTTTTTCCATAATCTGTGCATTAGACCTCTGTGGTGTTGATAAGACTTTTAGGCAATTAGAAGAGGATCCATCTTAGTCCATCAAATCTGTCCAGCACCAATTTTTTTTACTCATAGTGAAGGGTAAACTGTCATCGACCTCAAAGTGCTTTGGACAGGCATTTACATTAAATGGATTGTGGTGTAATAGATGGTTTTGATGGTTCTCAGCTAGCTCAATGGAACCTAAGATGAATCCCCATGGGCGAAGGCATCAGGCGAGAGAAGACACGGTGCGTGCTCACATCTGTCCCAGCAGATTTCTTTTCTTGCCACAAGTGACTGCAACGAGTTGGACTGTCAAACTTTGTGCTTTAATTAGCAGATAGGAACAAAAATAGATGTTTGGTGGTGTCATAAAATCTATAGGGTCCTGCATGTCTACAGTTTTTTTTTTTTCTTCTAAGGGACGCTAATAAAACACAACAGTTATTTTAAAGTTAAGGGTAATGGTACCCCAGGACAAAAACTCTCCTGGTTTTCTGCTGAAAGGTCACAGCACAGTATCGTAAAGACATTATGAAAAGGATGTCTGCACTTTACTGGCTGACTGAGATTCATGAGTCATTCGGGTGGTGACACATTGTTTCATTCCTTGGAGGACTGTGAGGTTTTGGTGGCAGGCAGCTGGTATTTTATTTTATTTTAGACATTTCATTTGAAGTGTAATGGAACTCTGGGATCGATTTCAGAGTTACTTTGTGACGACGTTGTTACATTGTTCACTGAAGCTGCTTATTGGAGCTCTTGCATTCTTCATGGTTATGTGTCTGCTGATATACTCCATCTTGACCTTTCAAAATGTCTTTGTCTATTTTGATCTTGCTCAGTATTTTTTATGAATCTGCGTGAAAAGGAAAAAAAATGAGTAAAAAAAATGTGAGATAAACTTATAAATAAAGTCAAATTTGTGAGAAATAAACTAATTCACATTTTGAGATTGAAAAAATTGCAATGGTGAAAAAACGTGAGATGTAGTCAAAATTACATGAACATAAAGCTGAAAAGAAAAATCACAATTAAGAATGAGAAAGAATGAGAAAGAAATTCACAATTGTGACGTGACATTACATTACACTTCTGTGGCATAAAGGCAAATTACATTTTTTTTTTTTATTTGAGGCAGACACTTCCGTCCATAATATTCCCCGTCTTTGTTTCTCTTGGCCTCTTTTTCTGTTTTTATGATGAAAGGCTCTAATATCTTTTCTGCTCTACAGCTCATTTATCTAGACACACACACACACACACACACACACACACACACACACACACACACACACACACACACACTATTAATTCCACCTCCCATACACCCCATTTCTCTTCAGTCTGTGTGTGCGCGTGAGCCAAACCTATAGCTCACGTCACCTCAATCTTGTCTTTAATTTATCCTCTTTGCATCGTTCTCATCTTCTCGCATTCACTCCCTCGGCCATCTTTAACTTCATCTCACCCTTCTCCTCTGATCATCATCTTCTGCCCTGAGGTCGAGTTTCTTCATCATCGCTTTTGTCATTTACACCATTCCCTTCTATTTTCATTATCCATCCTCCCACCTTGCTTACTTTTTACTCACCTCGAAGCAACAAAATCATTTACAGGCACACAGTATATAGACACAGTCGTCAGTATAAAGGAGACACTGCCATATTAGAAGTACAGCATTCTCCATCATGGGGCTGGGGCTGTTATTCTTTATTCTGTTCCCTATTAGTTTACATTTCCTGCTGTCTGTTAAAAAACACATTAGAAATATTATAACAATATATAGGTTACACTTTATTTTAAGGTGCCTTTGTTACAGTGTAATTATTAAAACATGTTCTGAGTAATTCTTCTGTATAGGGTTAGGGCTTGGTTTAGGATTAGTTGCTTTTTAATTATGCATGATTTACTGTTACTACTAAGTAGGTGTATAAGATGTGTAATAGAGACACTGTAAAATATAGTGTTACCAATAGGCTATATATTATGGGAAAGTGTAAAACTGTGTAAAACTGCTGCAACTAAATCAACAAAAACACTTTACTTTTCATTCACCCCGGTGAACATTAAGAATTTGATGAAGCATATAGAACAGATCATTAGGGATAACACATAATTAACTTAATGCATACTTATACATAAAACAACAGAACATTAAACATTAAAAATGTTAATCAAAAATGGCACCATCATTTCCTTTTATAGCCATCAGTGTTGACCTACTTTTGTGGCGAGCAGGACGACGATTGTGAAGAACGAGAGAGGCCAGGTCAGGATTTTATGTTTTGTTTTATTGTGTGTGGCGGCAGTCGACCGTGAGGGACGATTATTTCCTCCTTTTCGGGGATTATGTTCCAAGTTTTGATCTTGGACGTCTGGTCACTTTATATCATATATCAGAATATTATATTAGTGTTAAGCCCACTATGAATTTTAAAATACGCCGAACCATGTGTCCTGTATCATAGCTACATGTATGACCTTTGCAGCAAAAAAAAGAAAAAAAAAACCTGCGTGAAAATCAGTTCGGTATTCAGTGAGGTATGATTAATTTAATGCGCTGACAGCTCATTGTAACCTGTCAAACAGATTACACTGAATGGATCGAGTGACCGGTCTCAGATAGCGGCCCCACGGCTCGTCCGCGCCAGTAGTTAGTAACGTTAGCGGGGCGTCTAGCTCTATATGATGTCTATGTTTCTCATCCCAGATTTATGTGGAGTAACGTTAGGCCAAGTGATATTGTTATTACTGACACATTACAATGACGTTCGAGAGAAAATGACATCGTCTAGAAAACTAGAGTTAGCTTATGCTGAAGTTAGCTAACAATTTAGCAAGCCTTATTACACAAGAGTTTTTTTTTGTTCTTTCACTTATGAGGAAACCATTGGTCGGACTTTAATTCGTTGCCCTAACATGTACACCATGTGAGTCTAATGACAAAGAAAGTTATCAATTAAAATATTTAAGAAAAAAGTATTACTTATGAACCTCGTAACTTACCTGGACAGTGGTTTGAGCGCAATGAGAAATCACAAAAAAATCACCCAATCGCAAAGCGGAATGGCTCCGTCTCCACAGCAACGGATGCTTAGGATCACGGGTAATGCTGGCGTCCACTAATTAATTAAAAAGTTTAAAAGAGAGAGAGAGAAATGAGAAGAAAAAAACAACAATGCTCCCGAGTGGCAGAAAGAAAAACGTGGTGCAGATACAAAACATTAGATTGAAACTCGTTCTGAGTGACACGAAATCAACAGATTATATTTCATGACTATGTCACGAACTGCCATGAGAATAAACAATGTCACTCGTTAGCGATCCCAGTGGACATTTGTGTTTCAAAACAGTAGCGATACGTACCGGGTGGTACATATTTTTGGCGCTGCAAAAAAGTGTGCAGAGGTACGTATTTCCTATGAGACCAGGTTGAAATTAACATTAATCAATGCATTAATCAACCAACTATATTTTTACTGCATTTGTTAATGTTCGTTAATATTAAGCTCTACATACATTTCTAACATTTCAGATTGTGTAAATTAATATGATTTATCAATAATCAATAGTATATTTATAAAATAACATAAATAAATGTTAAAGCAAAAAAAAAAAAAAAATTAGCTTCAGGATCACTCACTCACTCACTCACTCACTCACTCACTCACTCACTCACTCACTCACTCACTCACTCACTCACTCACTCACTCACTCACTCACTCACTCACTCACTCACTCACTCACTCACTCACTCACTCACTCACTCACTCACTCACTCACTCACTCGTTTATTCATTAAGAAATGAATAGGGCCTACAGCAAGGATGCATTAAATTAATCCAAAGTGTCAGTAAAGACTTTTACATTGTTACAAAAAAATCTATTTCAAATAAATGCTGTTGAAATTTCTATTCATCAAGGAATCCTGAAAAAGAATGTATCACTACTTCATATTAGAATGATTTCTGAAGGATCATGTGACACTGAAGACTGGGAGCTGCTGAGAATTCAGCTTTGCTTTCATATCCATAAATTGCATTTTAAAATATATTAAAATAGAAAAAGTTTATCTTTTTTTATTTTAAAAGAAAAAAATAATGCTCACTTAAACTTATTTTGTTCTTGGTTTACACTTTATTTCGATAGTCCACTTTAGACATTCTACTAACTATAGGCTAAGTAACTTTGCAACTGCATGTCAACTAACTCTAATTCGAGCAGGTAGACAGTTAGGTTATAGGTTCGGGTTAGTAGAATAAGTTGCCATGTTTTTACAAAGTTAGTTAGTAACATCTGTTGGGGGCCATACAAATAAACAGTTAGCAGATATTAAACAGACTGACTATTAATACTCTAATGACTGGTAGTTGACAAACAGTTGCAAAGGTAATCATAAATGTCTAAAATGGACTAATAAAATAACTAATCGAAATAACTAATAAAAAATGTATGTAGGCCTAATTATTTCAATAGATTCTGGTGTTATTAGCATGGCTGCAACAATGTTAATCTTATCAGCAGCCCATGCGTGAGGCTTAAGCTCTTCAGCACACTCTCTGGAGGCTACTGGTTAATTTAGCACCAGCATCCTCACCCTATAAACAAGCGCATTCAGACTAAGAGTCATGATTCTGTGCCGATCTATTTCTGCGTCCTTTCCCCAACCCTCCTTCTTCTTGACCTGACAGGTATTCCTTGCATAAGTGCTCAGTTCCTGTACCGTCCTGCATCTCTGTCCATTTACCTTATCATTGACCCAGATTCCTGCCCTCGTTCTCCTCATACTGTTAGATTAGTATTGATCACAGGGCTACAAATAACTGCCCGTAACTTGTTCACGGCTTTTCCAGGTCAACGTTACATTGCTTGAGTATAGCGTTTATGCTTGCTGGAAAGGTGTGAAAAAGATGTCATGTGTATATGAATCGGATTATTCATTTATTTATTTTCATTTATCTATTTTTTTTTTTAAGATCTAACAATAGTTTCTCCCTAAATCATTCCGAAGTAGGCCTACTAATCCACTTTTATTTCAAACTCGTTTGAGACCAGATACCTGTAGTCAAGAGATAACAAATGGCCCTGTCATTGAGACCAGAATATAATGCTGTGGTTTGCCAGCTCCGATCTATCTCCCAACACCTGCTATTGGCAAATCTGTAAATCCTCTGCACTTCAATTACAGAAAACAACAGTAACGCACAGCCACATTTACACCCACATAAAGTGCCTACCCTTCCCTGAAAACAAATGACTGTTCGCTGAGGTCCAGTGATACAACGAGACCTCCACTTTATGTGGTCAGCAAATTAGAGGTGAGTTTTAAGTGAACCAGTTAATCTTTTCCCATGGGCTTGAGAATACAAATTGCACAATTTGTTAAGTAAGGATGATGCTTTCTGAACAGAAGACCATTGAAAAGCTGAATGTATTCCTAATGGAAATGAAAACTGGGTTATGCTAGTCTCGCTCACCAGGCTTTTGACTACAGAATTAGATCTGATCCATTTGAAGCTTATTCTGGCCAATGTTTGACATGTAAAGCAACCATCCACAGTTTGTTTTATATGTGTTTATGTGCGTATTGTATCAACCAAGTACCTTTTAAGTTTGACCTGGTTTTCAAGAATGAACAAAAAAAAGTTGTGGCATAAAACGCAGCCAATCAGTTTAGAGCTTGTCAGATTCTCTTTTTTGTGTGTGAAATATGCAGTATAATACGCAGTGAACACTCAAGCTGATTGATGATATGAAATTTACCACTCTTTATAGTACTTGTAAACATGTCTCATAGTGATAAAAAAATATTTATGTCCTTTTTTATTTCACTTTCCTATTAGCCTAATGGATTATACTTACTGGATTTTTATATTCTATTTTTCAAAAATACACCGAAAAGGTGACTTCCAGTATAACCGCTGACCCATACACTATATGTGGCTAGTATATCAGTGGTTTGTGACCTGTCCTTTAGTCACTCCCCTGTTATACATTTCACACTCCATTAGCCATATAAATTCATTTTATTCTGCTCAGAATATGTTACTGTAGCTGCACCTTCCAAAAGCAGTAATACTATGGTACATGAAACCAAGCACAATAAACCCTTTAACGATAGGACATTAAAGTGTACATTACTTATATCCCAACTATTCTCTGTGCTGCCTTAAAATAATAATTATCCCTTTTGTTTGCACACCAGTGTGTGTTATGTGCATTATGCTCCTTATGGCAGGAGCTCTGACATTTGAATGGTTTCAATCGATCAGGACTCTCATAACAGGCTGTGGGAAGCGCATGAACCCCACAGAGGATCCAATGTTCTGAGACATGTTTGTTCAGGTGGGGGGGTTGTATGAAGGTCAGAGACAGCAGGGCCGAATGAACGACACACAACATTAAACCCATGGATGATGAGCAGCCAGACTTGATGGTGCTGAAGGGAGAAGACTCATAAAATACTTGATTATTGCATTCTGTTCCTCAAGGTCTTAGAACATTTCTGGGAAAGTATGAGCAGCCCCATATGAAAGTTTTGTACTTACACATGTTGCCGAAATTCATTATACCTTTTACTTGTAATGTGTAATGGTAAATCTGTTACTAAATATTAGGCCTAATATATAAAAAAAATCAATTATCAATAACAGAACAAATGGATATATAGAAAGTGTCTTGAGGATGATGACAATTCAAAATGATTGTTAATATTGTAAATAATAGTAGTTTTATTGGGCTGTTAACACAGTTCTTTAAAGTTTTTCCGTCAGGTAAAAGTGACCAAAGCATTACACTGATCGAATAAGACATTCAGCCCAGAGATGCTCCCTGAAATGAATGCAATGTAACTTTGGATGAAAAGGATAGACCAGGTGTTTTCCAAAAGTTAAGAGGGGAAAAAATATTTGAACTATAAGAAAATAGTGTGGTTATAGTTTCAAAAGTTTGACGTAATTTTTAAAATGATTTTGAAAGTCTCATGCTCACCAAGTCTGCATTTACTTAATGAAAAAATATATAATACAGTAAAACATGTTGTGAAATATTGCAATTTAAAATAACTCTTTTCTATTTTAACATTTTATAATGTAGGCCTAATTTATTTGTGATAATAGCAAAGCTGAATTTTCAACAGGCATTACTCCAGTCACAGTATCACTTCTGGAGAATGTTATTATCAATGTTGGAAACAGTTGTACTGATAAATATCTTTGTAGAAACCTAAACGCCTGCAGTGACACCAAAACGCTTTTTAGTGTCACTGCATTAAAAGTGGCAGGTAAGTGTGAATCAGACAAGACACTGCCATCTAACGGACAGATTGTGTCACTACCGTTCTTGGCAAAATGGTGACAGATTTGTAAATAAGATTTATGATTGTTATTAATGCCTCTCTTTGGACAAACTAAACAAATATGTAAACAATATATTTTTGGAGACTTAATTTAGATTTAAGCTCTGTTCCCAAAGCCGATGAGCTTTACTGCCTATAGGTAATTCCTTACTTAAACTGTCATGGTACCTCATTAATGTCTGATATGAAATTATCTACTGTACATAGGCAGCAACTCCATGCACTACAAATAGTGCTTTAAAAAGCGTGGATCGTGTTTTATTCTTTCACTTAGCGTGTTGCAGTGCATTGTGGGATTGTTGTGTGGTCTGTACAGAAGAAACAGCGTGTAGCTCTATATCTGATGTTGTCTTTGTTCAGGATGATTATGTGTAATAGTCACATAGTAGATTCAGCCAAAAGAAACTGACACAAATGGTCATGGGCTTGGCAGAAAAAACAGGCACACTGGGAGTTACATAAACACAGGACTGACATCCAGAAAACAGAAAATAACTTTCTAATATTCCAAATCTGATCTTATACTGTTAATATTAACATTCTAATCACCATGTGGCAGTACAATAGATTTAAATGCTGTAAATTGTTTGTAAATTTGTTTTCTAGTCATAAATCACTGATTGATAAAACAAGGGAATGCTCTGCCTTAAAGCCCAGTGCCCGCCAACAGAAACCTAAAGAAAAGTCAGTGTTTATTTATTTACTCCCATCTGTTTACTCTCATCAGACAAAATGAAGAGTGCATAAAATTAATGTCAGCGAGAAAAGAGGCAATGATATGACATTCAAACAGAGATTTTGTGACTCTTTATTTCTAAAGAAACATAAGAATCATGACTGCAGAGAACTCTGAAAAGCACTCAAGACATGTCCATTATAATGTCTGTTCAAATTAGGGGTGGGTGATATGGCAAAAATATCATATCATGATTTTTTTCAGGAAAATCACGATTCACGATTTTATCACGATTCTTTTTCATGTTGGTTTAATTATTTTGCAAGTGACTGAGCATTACAGCCAAACTAATGCCCCTATTTTAAAAACAAAGTGTCACATGTCTGTCCTGTCTTGTTATGCACATGGGTGTTTTGTTATTTTGAGCCATGTGCTCTTGTCATTGTTTAATCCCTCCCCCTTGTTATCTGATTATTGGTTTAATTGCTCCACCTGTCTGTCTCGTTACCCTCCTTTGTTTGCCTCCCTATTTAGTCTTCCTGTGTTTGCTGTCCTGTGCTCGTTCGTTGTATTTGTTACGCGTTTTGTATGCTGTGCCTGTTCCTGCCTTGCCTTGTCTGTTTTTGGATTTAGTTTTGGTTTGTTTATTTTATGTTTTGTCCTATTAAAACACTTCTTCTCTGCACTTGAATCCACAGAATTATTCCCGGTCCCACCGTGACAGAACGAACGAGCCAATGTGGATTCAGCGGAGCGAACTCTCTCCTGAGGAGAGAGAGAATGGGATTTCTTTGTTTAAGTACCTCTCCATGTGCGCTCAAAGGAATGAGGAGAGGAGGGCAGCAGAGTCATCATCACTGGATCCGTCAAGCGTGGGGACTTCATCGATGGTTTTAGCCAGCCCCGAGTTTCCACACATCCGTCAGAAAGGACGGAGGAGGAGAAGGAGACCTGCGCCTGCCCAGCGAGAGACTGTTCACGTCCCGTCTGCCCAGCGAGAGACTGTTCACGTCCCGTCTGCCCAGCGAGAGACTGTTCACGTCCCGTCTGCCCAGCGAGAGACTGTTCACGTCCCGTCTGCCCAGCGAGAGACTGTTCACGTCACGTCTGCCCAGCGAGAGACTGTTCACGTCCCGTCTGCCCAGCGAGAGACTGTTCACGTCCCGTCTGCCCAGCGAGAGACTGTTCACGTCCCGTCTGCCCAGCGAGAGACTGTTCACGTCCCGTCTGCCCAGCGAGAGACTGTTCACGTCACGTCTGCCCAGCGAGAGACTGTTCACGTCACGTCTGCCCAGCGAGAGACTGTTCACGTCACGTCTGCCCAGCGAGAGACTGTTCACGTCACGTCTGCCCAGCGAGAGACTGTTCACGTCACGTCTGCCCAGCGAGAGACTGTTCACGTCACGTCTGCCCAGCGAGAGACGGTTCACGTTCCGTCTGCCTTCATGGACCTAGACTATCTGGAGCGTCTGGCTCGGATTCTGGACATGCCAGTGTCTCCCGTCCCAGAGCCGGAGCCAGTGTCTCCTGTCCCAGAGTCGGAGCCAGGGTCTGCTGTTCCAGAGCCGGAGGCAGAGCCAATGCCTGTTCCAGAGCCGGAGGCAGAGCCAATGCCTGTTCCAGAGCCGGAGGCAGAGCCAATGCCTGTTCCAGAGCCGGAGGCAGAGCCAATGCCTGTTCCAGAGCCAATGCCTGTTCCAGAGCCAATGCCTGTTCCAGAGCCGGAGGCAGAGCCAATGCCTGTTCCAGAGCCGGAGGCAGAGCCAATGCCTGTTCCAGAGCCGGAGGCAGAGCCAATGCCGGTTCCAGAGCCGGAGGCAGAGCCAATGCCGGTTCCAGAGCCGGAGGCAGAGCCAATGCCGGTTCCAGAGCCGGAGGCAGAGCCAATGCCGGTTCCAGAGCCGGAGGCAGAGCCAATGCCGGTTCCAGAGCCGGAGGCAGAGCCAATGCCGGTTCCAGAGCCGGAGGCAGAGCCAATGCCGGTTCCAGAGCCGGAGGCAGAGCCAATGCCGGTTCCAGAGCCGGTGCCTGTTCCAGCGCCAGAGCCAGTGTTTGTTTCTGTGTTTGTGTCTGTTCTTGTGACTGTTACAGTTTTGGTGTCTGTTGCCGAGCCGGAGCCGGTGTCTGTTGCCGAGCCGGAGCCAGTGTCTGTTGCCGAGCCGGAGCCAGTGTCTTTTGCCGAGCCGGAGCCAGTGTCTGTTGCCGAGCCGGAGCCAGTGTCTGTTGCCGAGCCGGAGCCAGTGTCTGTTGCCGAGCCGGAGCCAGTGTCTGTTGCCGAGCCGGAGCCAGTGTCTGTTGCCGAGCCGGAGCCAGTGTCTGTTGCCGAGCCGGAGCCAGTGTCTGTTGCCGAGCCGGAGCCAGTGTCTGTTGCCGAGCCGGAGCCGGGTTCTGTTCCTGTGCCGTGGTCGCCCGAGTGGTCGTCTTCGCCCTGGTCGTCACCGCCCTGGCCGCCCGAGGGGTCTTCACCGCCCTGGCCGCCCGAGGGGTCTTCACCGCCCTGGCCGCCCGAGGGGTCTTCACCGCCCTGGCCGCCCGAGGGGTCTTCACCGCCCTGGCCGCCCGAGGGGTCTTCACCGCCCTGGCCGCCCGAGGGGTCTTCACCGCCCTGGCCGCCCGAGGGGTCTTCACCGCCCTGGCCGCCCGAGGGGTCTTCACCGCCCTGGCCGCCCGAGGGGTCTTCTCCGCCCTGGCCGCCCGAGGGGTCTTCTCCGCCCTGGCCGCCCAAGGGGTCTTCTGCTTCGTCCTGGTCGCCCGATGGACTGTCTGCTTCGTCCTGGCCGCCCGATGGACTGTCTGCTTCGCCCTGGCCGCCCGATGGACTGTCTGCTTCGCCCTGGCCCCCGGCTAAACCATCACCCCCTGTTTCTGTTCCCTCTCATGGACCTGGCCCCCCATCCCTCCCCCTGATCCTCCACCATTCCACCTCCCTCCTGAACTCTTGTGTTGTGTGTTTTGCCCTGGTCTGTCTCTCCTGTTCCCCCCCTGGCCTGTCCCTCCTGTCCCGCCCGGGTCGGATGGAGCGTCTGGTAGCCGCTCCGTAGGGAGGGGGTTATGTCACATGTCTGTCCTGTCTTGTTATGCACATGGGTGTTTTGTTATTTTGAGCCATGTGCTCTTGTCATTGTTTAATCCCTCCCCCTTGTTATCTGATTATTGGTTTAATTGCTCCACCTGTCTGTCTCGTTACCCTCCTTTGTTTGCCTCCCTATTTAGTCTTCCTGTGTTTGCTGTCCTGTGCTCGTTCGTTGTATTTGTTACGCGTTTTGTATGCTGTGCCTGTTCCTGCCTTGCCTTGTCTGTTTTTGGATTTAGTTTTGGTTTGTTTATTTTATGTTTTGTCCTATTAAAACACTTCTTCTCTGCACTTGAATCCACAGAATTATTCCCGGTCCCACCGTGACACAAAGCCTTACAAGGTAACATAATATAAAATAAAAAAGAATGGCAGACATTTAGGCCAAAGTGGCGAAGATGAAAATCTTTGTAATTATCTTCTTTGTTATTAAAAGATAAGAACAAAGATACACATTACATACACACAACATATAATATACAAATGTCAGCTACGGTAGGTGTATTTAACTGAAGCATTTAAGAAAGAAATTAAATGAACAAATATAAAAATAAAAAACTTCACTGTATAAATTATACACGGACACCGACACCGGCACGGCACAACGACTCCGGCACGGACAGCGGCGCGGACACAATGACACCAGCACGGACGCCAGCATGGAAACCCGGCACGGAAACTGGCACGAACACGGACACAGGCACAGAAACCCGGCACCGGCACGGACACCGGCACAAAAAGCATGAATTTGACTTGGTTACATGAGACTCACCAACAGCGGTTACACAAACAAAACTAGGCAAGATATGATGGAAACATGAGGGCTATTTACACACCAAGACTAATGACTAACAAGAAACACCTGTGAACAATCAAGACAGTCAACCAATAAGAATATGACACTAGGGGTACAACAATACAGAGCAATACAGCCAAAATAATTTCCCCCCACCGGCACGGAGACCGGCAATGGGACTGACACCGACAATGGCACGAACACCGGCACGGAAATCTGCCATGGAAACCCGGCACGGACACCCGCACGGACAGCGCCACCGACATTGATATGGACATCGGTACAGACACCGGCAACCGCACGGTCACCAACAATGGCACAGACAGCAGCACGGACAACCCGCATGGACACTGGCATTGGCACTGACATCGGGACGGACACAGACATCGGCATGGACACCGCCATTGGCATGGACACCAGCGTGGAAACCGGTACGGACACCAGCACTGGCACGGAAACCCGGCACGGATATCGGAATAGACACTGGCTCGGACATCAGAATAGACACTGGCACTGACACCGGCACTGGCACGGAAACCTGGCACTGACATTGGAATAGACACTGGCACGGACATCAGAATAGACACTGGCACGGACATCGACATGGACATCGGCATTGGCATGGACACTGGCACGGACACTGACACTGATACCGGCATTGGCACGGACACTGGCATGGACACTGGCACTGACATCGACATGGACACCGGCACGGACATTGGCATTGGCACGGACACCTGCATGGAAACCCGGCACGGACACCGGCAAAGGCATGGACACCAGAAAGGACACCAGCACGTAAACCCGATATGGACACCGGTACCGGCATTTACACGGCACGGACACTGGCATGCCATGGACATCGGCATTGACAATAGCCACGGTCACCGATAATGAAACACCGGCATTCAAGAAAGAAATTAAATGAACAAATATTAAAATAAAACACTACATAGATTCCACTGTATAAATTTCACTGTTTCACATTGATTCTTATTAAAGCTACTATTAAAGTTCTCAGAGCAGTGAGGGATTTTCTCTTTGTTTTTTGTTGTTTTAGAAAGTAATGCAGGTTTGGAACAACATTAGAGTGAGTAAATACGGACAAAAAATAAAGGCCTTATTCAAAGTCCTTTTAGGCAAGTCATGCCACTCGGCCGCCATCTTGGCAACGCCTCCGGGCAGCTATTTCGGACTAACAAGACCAGGCTCCTATCTAAATGAATGGGCAGAGAGTCAGAACTGCACTTTCACTGGTCACCGGGACATAAGAACTGCATGTATAGAAACAGCAGTAAAATATGATAAAAATCGCTGAAAAAGTTTGATGACTTTGCCCCAAAATAAGGTTTAAAATGCCTTTTTCCCCACAGGTTACTTTACTACGCATGCGCAAGGGTTCTCTCCCTCTCTGACGTGCGCGCGCTGCACGGTTTGAAGCACAGTATGCATAGCTGTCAACATTGAACATTGAAAATGAGGGAAATTTCCCGGAATCCGATAAGATAAGGGATTTTTTTTTACACGATTCTTACCCACAAACTTAAAAAAAAGCACTAATCATTAACAGTCTAAAGAGTTTATAACTACATATAGGCCTACATATGTGTGAGAGAGAAAGAGACAGTGTGTGTGTGTATGAGAGAGAGAGAAAGAGACAGTGTGTGTGTGTGTGTGTGTGTGTGTGTGTGTGTGTGTGTGTGTGTGTGTGTGTGTGTGTGAAAGAGAGAGAGAGAGAGGTAGAGAGAGAGTGTGTGTGTTAGGGGTGTGACCGTAACCGTGAGACCGACGGTTAGGCCTATAGTTGAACACCGTCATTAGGCTAGAACTCTATAACCGCCAAAACCGTGTTATTAAAATATTTTTTACAAAAAATTTTTATCATAGAGAAT
The DNA here is from genome assembly GCA_026230005.1 of Gila orcuttii. Classification (NCBI taxonomy): domain Eukaryota; kingdom Metazoa; phylum Chordata; class Actinopteri; order Cypriniformes; family Leuciscidae; genus Gila; species Gila orcuttii. The sequence goes on from JAPDVR010000004.1 coordinate 20,580,179, forward strand.
GTTTAAATACTAATATCAGCTTATGAGGGAAACGGAGGCGGAGTTAGTGGTGCTTCGGAAGTTCGGTGGCTGCTGCAGGAGATGATTCGGGAGAGGTCTGTGCCCCTTTACCGATCAGAGCGCACGCTGACACGGAGTTAGGGTTAAGCTTTGTTTATACCATGGTTTATACTCGACGCGTCCGCACGAGCGCGAAGGTGCGCGCGGCAAAAATGACGAGTTGGTTGCGCAAGACCGGCAAGACCACATTTCGCTTTGCTGTGTGCACGGCTTTTTTTGTAACAGCGCGCGCGGCGCCGCATCCGAGGATGAACGACTTCAAGCCGAATCTGCCCGAGCTTGTACGACTCACACAATCAGAGCGTAAAAATACGGGATATTTTACGGGAAAATACTAAAACGGGAAGACAGCGGGAAAAGAGCTAAAATACGTGAGAAACCCGGAAAAAACGGGAGGGTTGACAGCTATGACAGTATGTGTGAGTTCTCGCTCGCTCTAGATTCTGGGAGATTTGAACTAATTTGCGGGCATCAGGGAGCCGCTATAAATATGCGGTAGACACTAGGGATGTCTGATATTTACACAACGCACACATACACTGCATATCAAATCTGCCGCCTTTTCAAACAGTAACGTATTTTCCACTGTCGCAAACTTCAACTGTGCGCATGCGTCAGTGGAACCAGACGATAGGCTTAAATGTTTCCCGGCTTGACTGTTAAAGGCAGACGATTGGCTATCCAGTGGGAGGGGCGGGACATGTGCATACAACCGCCATCTTTGGCGTTACGGGTTTTCCCTATATAGTTGTATTGAGGATTGAGTAAGTGGCATGTCTCTATATAAATATTCTCTGCCTTAGTCTAGCGTTAGAAGCTCATTTGAAACATTGCAGCGGCTCATTTAAGAAAATGACAGCTCCGAAGAGACTCCGCTTTAGTTTGAGGTAACGTAGTGCTAACAATAATAAAGAAAGATGATGATCATCATCACCTTATACCACTGAAATGTAGATGTAATATATTTCTACAGTATTACTGCTGTATTTAAGCACTGTATCACACAAGTTGCAACTTACTGTGTCATTCTTTTTGGTGAAATGGTCCCACACACTACGTTTCTTTACACGCTTCATCCTGTCGTCTGCCCTGGCTCTAACCTCCAGTGTTTTAGCCTGTAGCCTTTACTTTTGGCAAACCTTGTGAGCGCGCGAACCCAAACGCTGTGACCTCGCGCCAAATGTTTTTATTGGTTTATTAAGTACAAACAGGCGAGTTATGAAAAATTGAGTGTGAGGGATTTGTTCACTTCACACTAAAATATCTTGGAATGAGATGGCTAACTGTAGTAGCGTTTAGTCCACTGTCTATAATACCCTAATTTAGAGATCACTTTTTTTTTTAACCGACTACCGACAACTTTGATCGGTTAACGTTGAGACGGTCAACCATCGGTCAAACGGTCATCGGTTAGCATCCCTAGTGTGTAATTGACATTATTAGCAAAATAAGACTCGAAAGATAACTTATTCCAGTAACCAAGCGCTGTTTGACAGGCTTTTAAGTGCATGTGCTCATGCGGGTGTATATGCGCTCAGAAAAGCGCATGTTAGAACACCACATCAGCACGCGATTTAAATATTTCACCAGCAAGGCTTTAAAGCACATTCAAATAATGAACTTTTGTGATTTGCAGTATCCCGTGAGTGTAACTCGACCTCTGCGTTAACATGTGATGTGAATGTACGTCGCGTCTCAACATGAGTTACCGTACGTTCACACCGCCGCCGCCGGCGAGAGCGGCAAAATTCGAGCGTTGGGTACGGGTTATCCAGTGTTGGCTTCTTGTCCACGAAGTGAAACGAGCACACAAACAGGTGTTTTGGAGGTGTTTTTAAGTTTAAGTTCTTCCTCCATATTCTATTTGATTCGTCGTCTTTTGGGAGGTGATGGAAACTGTATAATCGATCACAGGAACACTCAGATTTAGTTTTAGGCTTATGTTCAAAACACTCACGTTTAAGCCACTGAATTAGTTTAGTGCGGTTATATGTACAACCACGAACAGCACATGTTGTCCCTGAGCTTGTTGTGGCAAATTCTCTATCTTTTGCCTCAAATCTTCAAGTCAGGTTCAGGTCTCAGAAGAAATCTTTCAGAGTCGAAGTCTCAGGTCTCAGAAGAATAACTTTATTGAGCAATTCAACAAAGTGAGATGGTAGCTAGTCATCTGATTTCACAAGGGTCAATGCTCAGGCCTTATACCTTTTTCTTATCTTTTGGTACCCAATCAGCGCTGAACTCGTTATTTATTCTCTCTTTGCTCCTCCTTATTACTCCGCCTCGATTAAAACACCTGCATCATTATTTTATTTTTAATTGGGGTAACCTTCTTTGCGCATGAAATTCCCCAACACATCCCCCCTTTGGGACTTTTTCTAGTCCCAACTTCAAACCATTCTTACCCAGGGTTTGTCCTCATGAATAGATCTCTCTCTGCGTTACCTTTCAAACATGGCCAACCTGGACCATCCAACCTTATCAATAGACCTTCATCATAAGGGCACACTCTGGAGGAAAAGCGAGACCAAACATCTCCACCCACACTTGGCTAGAATGGAGTAAAAGATCTCACCTTCCTATCAGATCATCATTTTTTAAGGGGATGCGCTACTTCAAACATCAAACGTCTTAATACATTCAACACATCTCATCAACTTGAAATCCTAGATCTGTCCCACGGTGCCAGAGGAACTGCGCAGGTGCTTCCGGTGGCCTGGAGTGCTATCTGGGTTGCTCCATCGTTGCCAGAGGTGCCCCGGACCTGCCTTAGGGCGCTATCTGGTGTTGGAGCAGACAGCGGGTTTTTAAACCACCAGTTGAGTCTGCCCTTGTTTCTTCAACAATCGACGACCGCGCTTGCAAATAATTCCTCTTTTGCACTTATAACTATATACATGTTCCAATGGTCTAATGCATGTAAGTTCTAAATTTCTTGGAATATTTCTTGTTCTCTGATATTTATATCTTTGTACTCTGTTCTCTAATTTGATTTTTATCATCCATTCAATTCTCAAAGCTTTGTTCTTCCATATTTACAATTTTTATATTATTATCTTAATGTTATTGTCCTTATCTTTAGTCTTTTCAAATCCTTGTCTCAGTTTTACTAAATTTGGCTACCATTTGTAGCTCAACACAAAGTAAATTTATTGACTATTTTTTAACGGTGAGCCCAGAATTTTTGACAAATGATTTATTGATTGGCTGTACGCCCAGATTGGCTGTACGCCCGGACTAGACCTGCAGTATATCTAGAAGGCACCTCTTCTCTGTGTCTTATAATTCTCCTGAAACATAATATTATTTTTATGCTTTTAATCACCTGATTTTATCTCAGTTATTTTATTATATCCCTTCAAAATCTATTAATAATCATTTTATTAAGTTAATGCACCTCTTGCATATATATATATTTAATTAGCCTCTCTCTACACTGCCCTCCTCACCACTCAGTCTTGGTAAAAATAACCAAACACTCAGTGCACTTTCTACATTTAAGACAAACAAAACACCCGGAGCGAACAATACAAATAATAGACTAACGGCCCCCCAAGCGCACTTCTCGCGCTTTTTTTTTTGCCGCACTTCTTGCGCAAAACGCACTTCTCGCATTTTAAATGCACTTACTCGCATTTACAGCGTACTTCTCACGCTTTAAGACAAACAAACATATAAAAATGCAGCACTTCTTTGCATTAAAAGCGTATTTTCTTTACGCCAAACGCGTTTTCGTATGCTTGAATAATTACGTACGTTAAACCACTCTCACACACACACACACACACATGCGTTTCTCCAGGACCTGAGAATTGGACCCCTTCTTCTTTTTTTTTTTTTTGCTCAATTAATTTCAGTCTTTTTAGGTTCTTTTTACGGTGGAGTCTAATATTTTAAAACAATTACTAACCAGGGTGACAGCTTACCGGCAGTGACCACACAAAACAAAATAATAAGCAAAAGCTGCTTACCTTTTTTACGCCGGCCGGCTGTTTTTGTTTTGTGAGATCTCCACCAGGGCCTTCACCACGGCTGCTTGACCCCTTCCCGCTCCTGGCTGGCACCGCCAATTATGTTGTGGCAAATTCTCTATCTTTTGGCTCAAATCTTCAAAGTCAGGTTCAGGTCTCAGAAGAAATCTTTCAGAGTCGAATTCTCAGGTCTCAGAAGAATAACTTTATTGAGCAATTCAACAAAGTGAGATGGTAGCTAGTCATCTGATTTCACAAGGGTCAATGCTCAGGCCTTATACCTTTTTCTTATCTTTTGGTACCCAATTAGCGCTCAACTCGTTATCTATTCTCTCTTTGCTCCTCCTTATTACTCCGCCTCGATTAAAACACCTGCATCATTATTTTATTTTAAATTGGGGTAACCTTCTTTGCGCATGCGTATCTTTTTAAAAATGGCTTTATACATGATTTCAGGTACTTTTCCATGCCCTTTCACCCAGTTTCTTCTCCTGTCCTTACCTAACCTGGCTTTTTCATGTCCTTTCACCCAGTTTATTCTCCTGTCCTTACCTAACCTGCCTTTTGGCCTAGTTTTCTGTTCATCTCCTCCCCTCAGGCCTAGTTTTCTGTTCATCTCATATCCTTAGGCCTGGTTTTCTCCAATATTACAGCATTTAAACCTGGTTTTCTCTAGCATTACAGCATCTTATATTCAGACCCATGTATGAGACAGGTATGAGACAAATGAAATTCCCCAACAAGCTCCGTAACAATTATAGTGACATGCTTGCTAATGAAATAAACAAATTAAAAGCCATTTGTGTGGTGTGGCTTTTGTGTTCATGGTTAAGTGTTATTATAATTTGCATTTCCGCTGAAAAAGAAGTGTTCTAGCACGAAAATCTTGCCTATAAATAGTGTTGCGCGCCTTCTTATCAAATTCAAATGATCATCCTCCTCTATTTTGCTTGGGAACTAATGTGATCGGAACTAAAAAAGTTTACAGGACTGTGTTCTCTGGACTCCTCTCAAAAGGAGCACTTCTATATTCCGATTGGTTGCCGCCGAACGGCGTCATTGCTTATTACCATAAAGTTGACCTGGCCCGTTCAACTCTCCTCGCCGCTCTCACCGGAGCTCGCCGCCGGCTCTCATTGAAAATGAATGACTTCCGGCCACTTTGACGCTCTCGCTGGCGGCGGTGTGAACGCACAGTTAGAGGCGCCAGAACTGCAAATAGAATACACGGTATCACGATACTACGAGATTTCTTCAAAAAGCAGATCGTGGAGAAATTTTAATCGTCCACAATAAAAAACATCGTGATATCGCACACCCTTAATTCTTTTTTTACAGTCTATGGTTCAAACTCTCAGGTCTGTTTAATTTAATGTAGATAAAGTCCATGGCGGTCTTAATCCAGTCACCTGCGTTATTAATTCAATAGCCCAGCATCACATAAAAGAGATTAATCCCTTGAAGCGCTGTTTGTCATTCATGATTATTCAAATAATTTGCATTGATTTGTTTGATAGCAGGCGCTACAAAGAAGCCCGATTAACATTGGGTATCTTAAGACCACACAGTCGACAAAGTAGCCAGGGAACCAAAAACTAAAGCAAAGTGTTTTTTATCCGATAATAATACTTACATAAATGCTTCTTAACATACGTCAACTTCAATCAGGCAGAGAGCGTCAGTCAAAATACTGTTTTTTCATTAGCTCTTATGAAATTCTGATGCTAACTTTTTTTTGCTGTGTTAAGAGCTTGACTAAATTTATCATAAGACAAGACCAGTAGATTTTCAATGGCATAATTTGAAAAATACACACCATTCACTGCTTCCTTTCCTCTTTGTACTTCATTACAAAAACAACACAAACTGCAGAAAGATTCAGACTATACAGACATCAGAGATATGAGGTTAGCATGACATTGCACAAGATTCTCAAAAAGTCAAGCTTCCTCTATGAGGCACAGAAAGTAGATCTTGTTAAAGTTCATTTGAAGTGTTCAAGAGGCAAATCACAGGCATCTGAAGCATAATGAGTAAAAACTGAAATAACAGCTGAGCAGAACGTATATATAAATATTAAGGTAAAACTTTACAATAGGCTTTCATTAGTGAACATGAACTAACAATGAACAATAACCATGTAAGATTAATAAATGCTGTAAAAGTAATGTTGATTTCAAAATTTACTAATACATTATTAAAATCAAAAGTTGTATTTGTTAACATTTATTAATACACTGTGAACTAACATGAACAAACAATGAACAGCTGGATTTTTATTAACTAACATTAATAAAATGCATTGCTCATTGTTAGTTCAAGTTAGTTAATGAATTAACTAATGATAACAAATGAGACCTTATTGTAAAGAGTTACCAATATGAAAGATTCAAATACCAACAAAAAAACCCCTGAAAACAATCCAACATTGCCAAGTTGGTTAGGTACATAGATTTCAAAATGTGAGTGTTTTTTCTGATTTGTGCACAAATCACACATTAATTTAGTTACAGCCCATATGACCATATTATGTCAAGACCTGTTTTAAGAGAAATATCAAGTGTTTGATGTCACTGTCAATTGGAGTTGGCTTAGTACCATCTCACACTTCTGGTACGAGTACTGAAATTCAAAACACATGTCAAATAAGAAGGAACACTTAAGCTTCGTTTGGGTGTTGCAAAGGGACAAAAAGATAAGGTTCTTCAAACACTCAGCCCAAATGAGAGCACTACAATAGAGAACAGCAACACAGAAGCCCTTTGAGGCAGGAAATGGGCCTCATCCTGTGGTGGCTGGTGAGTTCTGGAGAATTTCCAAAGATCAGCTCACAGGGGAGGCAAACCCACAAGTGATGAGTGCTTGATTCTGTACAAATTGCTTACAAATAAAGAAGGTACACACTTCACTTTTCAAATATATCACTTATATAAGCAATACAAATGCACTTTTTTCCTTTTCAGGCAACTGGTACCAAAATACTTATAAAATTACTTTCTTGTGTACAATTTAATTTATACTGATTTAAACCTATGAAAATATTATTTGTTTATTTAAAACTTGTGACCCTCAAATTAGTTCTTCTATCATTGATTATCTTAAGCCTCAGAACCTATTTTAGGGTTGTTTTTAAATCTAACAGATATGCAAAACAGAAATAGCAATTTGTTTGAAAATCTGTAGCTTTGTAAATAACACTGCAAACAGCTAAAGACTTTAGCTGGAACCTGATTACAACATTTCTTTTAGTGTATATATATATATATATACACACACTGTGCAATATATAGTAATAGTATACCATGGACAGCTGTGCTAAAGTGTAGGCCATCTGTTACTTGCAGAACGTTCATAATAAATAGTGACCTTTTGCTCTTTCAATGCAAACAGCCCAGAGAGAAATCTGCAATTCTGCTGCATTTGTCATTGTGCTTAAGTCTAAGTCCATTTGCAGGGCTGATGGGATACCCGAGGCTGTGCCGCAGATCAGCCTGTGGTGAGATCAGTGCCAGCAGTCTCCAAAGTCTCAGCAATTTCACCCAACTCGTCTTGAAGCTCTGTGAAAGAGGGTCTCCGGAAAGCCTCTATCTGCATGAGACAGAACAGACTTTCAGGTGGGAACGCATAACATCCTTTTCCAGGGAACAGGGTTTGTTAGCTTTTAAGCATAACTGATAGAGGAAATGAGTGTCCATTTTTATATACACAAAAGGTTACTTACCAGACAGCAGCTGGCTGCCAGCTCCAAAAGATGCTGAGGACACCCACTGACCATTTTCCTGAATGCGGACACATCCAGGCCGTAATCCTGCAACACACACAATCATAAATGCATACAGGGGCGGTAGATTTTATGAAAAAAAATGAATGTGCTTCTGATACTGGATGTGGCATTCAATCGTGTCAATATTGCTATTTATATTCACCCGTGTTCTTGGAAGGATTTCTGGGTCTGCTGGGATCCTAGCCAGAATTTCACACAGAACAATTCCAAAAGAGAACACATCCACCTAACATTATATAAAGCAAAATCATCAAGCGAGAACAACCAATGCTTTAGAACACTGTGTTCACAGGAGCACAATTTCACATCTTGTTCTGGCATTTTTGAGTCATCACCTTGCGGTCGTAGGGCTCCCCGCGCAGCATCTCAGGGGCCATCCAGAAGGCGGAGCCCACGAGTGAAAGCTTCCTGTCCTTTGCAGGAAGTTCTACCACCTCTCGAGCCAGACCAAAATCAGTCACCAGCGCTTCTCTGCCCCTCGTGGTCACCCTTATTAGACAATTCTTTGGGAGATACAAACATACACACTTAGTATTTTTCAGTTTTCTGTCTCTTTTTAGTCTATTACTATTTATTAATTTTCACTTTTAGGATTGTAAATACAGTAGCATTTGTTCAGATTTAATACAGTAAAAGTATAATACTGTCAAATATTATTAGAATTAAAAAAAAACTCTTTTCTAGTTTTTCAGCATCATTACTCCAGTCTTCAGTGTCACATGATCCTTGAGAAATCATTCTATATTCTGATTTGGTGCTCAAGAAACATTTCATATTATTATCAATGTTGGAAATAGTTGTGCTGCTTCACATTGTTTATTTTTATTATTTACATATTTTGTTTCAGGAAAAAGTTTAAAAGAACAGCATTTATTTAAATTGTAAATATATTCATAATGTCACTTTTGATCAATTTAATGCTTTCTTGCTGAATAAAAGTATTAATTTCTTTAAAGACCTCAAACTATAAAACAGAGTATATGGCATTATATTTGCATGTTATAAATTAATATTAACTTTCCTTTTAAATAATGAGGTCATACATGTCATTAAATTATTTAAAATCAAATATACCAGATATAGCAAGGAAAAACAAAATGTTTACATTTTTAAACAAGCATCTTGGGTTACAGAATCATTTTAAGTGAGTGTTTTTCTTCACTGCCAAAAGAGGGCAGCAAAAACTAGCATACAGTTTCATGACTCGTTCTCAATCTTCACAAAAACTCTTACACAGCATTTCCAAAATCTAAATGCATATTAAAATAACACATTTATAAGGCAGACATTTAAAATACAGTTTCTAAATAAACTAACTAAAAGTTTGAACCTGTGCAGACTAACTTGTCTGTGGACTTTTAGTTTTAACGTAAACTACGTAAATACATAAGGTAAATGGCATCTAAACGGAATACAGATCAAATGCATTTACATTTATTCATTTAGCAGACGCTTTTTATCCAAAAAAAAGATAATAGATATAGAATAGATGAAGATAAAGTGTTAGTATTAATGGATCAAAGATGCGTCTTCAGCCGTTTCTAGAAAATGAGTTGGGCAGATCATTCCACCAGCATGGAACAGACCAGAAAAAAGGTCAGAGAAAGATATTTTGTGCCTCTGAGATGGCACCACAAGACGGCGTTCACTTGCAGAGCTTTTTTATATTTACAAGATAAATTATGCATAAAAACATAAATAGGATACATGACAGCGATTTTGTTTCTTTAGTATCTGTAGCATGTAATGTGCCTTTGGAGACAATGTTCCCAGCGGCGGAAGCAAGACTCCCAGGCTCAAATGAAAGACATTCCTGATCATCGCCGTCTCCATTAATGAATTATTCCGCTGACCCTGTACCTCGCCAAAGGGTCTGGACCACCTACAACTCCTCTCCTCCATCTCTGTAACATCCCTGGGGTACCAATATGTAATGTTATACCTCGCTTTCAGTTTGAATGGTCTCTAGCGATGATGTGTCATGGCTACAAGCAAACCATTTAGTCTGAATATCAGTTTGAAACAAAAGTATTGTGGGTATAATAAAAGTGGGCTGTTATTTTAGAGGAAAGGCAAATGAGGAGACACTGAAGCTGACCGGAGTAAGGGGACTCCAGGTACAACCGAGACGTTACATAAGACCAGTGGGAATCTTGGAGCAGAAAGTGCTGATGGATAAAACAGCAAGTTCTGCATCTGGATTGAATTAGAAACCTCAGCTAAACCTCCATCCCAAAAACTGACCTATGATTATAGGACTGAGAAAACTCCAAGCACAGCCCTGAGCCTAGAAGCCTCCAAATTTAGAACAGTAACTCATGCATATGCCAAGTGTTGCAACACCCTTTGGCTGTGCAGCTAATGGGTGGGTTTAAAAGAAAAGTACTGAGGTTGTTTGACTCAATATGGAAAAAAAGGGAAAAAAAAACTTATATATATATATGATACATTTTTTTTTATATAATTACATTTTATAATAAATAATCTAATACATTTGTTAAGCACTGTAAACAGACATATTAAATGTTTTATTATCTTACATGTATTTGTGTACCTCTAACAAATATGCATATGAATCTCTTTGCAGTTCTGTAACCCTTTCACCTCCTCTAAATGAATGTTCCACAAGCTCTTAAAAACACCAGCTTTAGGGAAGCAGTCAACTTTAATAGCTTCTATTTTCTGTCAAATGCCAACTACAGAGCAGTGGAAACAAATCGATGACCCCTCTAACCGACTTGCTAGATGTCACGGTTGTGGAAATCATGTGGCTGGCATTTTTGTTTGCTCATTGTTCATACCTGAATGGCTAACAAATAGGCAGTGGAACAGAGACGAGGGTAAAAACAAAAGGGGGAGGTGGGGGGGGGGGGATCTGCGAGCCTATACACTGTTTTTGCATTTTCAAATGAGATGGGAAGGGTTGGGGAGAGAGTGTCTCTGTGAAAGAGAGAAAGACTGAGTGGGAGAGTTTATTACCATCACAATGGACTGGCCTTGTTGCCTCGCCCTTCACCCCAGGTTTGGTGAGCACTTCTGTGAATCCTGGCAACCAATGACACTCTGACGCAAACATCTATGTCTGCTGTATTTCTCAGGGGGAAATTCCATGTATAGACTAGACAACCATTCTCTGAGATCTGATGATTGCTGTTCGGTTATATGATCTAAGCTTTCCATTCTCATTTTATATGTACACACTCTGTTCGTCACTAAAGACGAGTACGATTAAGAGTCCTTCCTGTACCTTAGAGTTCAGATCTCTGTGATAGATGTTCTTGTAGTGGAGGTAAATCATCCCTCTGGTGATGTCAGAGGCCAGGTCAACTTTCTCTCTCCAGCACAGAGGCACGTCTTTCCTGGCCAACAGCTCCTCTAAACATCCTCCACTGACATACTGTCGAGAGAAACACAGTCAGTGAGGGAAAGAAACAAACATACACTCACTTTTATTCTTATAGTTATGTGCAGGTCTCAACAACAAGGGCCAGTGTAATGTAATACAAAAATAAAACAAAATGATCAAAACAAAAGGTAAAGTTTATATAAAACAAAATATTTTCCACTCTTTAGCTCTATTTGTTTCATCTGTAGAACTTTGCTGTTTGATTTCACATATAATGAAAGCTGATTTAATATTTAATAGTTAAATGTTGCATTATAGTAATGCATTATATTAATTATTTATTCATTATTTTTCAATATCTAACATTTAATTGTCTGTTTCTTCTAATATGCGATTAATTATTGGTAGTAAATAGCGAAATGTAAAATATAAATATCTTCTAAAATTTTATATATATATATATATATATATATATAATTGGCAGATAAAGCAGAAAAAAAATCATTGTTGAGAGCCCTGCAAATCAATTGCAATTACATATGATGCTTTGTAATTGCACAATCTTTGGGACATTTCTAAGCACAATAAAATATATGAAATAAATTTAAACTGCAAAACAAACTTTCATTTTGAGGCTAAGACGGAGTTCTCACCTCCAGAATTGGGTACAGCTTGTCCTCTTTGACACAAATACCCAGATACCTGAAAAAAAAAAGAGATGAAAGAAGGTTACGAGCCATCAGCATGACATAAATTGCAATATTGAGTAAGTCAAAAGACAGTCCAAATCATTTGTCAAATGCACAACAATGGTAAAGAAATGGAAAGTTACTTTGAGTAAAAAAAGTGATGTTCAAGTTTTCATTTGTCATCACTAATATATTAAGCCCCTTTCACACAGCGCGTTGATCCCGGGAAATTGCCAGAATGCCTTCTGTGTGAACGCAAACACGACCCGGGATTGATGCCGGGATCAATGCCGGGTTGGGGACCTAGTAACATTGCCGGGATCAGTGCCGGAACGCGCGCTGTGTGAACAAAAGCCGTAATCAATGCCGTGTCGTAATGATGACGCTGAAGTGAAGTGAAAGCAGGCTAGTGAAACGGTACGTAATGCGCTAGTTTATGATCGAATCAGAGAAAAAAAATGCACAAGCGTGGTCGCAGCTCATAAGCAAACTATAGACGCTGTTGAGACATTACATGTCACATCGATGTCACGTGTCTTTACGGGATTTTTACGGGTTGTGTGTGAACGCACTCTCTGATTCCGGAAAATCACTGGCAGTGTGAATGAACCAAAATCAAACGAACCCGGGTCAAATCCCGGGTCACTTTATCCGTGTATTTTCCGGAATCTCTGTGTGAAAGGGGTTTAGAGAACCATGAATCAGTGAACCAATGAACATGGGTAAATGTAATATTTCACAGTCATGGTGACCTCATTTGGTTCAGCAGTTCTTTTCATGGGTCCACATGACTGTCATCTGTAATATAGTGATGACAGCTGGCAGTAACTGTGCAGTGTTCATTTATCTCAACTTTGCAGACAGTTTTGAATATGGCTCTGTCTTTCCATAACGCACTGGGGAAAAAAAAGTCATTCTGAGATTTCTTAGACAAACACACGTCACAGTGCAGGATTAATAGCAGTGTAACAGTGCTGTGCTGGACAGGGCTTGATGTGACTTCTAACCTTTAACAGGCTTGTCAGAATTCTTCAAAATCTTGTATAGTATTTTGAATTTTAATGACAAGGTCATACATTACCAGTTAACCCTCTGGCCCTCTTTGCTCTTGGCTTCTTTGCGGTCAAAAGTGACCAAAGCCTTAAAATGGAACTTCTTTTTAGTTTTAAGAAATAAATACTTATTTTTATTAAGTTGTGGATTTGGACTTCTACTTAGACATTCTTTTTTGTCAAGGTTTAGATTTATTTTTATTATATTGATTTGAAGTGTCAGTTTTTGCATTCATTTTACTACAGTCAAACCTGAACACAGAGGAGGACATTTTGTAACACAACATCAGAATTCAATAAAAATGTAACAAAACTGAACAGGCATGCTTTATCATAGCTTAATCAATCTGGGTCTGATCTGATTTCAACCTCTTATTTGAGTCTTTTGGCTCAATTTTACCATATTGTTACAGCCACACCAGTTCAAGTGTGTGTGTATAATAGTGTGTTGCGTGCGTCTCTACGAGTATGTAAGTTAGTTTGTGTGTGTGTGTGTGTGGGTGAGTCTGTTTTGTACTCTTGTGTAACCTCTTCCTTGCTGTTTTTTTTTTTTTTTTTTTTTACTGCATTGACTGAATTGTTTTTTTCCCACACATTTGCAAAAACTTGCTCTGTTATAGTCGCGCTAGTTCATATATATGTGTGAGGTGGGGGGGTCTATTTTGGATGCATTAGATATATTAGATGTCATTGATGTGCACTTTTTTCTGCACAGTGGCTGATTTGTAGTTGTACGACCAAAGGATTATCTTTGTTGAGTTTTCATATTTTTTTTGTAATTCCCATTAATTTCCTGTCAGTTTATTTTTGACCACGAAGGAGCCAAGTGTGACTTGTTTTTTTATGACCCTTTAACATATCCGAATCACGTCCTTGATTTTTTTTGTGCGTTCACATAGCTAATGCGACAAAAGCCACCAAGTGTCATCCCATTCTGATGAAGCAAAAAAATTAAATATCATATCATTAATAAATCAATAAAATGAGTGCAGTATATGGCAAGTTATCAATTCAGGGATACCTCACTATGTTGGGGTGTGAGAGTTTCTGCAGAAGGCTGATTTCTCTTACAATGCTGTCCTGATCAACATCATTCTTATAGATCTTTACTACCATCACCTTCCGTGTACTGTTGTGGATGACCTGAAAATAAAGTAAAGTGACAATAAAATGAAAAACAGAAGAAAGGGAATGAATCCTAAAGAGGTATTAAAACATTCTAATCTCTCTCTACAGTACAATCAAAGAGAAAAGCGTCCATGTTAATATACAGGAAGGGACAGAACTGCTGAGACAGTTGCTGTCAGAGCTGTGCAATCATCGCTTATGTAATTTACACAGCAGGGACTCATCAGGATCCCATTAATGGGTATGGTGTACTCGGCACAAGGGCCACCTCAAACTGGGCTTAGCTGACAAATATGTCCTAATTAGTAGGACTACAATACTGCACTGTATGTGTGCCATTAAAATATACACAAATATATACCGCACACTGGGAGACCTTCTGCAGTACAATAGGATGATTACAAGTCATTTCCATTAAGATTGAATTTATCACTTCTTCATTCTTGTTGATGGACTTCACTATAAAACACTTATGATAGAATTCTGTAAAATATTATGTAATAAAATTAAATAAATCAATATGCATGTAGTCAAAATTTGCTTTTTTTTTTTTTTTGCGAAAAATTCTTAACAGACAATGTGTTAAGGACTAAGCAGAAAAATTCATGTCTGCCAAAATGTCTTAGCACCTACTGCAGCACATATATTATTAAATCACAGAGAGATTCAAGATATTTTGAGCATTACCTTGTAAACCTTTGAGAAAAAGCCACTGCCAATCAGCTCATGTGTAAAGTTTTCCCAGAACTCTAGCTTGCGGACGGCTGTGCGTAGCTTCTGCCAGCGGTCCACATGGCAGTATGTATCAGAAGACTCTCTATACAGCGTCGGGCTGGTGGGCTCAGACGAAACGTCCACCTCACACATCCTGGAGATCTCCGCTGAGAACCGAACACACACACACAAAGTGTTGAGAGAAACACCAAAGCTTTCCACAAGGAGTGCTTAAAGGCAATTCAGCGTTAGAATACGACGTTAAAAAAGTCTAACATTTAATGAAAAACGTGTAATAATCTTTTAAATCGAAGAATTCTTTGTGAAATGCCTCTTTAAATATTTATCAAGCGCAAAGCTTAAACTGCCAAATAATTAGTAGCTGGTTTCTAAAGGAAGCAGTGTGTGATTATGGATGAAAGTGAAGCACTTGGTTTGAAGCTCATACAGTGAGTGCTGGATTAGCTCAATGAGTAGGAAGGCTCTCGTCTGACAGAAGAACGATGTCTTAAAATAGCCATGGACAGCATGCAGATAAAGATTCATGCAGGTGAAAGAAGGACTGTTCTTGATCGAAACACAAATGAGACGAACAACTTACAAAACATTTACTGCTGAGACTCATTGAGATACATTTGAAAGGTTAGTTCACACAAAAGTGAAAATTCTGTCATTTACTCATCTTCTTGTAACTTGTTTGTAAACCAAAAAAGGAGATATTTAGAAGAATGTACACTACAGTCTGATCTTTTCATATAGTGAAAGAGTACAGTGACCACAGACAATAGGGATATATTTATTTATATGGTGTTTTATGTCCTTTTTGGAGCCCATTAACACTTTGCTGAGTTTAACTGCATACAGCAAAAGCATACAAATAAAGTCACATGGGTTTTGAACAACTTGAAGAAATAAATGACCATTTTGATTTTCACATTAACTGCCTATCGTTAATGGTAAGAAGGCTTTTAAACAATGTAATGTACCGCTCAATTCTGCGGGAAATTATTATACTTTTATTTATCAAGAATTCAATAAATTGATCAAAAGTAGATACAATTATAATGTTACAGATGAGCTCTATTTCAGATAATTGCTGTTCTTTTGAACTCTATTCACCAAAGAATACTGATTTTTTTTTTTGCAATCCCTTCCAAAATATTTTTGCATTTCCTTCCAAAATATTAAGCAGCACAACTGCAATAACAACAAGAAATGTTTCTAGAGCACCAAATGAGCATTTTACAACGATGTCTGGAGGATCATTCAGCACTAAAGACTGGAGCAATGGCTGCCAAAAACTCAGAAAAAAAATAGAAGAGAGTTATTTGTAATGCCCTTTCATAATATCACTGTTTTTATTGTGTTTTTAACAAATAAATGCAGCCTTGAAGATCATAGGAAACTTATATATTTGTATACTGTGTACTAGGTTGGAAGTCTGACTCTAAACCCACACAGGATATTTGCAACATGAAATAGACTGTCACACATTACTGTGGTTTTCTTGTGAGGTTGAGCAAATTCAGCCAAAATATACAACGATGAAAAACAAAACTGTTTAAAAAAAAAAAACACATTACACAGCATAACTCTAGTAAAACAAGTATTCTCCAACTTGATACACACCTGTAATATCTAAAAAGACAATCAACAGCACTAGGTTAGTGTCAGTTCACTCTTGGTTCATATAATATATGGGGGTCTACACTTGTGCTTGCAACTTAATGCATCAGTATTTCCATGTTGGGGAGACACTGAGAATAAAGTGGGGCGTTGACGTCAATGGGGACTGTCATGACAGCCCAATGATGCTGCCGGGGAAGAGCACGGAGTGGCACGCTTACACAACCCGCCGGGCTTTGTCACTTAAGCGGGAATCATCTAGCGGTATTCATCAAGGGTACAGCGCACACATGCAGTCTTTGTGTTTCCAGCAGCAGACGCACAATCACAGCCCTTTCAGTTTTACAACCTCACTAAAAAGCAAAATGCTTAGAGTGCAATCCTAACTCGTCTCTTCCATCCACCACTTTCTATACTTAATGCCAGAATGATAAATAAAAGACTCCCAAGAGAGACTTCAGACTTTTTGGAGGTTCCTCTAGTCTAAAGCTTTTGTGTACGCTTACAGACTATTTTTGACATTGAAGTTTGAATACATGGTACATTCAGAAAATAATGACAGTCAAATAAATAAACATAACTTCCGGTGAAAAGCATGAAGGTGCAAATTGAAGCATCATCCTAGTACAGACTGATTTATAAGAGCTGACATCTCCACTGGAGTTCAAGCATGCAAGCTGATTTAGTTTTAGACAAACCACAAGTTAACATTACAGTGATAAAATTCACTAAAGGAAGTGGTTTCAACCTCCCATTTACTCTGGGAGGAAACAGCCGCTATCTAAGTGGCAGCTAACGTCTGCCCTCCTACAGGAGACTCAGGGTTTGTGAAATATGCGGGTCAAAAGGAGACACTGACTCAAAGTTTACACAGCACGCAGCACGTCAGAGGATGCCATCATGAGGCCCGCAACCTGCCTTCACATGCACACGAGAGGAAATCGACCCTCAACTTTACAGGAACACTAATGCTTCTGCATGCAGTAATATGCCGAAATGAGTTATGTAGAAGCTATAAAGGACTATACATTTTGAAATATTATAAAGTACATCTAATTTAAGAAATCTTACAAAATAATATACATCTCTGGTAAAACACTAAAACAGATATACACCAGAACAGGAAGTATGTGGCATGTTTTCAACCTTGAAATGGGGAAAAAAATGCCTGAATTTAGATGCATCACTTTGCATGCAGTTAGATTTCTTAAATGGTCAGATGTTGGATTAATAAAAATATTTGTGATCTTGTGTTTTTAATCATTATTTAAACACCTATATAGTATTTATTTATATCATTTTTTAAGAGGAATACATTTTATTTCAAATGTTTTTCATTTTTATCAAGTCTTATGTGCTTGTCATTTTTCTATTTCATCTTTAACTTATTTTTTATTTCAGTCTTAGTAATGTAATACTTAAAATTAGATTTCAGTTAGTTGCCAAGCCAACATTTCTAATTTTAAGTCTTATCTAAGATTTATGCATAATTTTATTTCAGCTATATTTCAATTAATGAAAACCATTTTTAAATTTTAGCAAACAATAACTTATTTATTCTTACTTTCTTAGATCTTATCTTTTTGAGGATATAATATGCTGTAAGAAAAGGTCAGAAGCAGCAGTAACATGAGAAACGGGACGATACAAAGTCCTGAACATTCTCAGAAAAGCCTAGGCCAGAACAGAGATGAGAGACCGTAATAAGAACATGCGAGGACGTCACATGATCAAGTCATGAAATGCAACCAAGTAAATCGCTTCATACTAGTGTCCATAATCGCACCATAATAAGCATCTACGCACAACATGCCATGTATTTGTTTTTGTTGCATTCTTTTAATCCACATCACGACGAGTTCTCCCTCTTTCCGCACACGGTTTTCTCATGGGCTGCTGGGATTGGTGTGAAGCAGAAGCTGAGGTCTGTTCCAGACTGAATCTGTTGGAGAAGAGAGAGCTTTGGCGTCGCTCCAGAAATCTCCCCCTCACATTCTCTCCCACTCTCTCTCTCTACACAAAACAACATTCAGCACAGTGGCATACCAAACATCAAAAATGTCAAAAGTCTTACTGATGCTTTTCCATCTCTGCCTGTCTGTTTTTTTCTTGGATTTTGGGAGCACTGGTTTCTGCGTGTCCAAATGCAGCATGTTGAATTGATCAAACTCACATTTGTGCATGCACAAACTCAATTTTTTTAAGCAATTTAGGTGTGATGACTAGTCGTAATGATTTCGTTAAGACTGGAGCCCACCTGTCTGGGAAACAAAATCAATCAAAGGAACAGCAAGAGAAATCTAGTTTCCTAATAATGACTCTGAACAGAGACCGCTTTGTCACAATGATTTGCTGCCTAATAGGCTGCATTTGCAAACAGTGACAAAATAACTGATCCAGTGAAGCTTACAGTATATCTGCTGAACTTATATACGGTATCAGTGATGTATAGTATCTAAGCTAAAGCTAAGCTATGAAAAAAACCTGTGATGAGAGAAGAATGATTTTGCTCTTTTGCAATACACTAAAAACCATTCAAAAACCAGGCCTAAATAACTACATATTAGGTATTTTGAATCCTACTGTAATATCATACATACAGGTCCTTCTCAAAAAATTAGCATATTGTGATAAAGTTCATTATTTTCCATAATGTAATGATAAAAATTAAACTTTCATATATTTTAGATTCATTGCGCACCAACTGAAATATTTCAGGTCTTTTATTGTTTTAATACTGATGATTTTGGCATGCAGCTCATGAAAACCCAAAATTCCTATCTAAAAAAATTAGCATATCCTGAAAAGGTTCTCTAAACGAGCTATTAACCTAATCATCTGAATCAACTAATTAACTCTAAACACCTGCAAAAGATTCCTGAGGCTTTTAAAAACTCCCAGCCTGTTTCATTACTCAAAACCGCAATCATGGGTAAGACTGCCGACCTGACTGCTGTCCAGAAGGCCATCATTGACACCCTCAAGCAAGAGGGTATATCATTCTCATTTTTTCTTTATCACTTTACTTGTAACTGCTTAATATTTTTAAGGAAAACTTCTGAGGAAATCTTTTTCAGATTCTTTGATGAATAGAAAGTTCAAAAGAACACATAATATGAAATGGATTTTTTTGTAACCGTCTTTAACTGTCAATTTAATGTCCTCTCTGAATAAAAGTATCAATTTCTTTCAAAACAATAAAAAATATAAATAAACTTACTGACCCCGAACATTTGAACGATAATATATAATATGCATGTAATTGCTGTTGCTTGTATACTACATACAGTATCATCCTTTTCATACTCGGTTGTATGCGAGCAACACTCTTATGTTATCAGAAGGATTCGGTCTCTAATCACAGACACTTATTTCATGTATGCAACTTGTCTCCAAGCACATCTCAAGGTTGGATCAATATAAACATCACATACTTCCTTTAATCAAAGCAATGATCTTCTGGGGTTTGCTTCTTTGTTAGTCTACCCTTGACTTTTGACTCTTACAGCATCACATGTTTGTGCCTCACGATTCTGTGCTCAACAGGCATCAGCAACTACATACATTTATGCTGCACTTAGTAAAGACAAATAAGACAGTATACAGTGTGGAAATAGAAGGAAGTACTTTTGAGTACTTTTTAGAACAGTCCTTTGTTGTTATATAGGAGAGATACAGGACTTGGCAGTGCACTTTTGGAAGGAGATGAAGGGAGGAAAGCTACAGTATGTTTTCCTCTCTCACACACCAAAGGGCAGGGAGGATCTCAGCTATGTCAACAGGAGGGCACAGACCGAAAGATATAAACTCAAGCATAAAAATAGTGGAGTGCAACACACAAGGAGACAACACAATGCAAGAGACAATAACTATATTTTAACCATGTAGGCATGTATTGCACTGTCGCCTTGTCTGAAACACTCAGTAATGAGACACTGACATGTCACAAGACTTCACCTCTGGGGTAGAGCACGTCACTAGAAGCTCTGGGAACATCTATTCTGGCGGATTCTCTTCATGACATTCTCAATGTGAATACATTAACTTATTCCCAGCCATACTGAGATGAGAAAGGTCAAGTGAGGATTAAACCTCTCTATTGAGCCAGGTATCTATTAGTTGATTGAATACATAGGCAGAGCAAAGCAGAAAACCTGTTCTTCATGACACATGCAGGTGTACAGAGTAGCAATGGAGAGTAATGTTTTTTTTTTACAAAAACACTGATTAATTCCTATAGTATTGTTACTTACTGCACTGGTTTAATAAGCTATTCATGTGCATCTTGAGGTGGGTGGAGAGGCGTCCCGCCGGAGCTCAAAACACAGACAATCTGGGAAGTACCTATATGACAGAAGCTATAAGAAAAGGGACACACATAGAAGCAACCATGAACAGAGACACACAAAACATAGAAATGTAACAAAATCAGCAAGGACATAGAAACAGCACACTGAACCGACATGACATTTTAAATCCAACAAACTCTGATAAAGTGTAACATCACATCGCATAATGAGAGAGCTCTGAAATAGGCTTGGTGCACATAACTGTCGCATCATATTATCACATGAAAATGACAGACGGATGAGTGGGTGGATGCATGGACCAAGATGCGGTTGTTAACAAGCAGAAATGTTTTATACATGTGCACGTGTAGCCTAGTTTATTATAATTTCACACACAAACCAAGTAGGAAAATAATCAAGGCGCATTACATCCTAGCAGTAGCACCCGATAAAAATCAATCTCTTACTCACAGAAAAAAGCACCCCGGCGTCTTCACCTCCTCCGCTGCTGATTGATTGATTGATTGATTGCTCACCGTTCAAATAAAATCGACTACAACCCAAGTTCTATAGTCGGAGACAAACGGTGGCATCGCTTGCTTCTACAGCGCTTCTGTTCTTGGATGAGTCCATTTACCGTCACTCAACCCGACAATCCTCAAATACAGAGATCCCGCCCTCCTTCAGACTTACAACTGCTTAACAGGGTTTAAAACGGTCTATGTTTAATGGGCTTGGCTGAGTGTAGTGTGGGAGCCAGTTGTCATGACGTCATAATTCCTACGTTCAGCCCCACCCACCTAGGTCCATGCAGCTTCAAAACCAGTGAGCAACTTACTCAGAACTAGTGGTGAGATTTTGTTCAATGACTCGAATCTTTTGAATCTCTTCACCAAACAGATTAATTTAGTGACCATTTGCGTATAGGCTATACACATCTAAGAGACCAAGCATTAAGCGTGTAAACCATCAGCATCCATCGGCATTAATTTAATTAAACTAGAAGGAAAGTTGTTGAAGGAGATCCAAGTCGCGTTTAAACCCTGATTTGTTCGAAACACACCAGTCGTTGACTCAAAGGATTTGTTCAAAAAGTCAGATTTGCTGCTCACTCCCGAGAACGAAACATACGACTCCTCTATCCTACAACACCTCACTAAGTTTTTAGAATCAGCAGCTGGAAATAAACTAATTTACTGTAATATCACAGCAACAAACACAATTTAGCGCTTTGCTATAATCTAATTAAACAGTCCAAATTTACTTTCCATTGTGTGTGTGTTTTTTTTTAAGAAAGCCGCTAAATGGTTTGTTTATGTTTGAACAGCTGATTTCCAGGCACAAACTGTAACACAGGCGGTAAATGCAAAATAAACGGACGAAAGATTTCTGCTTCGTTATACAAATAAATTCTAACTCTGTGTACTGAGGTCAATTTACTCGACATGGCCATATAGCAATTGCTATCTGGATTGTAAATATATAAATGTTAGGCATACAACCTTTCAATAAATTAATGTCTTTATTTTAGCCTAACTATTCACTGCATTTCCTCCGCTCGCTATTATTAGGGAAATAGCGCCCCCGTCTGTATAAATTACGCACCAGAATATTTGCGGTTTGCAAACAGTTCAAAATGTAGGCTTAATATAATGGACCTTCCCTAGATGAAACAGAGACAATAATCACACATTTTATCAAAATAATAAATAATATTTGTATTGTTTAAAGTGCATGGGTGGTAACTCTTTTATAATCATATTTGCTACAACTTATGTTTCATGACAGAAGCACAATACTCAGTTTAAATAAATGCAACTGCAATCCGAATAATAAAATAAAATGCTGATATATCTATAAGGGTCACTCTGATTCTAAAATTGACAGCAATTACAAAAGGGCACATAAAACAGCCAATCAGTTGTCTTTTACATTTTGAAAACACACCAAATAGATTTTTATTGATATTACTTCACACTATAGAGAAAAATCCTGAAAATAGCACAGCAGGCATCCCCACTTCTTGAGGACTCTCCCATCTTCAGGAATTATCCATTTCACACATTTCTCATAGTGTTTTTTACTCTTTTGCTTTCTGGAGGATGATGTCACAGCGAGCAGTTGGCGGAAACATGTTATTTTTGTAATTGTTTCTTTTAAGGAAGTGTTTCACATCACCACTTCCACCTATATATGTCCTACTTATTTATGTATTGACCTTCCCTCTAATATGTATTGATTATTTATATTTTAAAAATGTTCTCTAATACATTATTTTGTAAGTGTTCTTTTTTTAAACTGTATTTTTTTTCTCTCTTGCATGTGTAAGTGCTGAATCACAATGATGTGTGAAACTTGTTTAAGGAATGGAGTGTGGGCTACTTCTAATACAATTTTAGGTGTTCAGTTTGATGAAGGTAAATAGTCTGTATCAACATGTAGATTGAGACTTCTGAAAGTCATGCCAAATGCGGAGAAGATTCTGTGGATTAAAGCCATTCACTACAACACGTTTGGAAAAAGTGCACCTTTCATAACTAAGCCTGCGCACCTCAAAAAGATTCCTAAGTCCCAGAAATCTTGTTGCGTAAACTGGTTTTACACCCAGGACGTGCAGGCACATCCCCACATAAACATCTTCGAGTGGAATTGGCAGCACAAATCTAGAGGCCCATAATATTTTTCTGGCCAGGTCAGTGGAGAAGACGTATGCTGCTCCAGACACGTATGGAGGATACCAAGTGTCTGGGTAAAGATCCTCTGGGATATACCATTTGTTGTAACTGTCCCTGTGAGGAACAGCATCTGAGATGACCGATCCAGTGATGTAGTCTTTCCTTAAGGACTCGTCCCGACCATGCAGGAAGTCCACCAGGTAACGCACATTGAGAAAGACATCTGCATCGATCTTCATGGTATACCAGGCACCCTGGCAGTAACTGGCTATCCAGTTCATAATCATCATTGTCTTGATTGTGAGATTATGGTAGCTGTCCACAAAGTCCATTTGAATAATGTCACCATATTCCTTGCTCTCCCACACAAGGTGCTCCTGCAGTACTGGGTCGCTTTGTGCGGGCTGACCAACGACAAACAAATGCAAAATATCCACACCAGGAATCAAGCCATGTTGACCCCATGTCCTTCTAATAGCAGTCCTAGCCTCTCTGCTTTTGAGAGTCACTGGGATCATAAGAACCAGGAAAGGACTGTTCTTCTCACACAGTTCTGGCTGGTTCAGAATGAATCTGTATGTTGACGGTGAGATCACATCATGGAGCTTTTTAGGTGTTGGGGTCTTCTTCGGAAGAGATGGCCAAAGTAATGTGCCGTTGAAAGCGAAGATAACAAAAAGTGTTATTAATCCAGCGACAGCAAAGTATTTTGAAAGTTTAAACCGCAATAATAACTTCATCGCCAATTACAAAACTTGAATGTTTGACGAAAGCTAATTTTGCGTAACTTAAGGCATGCGTTTGTTTGCCAGATGTTACCAACCCTACTTGACATGTGCAGTTTAACTTGCTGACCCACTTTTAAAGTAAAACAACTTTAATTTTCTATCGGTTTTAAGTGGACGTAATTCACATGATAAACCAGCTAAGCTATAAAGGTTATTTAAAAAAATATATTTATCATGTAACGTCCGGATCATGCGCCGGGGCGTGTTATCTGGAGTTGCCAGATTATTCTAGCATAAGCTATACAGAAGCGAAACAATGATTTGATGATTGAATGAAGACAGACATTTGCTGGATTCACGATTAAGCTATTGAGTTTCTTCATTTAAAATGTTAACGAAATCCGCACAAATAATCGCAAAACAGGCAATAAACACTACCTAATTTTCTCCCCACCATCTGAGCGCATTTTCCTCTCACACCCTGGCAACATGGTAACAACCTCACTTGTGATATGCCTCGCCCTGGAATTCAGCCGAGACGAGTCTAGTGCACACTAGTGCAGGCACATACAGTTATCTTCTCGCCAGTGTTGCCAGATTGGAAATGTCCAATTATCGTACCAGTAGTTCAAAATTATCGTATTTGGAAGAAAATTATCGTACACGACGTAACCATGCAGAATACAGCTATTTATCCCCACATGTAGGGTGGATTGTTTGGTTTTGTTGACCGGGGGGGGGGGGGGGGGGGTTGTAGTGTTGACGTGCGGGCCGGGCGACGCCGTGTGGTGCCTGTGTGTGTATACGTGCTTGCGTGCAGGCAGGCGAGCCTGCAAAATGATTCTGGGTCAGAGAGAGAAGCGGTAGGATGTGTGTTTGGACGAACGACTGAAAACTCTGAAATTATCGTACATTATGGGATTTTTTTCATTATTGATCGTACATCGTACAGAGGTCAAAAATATCGTACAAATACGATAATTATCGTACATCTGGCAACACTGCTTCTCGCAGTGGATCAGACACTTAGTACGGTGGCCGAGAGAGCTCAACGCGCTGCAACTGAAGAAAACACATGCAAATAGAAAAACACCCGCTAATTAAGAAAACATCTTCATCAGTTTCACAACACACGTGTGCTCCAAATACTCACAACACAACCAAATACAGAAACGCTGCAAAAGTTCACAACACAACCAAATACAGAAACGCGCTACAAAAAACACATGGCCGCAACGGAAATGTTTCTAGGGGATCCCAATAAGTGACGAACCCGACTGTGACGTGCTTACAGTTGAAAATTAAAGGGTTAGTTCACCCAAAAATGAAAATTCTGTCAGTATTTACTCAACCTCATGTTGTTCCAACCCCGTAAGACCTTCGTTCATCTTCGGAACACGAATTAAGATATTTTTGATGAAATCTGAGAGCTGGATCACTCCTCCATACTCCTCCATAGGCTTCTTGAGGGATTGAACTTGCAGGCCCCGAAAAGTTATTACAGACATCGTTAAAATAGTCCAAGTGACTACAGTGGCTCAATCTTAAGTTTTTCAAACGACGAGAATACTTTTTGTGCGCAAAAAAACAAAAATAACGACTTTATTTCAACTATTCATTTCCTTCTCTGTGGGCCTCTAGTCAGTTCACTAGTGTAAAAGCGTAGAGCTTCTGTTGTTGTACGTCACACGCATCACCCACATGACCAGCGTCGGCCAATAGTGAGCCTACATGTGACGTAGCTCTACGCTATTACAACAAACATCTCCTCACTATCCGCTAGCTGCCTGTCCCCTGAACACACTGTAAAAAAACACGGTCTCTGCAGACACCTCAGGCTCCACAAACGGCAACAAAAACACACTGGGCTTACCTGCACCACGAAACATAACAAACTTTTCCATCCAATAACCGATAAGAAGGGTTTGGGGGGTTAGTGCGCGGATGAGGAGGAGGGAGGGTCTAGCTAGCCTTCGTTTTGTTTGACAATACTTTAAATGTCAACAAGAAGTTATGTCACCCGACATCGCTTTGAGCACCTTTAAGTTTGAGCCACTGTAGTCACTTGGACTATTTTAACGATGTCTTTAATAACTTTTCGAGGCCGGCAAGTTTCAATCCTTTTGAAGCCTATGGAGGTGGGATCCTGCTCTCAGATTTCATCAAAAATATCTTAATTCGTGTTCCGAAGATGAACGAAGGTCTTACGGGGTTGGAACAACATGAGGGTGAGTAAACTGACAGAATTTTCATTTTTGGGTGAACTATCCCTTTAAGTCTACTTTATTTTATTTCAAATTATTTATTTTAATGATTATTATTTATTTATTTATTTATTTTTGCAAAACATACAGAGATGACATGTTTATGACATACAACTTTGTATACAATATACAAAATGTAGGGTGATATCAGCTAAATTGGGCCACTTTTTGGTAAATCGTTTGGGACAATAATACAATACCATATATGCCTTTTCCATGTGTTTTTATGATTAGTAATGACTGTTTTTGATAATTTTGTGTTGAAATTATGTAATAAAATATAATTATTTAGGCCCTACATTTCTTGAAACATCAGCTGTGCCAACTTTTTTTGCATGAGCAGTTTCAGGTAAAATGGGCCAGTCAAACTGCAAAGGAAAATAGTAATTTATCCTCAATTTTAAAACACAATTGGTTATACAGCCACATAACATTTAAACTGCATTAAACAAACATATTCATATGTGCTATTAAAAAAAAAAAAACATTTTTGGGTGCAAACCCACATATTCAAATTTGCAATTAAAAAAGTCAATTTTGGAACAGCATAGATTAGTGAACTGATGTCAGTGGTGTGTGTGTGTGTGTGTGTGTGTGTGTGTGTGTGTACATGTGCCTTTGTCTATATTACATTGTCCAATGTCCCCACAAGGATAGTAAAACCTGAGATCACCTGTTACTTGTCAAGCACAGTTATGACAACAGTTTGAAATCATTTGCAGTCATTGGTTCTAAATTCCAGAGGGGCTGGGACCCCCAAACCTTAAATGGCCCATTTTACCTGATCACCCATTTTACCTGATATCACCCTATTAATATGTTCAATGTCATCAGAATACAAATGAGAAAAGAACAATGAGCTAAAAACTAAAATAAATAAATAAATAAAAAATACAGAGAAAAAGAACATGAGGGAAAATTATCAATCTATACATCAGTTACATTGTACAAATTTTGTCATGTTATGTTTACATTTTCATAAAGAAAAAGTTTCATAAGAAATTTTAGGTAATGCAGGGTCCAAAGTTTTAAAGTTGAGAGACTCACACACACATATATATTACTCATATTTAAAAGCTTTTTTGTAAAAATAAATAAATAAATATATATATACTGTATATATATATATATATATATATTTGCAACCGTTGTGTTAACAGCATTAATAAGATATTTCTGTCGAAAGAACAGCTTCAGCTGATGGACATTGTGCATAGACTGTAAAAAAAATAGGACACCATGCTGCGTTGTCATGGGAACATCCCAGGTGAAAACAACAAGGAAATTATGGCCCTGTCCCAAATGGCGCACTTCATGTGGACTTTCGATCTCATGGACTTAAATTTCGCATGTTCGCTGAGTCTACGAGTCCGTAGACCGTCCCATTCATCATTTTAACGCTCTGAAGTGTGCTCAGCTTTGTACCCTTGAAGCGGCCTTCCGTGAAGCACGCATTGATGCAGGCTCCCCACACTTTAACTACCCAGGAATCCTTGCGAAAGGCCAATCAGACAATGGATGGGAGGAGATTTCGCTCATGGACAATTGTTTACATGGCTGAGAAGAAAATATTTACATTACGGTTTTTACTTACTTTATACTTTTACTTTATTTTGTTTATGTCCCCGAAGGGCAATTGATTTTACAGCAAGACAGCATACAAAAGGACAATTTACAATACATTAATAATTTCAGTAATAGTTAAAAGGTATCTTTAAAAAATTAACACTAAAATAAGCACACACACACAGTACCCACACAAAACCCAAACAACTACTTCCTTCCACCTACTCCCCCCATACACAAATTTAACAGAGAAATGGAAGTAGGAATAAATGAATGTTTACAGTATACCTGTTACTTCTAACCGAGGGAAATCTCAGTCGAGATCCTGAGGGTAGAAACTGAAACTCAGAATAGAGAGGATGTGAAGTAACCATTAAAATGGATCGGGCTTTCCTAGCTACCTGCCGGTTGTACAGGTCAGTAGGGTGACTCTGCTAAACTCCTAAAATCTTACTGCTATTTTCACCAAAGCAGTCTTTGCATTCACACCAAGACTTCCATACCAGCATAACATACTAAATGTTAAAACCGACTCAATATAAGATTTATAGAATAAAATCATCAAGGACCTATCAACTTTAAATTTGGACAGTCTCCGTAGACAGTACAGACGTTGCTGGCCCCTTTTGCAAATCATCTCCACATTAACATTCAAATTCAACTTATTGTCAATCACACACCCCAGATACTTATATGATTCCATAACATCAACCTCCTGCTCTTTGATAGTTGTTCTCTTCAAGTCAGTTTGATTACGCCTAAAGTCAATAAGCATGTCTTTAGTTTTTAGCACATTTATTTGCAAGAATGCAAATATGCAAATTTTATGACCTAGGTGTACATTTTACTAGTTATTACCTATAGTTTATACAAACATTATGGTCATCGACCAGTGGTTGATGTTTCAAACATAGGCTGAATAATATCGCATTATGATTCGTTAAATAAATAGAACCGAATGTCAGGGCTTTACTGAGTCATAAACGTAGTATGAATATTTAAACCTGTAAATTCATCTGAAACTCATTTTCATTATGTGTTAAAATTGTAATCTTAGGTCAAATGGAACATTATGTATTATTATGTACAATGCATAATTTAAATAAGCATGTATTGTCTAATGCCCAATTCACAATATCAAAATATAGAACTGTAAAAGCATGCTGTGTAGTTGACATGGAGATAAGATTTGGGAAAAGAAGAAATCCTGTTCTCGATCTATGCTAAATAGTAGCTATAATATTTGTATATGATATTTATGATTTTTATCTAATAAAGTGAGTGATGAGATGACCTTTCAGTTTATTCGGCTCCTTATGGATAGGGATTTGCTTTCAGGCATATATTTTTCACAATAACAGTAGGCAGCATATTTCCCCATAGGCGTCGATTTCTCCGTTGTGGAGACTCTCTATAAATTCCAGTGAAATCACAAAATAAAATGCACACAAACGTGTCTGTGATGAGGGGGGCGTGGTTTTGCGGACTTTGCAGTGGGAGAGTGAGGGAAGAGCCGAGCGGTAAGTAAGTGGGTCAAGTGCAAAATGACGAACACCTGTGTCTGATTGCAGTAATTGGCGTGGGGAGACCGCATATAAACCGGCTGATGCAAGAGAGCGAGAGAGAGAACGACTGGGGACTCGTACCAAACACTCACGACCTGCTGGCTGACAATCGGACTGAGGATACACATCGGAAAGAGTTTTATGAATGGACTGAGTTACACATTGGGAAGAGTGGATTGAAAGCTGTGTCAGCAGGAAGGAGTATTTATGAACTGTGCTGTAGACGAGTCTACGGTAAACGCGCATGTGGCGCACCTTTTCTTTATTTTTGTGTTGATTTAATAAATTGTACGAGTCCCTGTTACGCCGACCCTTGTCTTCTTTCATCCCTCCTACTGAACTATTGTACACTGGTGCCGAAACCCGGGATGGAAGAAGAAGCCGCCGCCAGACAGTCTTCGTCCCCATTTGCGGATGTCATCCACGCGCTCGCGGGTCTACACCAGGAACAACATCGTGCCCTGCTGGCCGTGAAGGAGGAACAGGAACGCCGGTTCGAGGCGCTCCTCCGCGGCCAGCAGGAAGACCGCGAGCTGTTCCGGTGCTGGATGGACCGGGAGGGACGGGCCGGACCATCAACGCCAGCTTCAGCCTCGGCTCAGACCATCCCGCTCCATAAAATGGGTCCCCTGGAGGACCCGGAAGCGTTTCTCGACCTGTTCGAGAGAACGGCCGAGGCCTGGGGCTGGCCGCCCGGAACCTCCTGGTCTATCAGGACCTCAAGCGCGCAATCCTACAGCGGGTCGGCCGAACCCCTGAGCAAAGCAGACAGCGGTTCCGGACCCTGGAGCTCGGGGAGTCCGGTCGGCCCTTCGTCTTCACGCAACAGCTCCGGGACGCGTGCCGCAAATGGCTGATGGCCGAGGAGTGCGACGTCGATGCAATCATCGACCAGGTGGTACTGGACTGGTACTGGTCCAGTGCCACCGCCCGACGTCGCTGAACCAGGCCATCCAGTTGACGGAGGACCAGATGGTGGCGTGCCCAGGGGTCGGCGAACCCCTTCCAGCAGCTTCTCTCCCTCTCCCTCCCTCTGTTTCTTCTCGCCCTGTTCCTCTCCCTAGGTCCCGAGGGAATTTCTCTCCTAGGCCGGCGCCCCGCTGGAGAACCGGCACCGGGGCAGAGCCTGTCCCCGCACTGAGAGCGCCACCTAGGGGAGCAGCACCCGCGGCCGGTTTCCCTCCACTCCCTACCCCCGCGCTCTCCCCACGCCACTGGGGCGGCGGGAAGGACTGGGCCGGCCTGTTGGCGTTGCGGGGACCCTGGTCATTTTATCGATCAGTGTCCAGTAATGGAGGTGGGGACCCTGGTCAGGGTCCCTGACACACCGCATGCCGCCCCCGATCGAGCTGGGTTGTATCAAATACCAGTGAGTATAAAGGGGGGTACTTTTCAGGCTTTGGTGGATTCAGGCTGTAACCAAACCTCCATCCATCAAAATCTGATTCAACCTGGGGCATTGGATAATAGCCGCATGGTTAAGGTAAGGTGTGTGCACGGGGAAGTGGTGGAATATCCCTTAATGCCAGTCACGATCCAATTTAGGGGCCAAAAGCATAGTGTGGAGGTAGCCGTAAGTCAGCACCTCCGACACCCGCTAATTTTGGGAACCAATTGGCCGGGTTTTAAAGTGTTATTGGGACATTTATGTGCGGGTGTTTCTGGGAATAAAAGGAAGCGGGGGAAGGGAGCGGTTGCTCAGGTGGGAGAGGCTGTGTCGGGACCATCGGAACCTGCGCCAGAGGATTGGAACGCTGTTGAAAGACAGGATCTTTCGGAGCGTGATGACTTTCCTCTGGAGCAGTCCCGAGATGAAACGCTTAAAAATGCATTTGATCAGGTCCGCACAATCGACGCACAGCCTCTCCACCCAGACCGACCGCTTTCATATCCTTATTTCGCAATTATAAAAGATAAGTTGTATCGGGTGACCCAGGATGCCCAGACAAAGCAAGATCCAACACAGCTGTTAGTTCCGAAAAGCCGTCGGGAAATGCTTTTCCAGGCGGCTCATTGTAATCCGATGGCTGGGCATTTAGGGCAGACAGCAACACTAAATCGTCTAATGACCCGATTTTTTTGGCCGGGCATTCACGAGAATGTGCGCAAGTGATGCACGTCTTGTCGTGAATGTCAGTTGGTAAACCCAGCGGCCAACCCAAAAGCACCGTTGTGCCCCCTTCCTTTAGTGGAGGTCCCCTTCGAGAGAATTGGCATGGACCTCATCGGGCCATTAGAACGATCCGCACGAGGGCATCGCTTTGCATTAGTCCTAGTGGATTATGCAACACGATACCCAGAAGCATTGCTGCTTCGCAACATTTCAGCCAAGAGCGTAGCGAGCGCACTGTTTCAGTTAATCTCCCGGGTGAGAATCCCAAAGGAGATTCTCACCGAACAAGGCACGGCGTTTATGTCACGTACTATTCGCGAGCTTTACGAATTATTGGGCATTAAATCGGTTTGCACCAGCGTCTATCACCCACAAACAGACGGACTGGTGGAATCGCACGTTGAAGTCAATGATTCGGAAGTTCGTACAGGAAGACGCCAAAAATTGGGATAAGTGGCTAGAACCCCTCTTGTTCGCTGTACGCGAGGTCCCCCAAGCCTCCACGGGGTTTTCCCCCTTCAAGCTTCTTTATGGGCGTTAGCCCCGCGGGGTGCTGGACGTGCTTAGAGAAACTTGGGAGGACGGACCTTCGAATAGCAAAAATGAAATTCAATATGTCATGGACCTGAGAACAAAACTCCACACTTTGGGGCGGCTTTCTATGGAGAATTTGTTACAGGCCCAGGACAAACAAAGTCGGCTGTACAACAGGGGGGCTAGACTACGCGAATTTTCACCGGGAGATAAAGTACTTGTATTACTCCCCACGTCCAGTTCGAAATTACTCGCGAAGTGGCAAGGACCCTTTGAGGTCACACGGCGAGTTGGGGATCTCAACTATGAAGTCGTTAGTACGGATAGGCGAGGGGCACATCAGGTTTACCACTTCAATCTCCTTAAAAAATGGAGCGAGGCGGAGTCAGTGATGTTGGCAATAGTAGTGAGTGGGGAGGAGGATCTTGGTCCAGAGGCGAATTCAAAGTCTCAATCACTCGCGCTGGCCGCTGGTGGAGACCACCTCTTGCCGTTCCAAATCACTGATATACGTAATTTACAAACGGAGTTTGCTGATGTGTTCTCGCCCCTGCCCGGCCGAACCGACCTCATTCAGCACCACATTGAGACCGAGCCGGGTGTAGTAGTGCGCAGCCGGCCTTATTGCTTACCTGAACATAAAAAGAAAGTAGTTCAGGAGGAATTGAAGGCTATGCTGGTCATGGGGGTAATAGAAGAATCCAACAGTGACTGGGCAAGCCCGATAGTTTTGGTACCAAAACCTGATGGCTCGGTCCGGTTCTGTGTGGATTATCGCAAGGTGAATTCTGTGTCGAAATTCGACGCGTATCCAATGCCTCGGGTTGACGAGTTGCTTGATCGGCTCGGCACCGCTCGATTTTATTCGACACTGGATTTAACGAAGGGATATTAGCAGATCCCCTTAACTCCAATGTCTAAAGAAAAACAACGCCTTCACAACGCCGTTTGGATTACACCAATTTGTCACTCTTCCTTTCGGCATTGTTCGGGGCTCCGGCAACCTTTCAGCGCCTGATGGACAGAATTCTCCGGCCGCATACTGCATATGCCGCTGCTTACTTGGATCATATTATCATTTATAGTAATGATTGGCAGCGTCATATGCAGCATTTGCGGGCTGTCCTCATGGGCGCTGCGAGGGCTCACGGCCAACCCGAAGAAATGTGCGGTTGGGCGTGTGGAGGTTAGGTATCTGGGCTTCCACTTGGGTCATGGACAGGTGCATCCCCAAATTGATAAGACTGCAGCAGTTGCGACCTGTCTGAGACCTAAGACCAAAAAGGAGGTTAGACAGTTCCTGGGGCTAGCGGGATATTACAGAAGGTTTGTGCCTAATTATTCGGACCTTGCTAGCCCGCTGACTGATCTAACTAAAAAGGATGCACCAGATACCGTCCAGTGGACAAAGCGGTGTCAGCAGGCCTTTACCCAGATAAAGGCGGCTCTGTGTGGCGGACCGCTCTTACAGGCTCCTAACTTTTCTCTTCCTTTTATTCTGAAGACGGACGCGT
The DNA here is from genome assembly GCA_026230005.1 of Gila orcuttii. Taxonomy (NCBI): domain Eukaryota; kingdom Metazoa; phylum Chordata; class Actinopteri; order Cypriniformes; family Leuciscidae; genus Gila; species Gila orcuttii. The sequence goes on from JAPDVR010000004.1 coordinate 20,613,797, forward strand.
CGGACAGGGGGATGGGTGCTGTCCTGTCCCAGGAGATAGAGGCTGAAGAGCGGCCGGTGCTGTACATTAGTCGCAAGCACTCTAAGAGAGAGACTAAGTACAGCACCATTGAGAAAGAATGTCTTACCATCAGATGGGCCATTCTCACCCTCTGCTATTATCTCTTGGGACGGGAATTCACCCTCTGTTCGGACCATGCTCCCCTCCAATGGCTCCACCGCATGAAAGATACCAACGCGCGGATCACCCGTTGGTATCTGGCATTACAACCTTTTAAATTTCAGGTGGTCCACAGGCCATGTATTACAGGTAGCATGTTTATAACTCAATGGCATATTTAATACGTTGCTAGTACTGCATCACAGTGTTAAACATGTCACTTCCGGTTGCCAGTAGGTGGTGCTATTAATATAACTGAATATTCTCATGTAGATGTGTTCAGGGCAGGACTCTTATCAAACGTGTGAAGTTTGGGGCAGATTGGACATTGTTTGCCTGAGTTACAGCAACTTCCTGTTTCATGGCGAAACATCGAAATTTGTCAGGCCGCCGAGGACACGCCCTTTGACAAAAACTCAAGATCTTCGCAATTTAACGTCGCAAAGGCGTTTTTTACACAAGATTACACTCACCAAATTTGAAGATGATCAGATTAAAACTGTAGGAGGTGTTTGTTAAAATCAGAGAGGAAGATCAAAATGACTTCCTATTGTGTTTAGGGATACGCTCCAAGAGACTTTTTTGTAGGTATTGAGTCATTACATGCATGTGCCTATTAGGGGTGCACGATATTGAAAAATATTGAAAAATATATTTCGATATCCATAATGAATATTGCGATATCGATATTAATTTCGATATTTTTAAACATATGTAAAATTACACATGTTATGGGAAAATGCATCAAAATAGATTCATAACAAATAAAACAAGTTTTCTTACAACACAAAGTTTATTTCAACTGAAAGTCATATTGGACTGGTACAACATGAATGAATAAATAAATAATAACCATGTCTACAGAACAGGACATGTTGTACAGACCAGGTGTAAATGCCCTCCGAAACGCATTCGAGACGGGTTTGAATCCGAACGGTCGCACCACTTCAGGAGGGGGTCTGGGCCGCCCGCATTCCAGACGAAACTGGACAAGTGTAAATGGTTATTGAAACCACATATGTAAATTTTACTCCTCCCAAAAACGCAAAAAAATAAACGTATGAGAGCGTGTTATAGGCTATATTTCTTGTTATAGTCAGATATGACGACGCAACTGCAACACGCATAACCGCAGATGAGCATCTATTCATCAAGCTAACGCGCCGCAAACTATCGCAAATCAAAGTGAAAGTAAGTCGCAGACGCTTAACACACAATTATCATCATTAAAAGTAAAGAAACAAAATGATCTTACCAGGGCTGTTGCCGCTCTCTCTTATTGCGGTCTTTAATGTTGAAATTTTAGCTGATGATCAATAAAATGCAGCTCATAACTGTTGCTTTCGGTGACGTGCACTACATTAATCTGCATATAGCGTGGGAATTGAAGATCGGATTAAATCCGTTTTGCAAAAACACATTTATGTGACCAGGTGTAAATTGAATCGTTTTGATATATCAGATAGCTATCCGATCTGAGAAAACCCATAAAGTGGCCAGGTGGCCTGATGTCTATACCTGTGCGCTGGTGTGTGTGTCGAGCCGGCAAGTGTGTGTGTGTGGGGACTGTGTGGTAGAGCGAGGGAGAAGTGAGAGAGTGAGGGCGATTAGATTTGGAGCGAGTAGCGACTAGAGTCATATTGGCCTAGAGTCAAAACCGCCACCCGGCGGTTTTAGGAAGACAGAGCACGGTGGGCAGTATGTAATGATAATAAATATAGGAGGACTATGTCAAAGTATTTGTATTTGCCACACTTCCTGCTACCAGCAGGTGGTGCTATTGCTATAACCAAATATGAGCATGGTCATGTGTTCAGGACTGGACTCTTATCAAACATGTGAAGTTGGGGGCAGATCGGACATTGTATGGCTGAGTAACTGCAGGCTGTCTGTGGTTGCCTAGCAACATCGGAACTGCAAGCAATATTGAACTATATGACATATTCATGCACTAATCACCAAAAGGCTGAAATTGGGTGTACATTTGTCAGGCCGCCAAGGGCACACCCTTCGACCAAAACTCAAGATTTTCGCAATTTAACGTCGCAAAGGCCTTAAGATTACACTCACCAAATTTGAAGAGGATCAGATAAAAACTGTAGGAGGAGTTTGTTAAAGTACAACGTCTGGAAATGGCAAAAACTACACAAAATCTGAGAGAAAATTCAAAATAGCTGACTTCCTGTTGTGTTTAGGGCTATGCTCCAAGAGACTTTTTTGTAGGTATTGTGTCATTACATGTATGTACCGAATTTCACACCTGTACGTGAAACGTAGAGCTGGGGCAATAATGTAGGGGGCGCTATTGAGCCATTTTGCCCCACACATTTGTCAGGCCGCCGAGAGCACACCCTTCGACGAAAACTCAAGATCTTCGCAATTTAACGTCGCAAAGGCCTTAAGATTACACTTACCAAATTTGAAGAGGATCAGATCAAAACTGTAGGAGGAGTTTGTTAAAGTACAACATCAGGAAATTACGAAAAATGCACAAAATCTAGGAGGAAGTTCAAAATAGCTGACTTCCTGTTGTGTTTAGGGCTATGCTCCAAGATACTTTTTTGTAGGTATTGGGTCATTACATGTATGTACCAAATTTCATACCTGTACGTGAAACGTAGAGCAGGGGCAAAATGTGGGGGCAATAATTTACAGAATTTGCCCCACCCAATTTTGAAAACCATATCACACGTAAATTTTCACCACTTCTGAAGCGTGTGCAAAGTTTCATGAGTTTTCGAGCATGTTTAGACCCTCTAAAAAGCGATTCTTTTAAGAGAAGAAGAATAATTAAAGCTGCAAGCAGCGATGAAGAGGGCCCTCGCACCCGTGCCGCCGCCACCCGGCAGTTTTAGGAAGACAGAGCACGGTGGGCAGTATGTAATGATAATAAATATAGGAGGACTATGTCAAAATATTTGTATTTGCCACACTTCCTGCTACCAGCAGGTGGCGCTATTGCTATAACCAAATATGAGCATGGTCATGTGTTCAGGACAGGACTCTTATCAAACATGTGAAGTTTGGATGAACCCTGCCAAGTTCATCGCTTCCAGTTGTGTTGAGGGCTATGCTCCAAGATACTTTTTAGGAGGTATTGGGTTATTACATGTATGTACCGAATTTAGTCCACGTACGTGAAACGTAGCGCCAGGGGCAATTAGTCGAAATATTTGTTTGCCAAACTTTTTGCCCATTTGCCCCACCCAATTCTGAAACCCATATCAGATGTAAATTTTGCACCCGTGCCACCACCAACCGGCGGTTTTAGGAAGACAGAGCACGGTGGGCAGTATGTAATGATAATAAATATAGGAGGACTATGTCAAAGGATTTGTATTTGCACACTTCCTGCTACCAGCTGGTGGCGCTATTGCTATAACCAAATATGAGCATGGTTATGTGTTCAGGACAGGACTCTTATCAAACATGTGAAGTTTGGGGCAGATCGGACATTGTATGCCTGAGTAACTGCAGGCTGTCTGTGGTTGCCTAGCAACATCGGAACTGCAAGCAATATTGAACTATATGACATATTCATGCACAAATCACCAAAAGGCTGAAATTGGGTGTACATTTGTCAGGCCGCCAAGGGCACACCCCTCGACGAAAACTCAAGATCTTCGCAATTTAACGTCGCAAAGGTCTTAAGATTACACTCACCAAATTTGAAGAGGATCAGATCAAAACTGTAGGAGGAGTTTGTTAAAGTACAACATCAGGAAATTACGAAAAATGCACAAAATCTAGGAGGAAGTTCAAAATAGCTGACTTCCTGTTGTGTTTAGGGCTATGCTTCAAGAGACTTTTTTGTAGGTATTGGGTCATTACATGTATGTACCAAATTTCATACCTGTACGTGAAACGTACAGCCGGGGCAAAATGTGGGGGCAATAATTTACAGAATTTGCCCCACCCAATTTTGAAAACCATATCACACGTAAATTTTCACCACTTCTGAAGCGTGTGCAAAGTTTCATGAGTTTTCGAACATGTTTAGGCCCTCTAAAAAGCGATTCATTTAGGAGAAGAAGAAGAAGAATCGGAATAATAATAAACGGAGCAAAAACAATAGGATCCTCTCACCATCGGTGCTCGGGCCCTAATAAACAGAGCAATTCCAAGAGGGTCCTCACACCATCGGTGCTCGGGCCCTAATGAGAACACGCATATTAAACACTTTCATAATATGGTTTTCAGTATCTACGATACCATTCATCAAAAAGTAGTCCCCCCCCCCCCCCCCATCACCCCATCATCCTCCACCTTTACCTGTCTACCAGGTAGCTGCGGATTGGTACAGTGATGATAAAACGATCAGCCAGCCAATCAGATTGCGTGGTCGCACTTATACTTGAATAAAGTTAAAGACACAGCAGCATCTATTTCTTTATGGATTCCATTTATGAAACAAATTAAATGTTTTGAATATATGTAAAAATTGTAAATGTTAAATTAGGCTAATGTCCAAATAAGCACATGTCGTGATTTATTAAACAAAATCTGTTTTTATTGTAAGAGAAACACCTGTTGTACACCCATTTAATAAACAAACAAACAAAAATATTCAAATACCAAAACGAGACAATTTACACAGGTATTGTATGGGTCAGTGGTTTAGTCGATAGCAGGGTAGGGGCAAACACGAAGACTTATTTTGTATATTAATTCTTTCTGCAAACAGAACTTTCATATAAGACTATGTTTACAATAATTTCAATAACCTGGCCATTACTTTTCCTTTATGATTCTTGAACATTATACAAGCTCATAACTGACGATCAAAGTATCACTTAATCCAAAGATTGAACATAGGTCCTGCCTTAACCTGTGTTTCATTTAAATCTTTTATAGGATATCAAGCAACAAATCAAGATTCTTATGCTTTGTGACTGAATGCCAATATAGTTATAGGGTACAGGAAACACGACAATAGGTGCATATAAATGAACACTTAGCAGTACTGTAAAGATACCAGTTCGAGAAACGTGCCACTTGACTTCAGAACTGATAATTATGAGTTGTGGAAGAGAGAAGAGCATGGGTACTTAAATTTATCACACACAGGCTAGAAAGAGATGAAAAGATCTCTGAGCCTCCCCACTAGATATTGTTATGCAGTCCTGCATTTTAAATGCTGAGTTATCATGTGCCATTAAACTTCTCACCCTAATTGAGAAGTTAAAGGATAAAGTATTCTTGAGGCTAACCACAGCCTAGGGAAGAGGCTCCAATAACATTAAATAAAATACCACACACAAACATTCAACTCTCTCCACTGTAACTGTATGTGATATACAGAAAGAATAGTATCATTATTTTTTTAACTGGAAAGCACCAAGCCAAACTCAAAATCTCTCCTCCGTCAGCATTGTATTATCTAGATGTTACTGAGTGTCTGTCTTTGGTGTGCTTATGATGTACAGGCACAGTGTGTAATGTTAAACACTTCACTATGAGTCTATGGGTTTACTGTTGAACAGAAGTGGTACACACACAACTGTGTATGGTCTTTAGCTTTGAAGACTTTTTTGTTGTTCTTGTTCTCCAGGAGTAGGAGAGTGTAGAGAGCAGGCTGGGCTCCTGGCAGTGGCTTTGGTAGATGAAGGGGATGAGATGATGCAGGAGGAACAAGGGGAGAATGGGCAGCAGAGGAGGGTAGGTTGGTTGGAGCCGGAGCGAACTGGTTTATGATCGCTTTCTCCTTCCCTCAAAGTTCCTGAAGTTGGTGGGCCTGATCTTCATCTCTGCAAACTCAACGGAGTGCTCATGACCCTTCCAGTGGAACCAGTTTACACCCTGGAGAGAAAAAAAAACATTTCAAATGATCATGATATTTAGTATGCATCTCTTTCATATTCACATGATTCTTTTACAGGGAACTCAAACAAAAATGTCAATCTGTCTCTACTGTATGAAAAGTGAGAAAGCATATTTGAAACGTGTACCTTGCTGTGACTGTTGTCTCCGTATCGGCCCATTATATTGACTCGATGACAGTTTTTATACCAGAAAGCTCCCTTATAAGACAGCGCACAGTTGGTGACAGCTATATCGTTGTCATGATCGTAAGTTGAGAATGGACGGCTGTGGTGGTACGTCATTGAGTCACCTTTAAAATAGCATCATCACAAAATCAGTCAGATTTTAAAACAACTAGCAATGATCAAGTTGTATGTTTACTTTTGAGCATAATATGTATAAACACACACACAGACGCATACATACACACTACTGTTCAAAAGCTGTTCACCTCTTTTCAAATTTGATGATGAGAAACTCTAAATCAGCATATTGAATGATTTCTGATGTATCATATGACACTGAATACTGGAGTAATGGCTGCTGAAAATTCAGCTTTGTCATCAAAGGAATAAATTACATTTTAAAATATATTAAAATATAAAACATATTTTCCTATAATTCCTGATGAGTTTGGAGAACACCTGACAAGAGATCAGAGACCATTCCGCCATGTTCAGATACATGGCATCATGATCATTCGATCAAATACCAACAGATACAAAATCAAAACCTGACAACCTCTGCTAGAAATCTTGTAACGGGCCATGTTTGGATCTTCCGTCAGGATAGTGATCCAAAAACAAACATCAAAATCAAAACAAAAATGGGTCACTGAGCACAAAACCAAGCATCTGCAATGGCCATCCCAGTCCCAAGACCTGAACCCTATAGAAAATGAGTGGGCTGAACTGAAGGGAAGTAGTGCCAACATGGATCTAGGAATCTGAAGGTGTTCTCCAAACTCATCAGGCATTATAGGAGAAGACGCAGAGCTGTTATCTTGGAAAAAGGAGGTTGCAAAAAGTATTTAATAAAAGGGGGCAAATAATTGTTCCCAATGTGTTTTGGAGAAAAACATTTATTTCATAATGTGATTTCCCCCCCACTTTCAATTATTTTACTTCAATAAAAGGGTAGATTTTTGCATGTTTAAAAAAATAAAATATCAAAAGTATAAATAATGCAGATTTATTTTTTTATAGCCATCTTTGATCATATTTACCAAGGGGGCAAATAATTCTGACCAGCACTGTATATATATATATATATATATATATATATATATATATATATATATATATATATATATATATATATATATATATATATACACACATACATATTAAGGCAAACATTTATAATTAACTTAATATATATATAAATACAAGTAGAGAGAGGTCAAATACTTTACCTGCAGTGCCGCTGTATCCTCCAACATGGACTTTGTAGCGACTGCGTGGTTCAGAGACTGAAAACTTGTCATATTGTGCATATGCAGACTCTCCCTTATCTCTGAGGTCCACACGCAGCTCATACTGCCCAGAGGAGGTGATCTTGTGGAGGTTAGAGAGACCTGCAGACACAGCCAATAAAATCAGTAGTCCAATATGCTCAATTTCACCACATCATAAAACCTTTGGGCTTCTATACTTGGGGGCAATATTATCAATTTGCCATGTCTGCACAGATATAAACATACCCAGCCAGAATTCATCATTCAGGTCACCAAAACCTGCAGTGTAGTTCTTCCAGTTTCTGAAAAACTCCACTTTACCGCTCTGCCGTCTCACAAACACCTGCATGGAGGTACCACAATATCACAATGACTTTTGAGTAAAAGAGCTTGTTTTTGCTCTCTGAGTTTGATGAGACTTTAAAGGAATAGTTCACTTGAAAATTCAAATTCAAACATCATTTATCTACCCTCAAGTCATTCCAAACCCTGCATGACTTTCATTGGAGCATTTGGCATGACATATGGGTGAGTAAATGTTTTCATTTTTGAGCAAACTATCCCATTAAAAAAAAAACTCTATAAGATCGTAACAGCTAATTTTTCGATCCTGCATGTAATTTGAGGAAGAATTACTCACAATCCAGCCGCCTCCATCAGTGGTCATATCGCAATAGACCTGCAGGGGCTGACTCTCATCTCCACGCACATAAATAGTGTACAAGCCTGAGGTTGTGTCTCCATTCAACAGAGCCTGGGAGCAGTCTTTAGGATGCTTGTACAGCACTCCAACTGTGATAAAGAAAGAAAAGAGTTTGACCAAGGGCAAATTTATTTATTCAACATCTTCACAACTAATAGTCCAAAATCATGCAGTGAAGCTGTAACATAAATGTATTGGCTCACTGGTGGTGAAGACAGTAGAAATGATTCTGCTTCTCTTTGGCCCAGCAATGGCCTGCAGTTTGACTGTGTATTCTGTGGAGGCAGTCAGCTGAGACATGCTGTAATACGTTGCTGTGGGGCTTAGGACAACCTCCTGAGCCAAGAGAAGAAAACCAAGAACATACAACTATCATGTACAGAAGGATTGGACAGTGCATGTAGAAAACACTGTAGACCGGAAAAATGATCAAGCTTTAGTTTTAAGGCCTAAATAAATGTATTTGTGCGGTTCACTCACCTTGACCATGCCATCAGTCGACTCAAAGCTGAGGATATACCCACTGATGTCTGCTCTTGGTGGCTTCCATGTCAACATGGCAGTCTCTGTTTGAATATTACTGGCAGCCAGATTCTGAGGGGCATCAACATCTGTGACAGAAGGCACTTGGTTAATGCAATAAAAATGAGTACTGGTAATTTGCCATCCCCACTATGTGCTAGGCATTGTCGTATTAAGATTATATGGCATGATCTCTTGATGCTGACAATGTGTGTGGATGAATCTTAAAGGTGCACTGTTTCATTTTTAGCAGCATCTAGTGGTAAGGTTACGAATTGCAACAAACAGAAGTTACGGTGGCCGACAGGAAAAGTCGTCGTCCGTCTGAGACAGCAGAGAGTATCTAGTTAAGCTATGAGGTTTCTTTACAAGAGAAATGAAGAAATTATGTTTACTTAATTATTCAGTAAAACGATATGTTATTGCTAATATTATTATTACTTGATAATATTATTGTTACTTGTTCATCATTGTGTCAGTGTTTTATTAGCTGACTTTGGCTAGCTGCTTGCACGAAGAACAACATAGTGACAAAACACGTTTGTCCGTTCAGGGCTACTGTAGAAACATGTCGGCGCAAAATGGCGACTTAACGTGTAAGGGGACCCGTGGTGTATGTAGATAGAAATGGCTCATTCTAAGGTAATAAAAACATAACGGTTCATCAAGTAAGGTCTTTATACACCACTCATAGTTATGTATATGATATTGCATTTCTTTCAACAGATCCTCCTAAATATTACACAATGCACCCTTAAATTTTGGGCACTTATGTCTGAAGGGTTGATATTTATTCAAACTATTGTTCTATTTTGTTATTTTTTTTTGGTTTTGTTATGAAGGTCACATTATATATAGATTATGTATAGATTCCTTTTCCCAAACCCAGACTTTCAAATTCCATCATAAAAATTTGAATTACTACTTTTAAAACTATCACTGATGAGTGAAAGAATCAAATATTTCAATGGTTACTGAATGAAAAATTTCCATTTCCAAATAAAAGGTGAAATATTCTAATGAACCGATTATTTTTTTAATCATTTACCATGGAACTGATTCTGCAAAAAGTGTGAAAATATTATTTAATTGTATGATTGTTTAAATATTAATGCAAATTAATTTATTCAAAATGCTAGCTATGAAATTAGATTTAGCAAGCCAACCAAACCTGCCTTTTTATTCAAAAAATGTATCAAATGTCATTTCAACCACATAATGCCATTAAACACAGTAATCAAAAATGTACTGGAAATGACACTTTGGTGGAAAACAAGAGAAAAAAATAATCTGTGCTACATGTACTGCAGGTCCGCTGATGGACATTGTCAGTGGAGGGGAAAGTAAGGGATTTAATGAATTTAAAAAAAAAATTTGGTCGTCATTATGTATAATACAGTGCTCATGTATTTTGCCCAGTCGGAAGATATGTCAGAAGTTGTGCTGTTTCGCTTTACACCAATAAAATATTTTTTTTTGTGTGAGTATACAGATGTCTTGTGGTGTTTGTGTGCATGGGTGAGTGAGCGTTCACCTTACCTGTGGTGAACTCTGTTGTGGTTGCAGCACTCTTGGCTGCCTCTCGGACTGCATAGACTTTAACTGTGTATAAGGTGGCAGGTGTTAGGGAGCTCATCTCAAACTCCACAGTGTTCCCAGACACCCTTTCCATCACTGGAGCCACTGACAAAGAGCAAAACACACAACTGAGACTCACTGCTCTATTGTTTTAGTCTAGTGCCTGAAGCTAGAATAATGAATGACAGTCTGAGCTGAGTTACCACTGTCTGCGCTGTAAGTGATGACATATCCGTCTACAGTAGCGATGGATGGCTGCCACAGCAGCAGGGCTTCGGTGTCGGTGATGTTGACTGCTGTCAGACCGCGTGGTTTATCCAGGGCTGAGGACCAACAGATACACGCATGAGAGAAGCAAACTTAAAACATGGAGTCGATTACTAGGCTTCTGCCAGACAGGAAAGCAAAACACAACTAATAGGCTTACTATACAGACTAAGGAGAGGTCGACTACAAACCAGTCTAATCTAGCTATGAATTTGAGGTACTAAAACATTACAAAATGATTTAATCAATTATTAATTATTTTAAAATACAATATTAGAGTGAGACGCACCTGTTGTGACCCTGTCAGATCCTGGTTCACTCTCCTCCAAGCCCTTCACAGCGATGACAGTGACCTGGTAGGTCACTCCAGGGGTCAGATTAGGCAGTGTGGCTTGAGACTCTCCACCATCTACTCTCAGTGTCATAGGGCTGCCTGCAGGGGGAGACAGAACACTGGAATAAACTAGAATAACTATTGTCACTAGAGGGCAGCATTGTCTGTGATTGATTGGCATGGTGACATGCAAGAAAACTCTGCTGATGGATAAAACAGTTTGGCTTGATTGATGATATGCACTGATAGATCAACATAACTTAAGACAGCCTGATCTAAAAACCTGCACAGAACACTGAGAGGCTAAAAGGACAATATGGGACTTTAGGGGGACATCTCTTGAATTCAATCAATTTATTATGCCAAGAAGGAAGTCTAAGAGAATTTCCTCCTGGACTTGTGCAATATATTACGCAATACATAATTTATGACGAATCATAAACTGAAGAAGTACAAATAATAATATGATTTGCCAACAGGCAGCCATCCAAATGCATAGAAAACCGCACGGTAAAGTCTCACTTTTCGAAGATGGCCTGTGTGTCAAAACTGACTTGGAAGGAGGAAGAATGCTTTGCTTTTATATCCACACCAAAAGCTCCAAATGTGCTATAAATAGTACTAAGGCATAAAAAAAGTTCACGAAAAGTACACGTTAAAAAGTTTGGGGACAGTATGTTTAATTAATTTATTAATTTTATTCAGTAAGGAACAGTCATTTATAATGTTGCAAATATTTCTATTTCATAAAAAATGCTGTTTTGAACTTTCTATTTAGTAAAGAATCCTGAAAAAGTATCACAGTTTCCCCAAAAATATTAAGCAGCACTACTGTTTTCAACAATCAGCATATTAGCATGATTTGTGAAAGATCATGTGACACTGAAGACTGGAGTATAATGGCTGCTTTGCCATCACGTAAATAAATACAATTTTAAAATATATTCAAATAATATAAACCAGACCAGTTATTTAAAATTGTAATAATGTATTTGATCCAACTCCAAACCTTTTAATGCATATAATGCATATAATTATAAAGTAACAGTACTGAATCGATAATGACCACACGTTACTTACCACCCTGAACGGGTACATAGGTGACCCGGTAGCTGTCTACATGGGTACGGGGCATAGTCCAGTGAACAGTAGCTGATGTATCAGTCACATCAGAAAAGCGTATCCCCTTGGGTGTACCTAGGCCTTGGTAGAAATGACACACATAAGCAGCACAACAAGAATGAATTGTTAAGAAAATGTGTGGTCTAGCAGTTGAAAAATAGGAGTTAAAAACAAAACCTTTTCCCAGAAACAAGTAATTTCAGACCGTAAGAAAAAAACTAAAATACAGTGTGTGTAAAGAAACTTCTTGAACTTTTTATCCTGCTGAACAAATAGATGCATGAAAGTAAACATTCAGGACATGAGGACAACCAACTGTGCGGCTACAGATAAAGGACACACAGACAAAAGCCCTGGCCTTAAAGCTATTTCTCAACGTTGGACCTCAGAATCTTGCGTGACAGATGCAAGAAGATTAACTTGCCCCCAGTACAGAGACACAATAGTGTGACATGCCAACATCAGACACAAATGGAAAAAAAAGCTTGCTAGTATAAAGGAAGATTGCCAGAGACAGGCATAAAACAAGGAGAATGCACAAAATAGTTGGTCTTGCTCTGTAAATAAAACCATAGACTTAGCAAATAGAGAGAGAGAAAGTAAGACTGGTGATGAATGAGAGAAGACTTGGATGAACGTGTCGTTAATGAAAGTCACTTGAGCTAGACACAATGTGAAAATAATGCGTGATATAATTTTGTTAAATATGGGATACTGAAAGACTTGTGTTTGCAAGTTTCCATTTGCATGTTATAAGTGACCAAACCAATCAACTAGTTAACAGAACAGAATAAAAGAAAGAAAAGAGTTAGTGGAGACCAGTGTCTCTTAAAAATCCAATACCTGTTCGAGCTACAGCCAAAATGGGCTGGAATTTCCGTCCTAAAATCATCCCAAAGAGCTCAATTTCATACTCCATATCTTCATTGAGACCTGTCACTTCTTCTGTTCGCTTGTCTCCAGATACACTAATCTGGTGTGGTTGGCCTAGTCCATTAGAATCGACGACTTTGAGGGTGAATGTATCAAAGACGCCCTCAGGTGCTGTCCATGTCAGTTTAAAGCTGTGCGGTGTGATGTCCGAGACCAAAAGGTGGTCCACTTCAGGTTCAGCTTCTGTTTGATAAAATAATAAAGTTGTTCTTCCTCTGTAAACTCTGTGAATTGTACTTAAAAGATGTTAAATGACCAAGAAGTGCACATGCAGGTCTTTGTGGTATTTGTTAGAGACAATTCAGCGATAATGTTACTCATGCATGAAAATAGCCAATTGTTCTGTCATCTGTCAGTTGCTTCTATATCTATGGCAGGTGATGCTGAAATCAGTGAGCCAGTAAATTTAATTTACATATTTTGATTAGAATATGAAATGAGATCTGTTGGTTAGTAGAAAAAAAATTGACATTGATGAATTTTCCACCATTATATTAGGTTCCACCATCATAATTGTATCGTCATATAATAGCAGTCATGCAGAGTTCAAGACAGAGCTGTTCCAGGACAATGACATATCCATAATAATCATATTGACAGAGGGCTCATCCTGGAAACGCATTTTTCGTCTCGTTTTTAGCTGAACTGGCAAAGGCCACTGACCACTCTAGAAAAGCACTTGTGGTAAGGATATGTAAAACTAAAAACCTAAAGCCTCAGGGATGTCTTGACCACATAAGCAATGTATTGTATTTTCAACAATGGCTTTGTTTGTGATAGAATATGTTCCTTTTTTAATATTCTGTGGTTTGTTCTTCATCGTGTACCAAGAACCAGTTACTGCCTTACACATGTTTCTTGCCTTTACTTTAGAAGTAGATTATAGCACCATAAATTCAGTTGATTAAGATTTGTCTTTCTTTTTTTACTACATCTGAAGGAGGAGCAGCAGCATGCTAACTTGTTATAATAACTTGACCTAATTAAATATGTTAATGCATTTAAGGCTGTCCTTAATTTGACATTGTAACTTTTTAACTGTTCAGTCTAATTTCTATAGGCTGGAAAGAAAAGTCAGAACCAGAGACGTCCAACAATGCAGCAGCCAGGCTCTTAATGTATAATTTATTTACAAATACAGATGGGAATAAACATTCTGATTAAAAATTTTAAAGGAAAAAAATATATAGTTTCGATTTAGACTAATCTGATCACTGTCTCCTCTGGATATATTTGGTCATGTTATTTCACACAAATTATGGAAATAGGATGGAAATTTATTCAAGTTATTATACTGAATTTTGCGATCATAAATGCTAAAAAACAACAACAATGTAGTATTGATCCAAACCGACAGTGCTTTAATAGAGCCTTGTTGTCCTAAACTAAACTTTCATGAGAGAGAGAAAAAAAGACCCTTGACTGGACTGAACCTCTTCTTCCTCTAAAGCTCTGGATGATGTGAAACAGAAAAGACATTTGTTGAATGTGGAAAAGTGTTGGAAATGAAAACCAGCTAGGACAAATCCCGTGGAGCTGTCTCTCTTCATTAGCACTGTTCACTTGTTTAAGAGTGTCAGCAGTGTTTGAGGCATTTCAAGAGTACTAACATGTGCTCTCCAAGGATCACTTTCATCTGACTGGCTTCTAAGTCTCTCCTGTCTGACAAAGAGGCATCTGTTTGTGGAGGTGGAAAAGGCGCCAGCTAACCTACAGAAACAAGGTCTGGAAGCAGTAATTCTACAGCAGGCAGCTAAAACCTCTGAGGGGGATATCTGTGTTGACGCAGCTAAATCTTACAGCAGGGATAAACACACCAACTATAAAGTGAAAAGTTTCTGTAAATATTGGACATTTTTCTGATTTTAAAAGCTTGCATTACTCAGGACAAAGTGATGCAAGAGTTCATGGGTCATGTGACATGAATAGAGAGGAGGTTAACAGAAATCCAATCAGTTCCCCTTCTCTTCTGCCTATTTGCATGCAGACTTGAGAGACTGCTACAACTGTGGCCCCTGCAGCCACTGGCTGATAAACGCCAAGAAAATGTGTGAAAGTGAGGCATAAGAATGAGAAGTAGTGCAGGGTCAGAAAACTGGGCGTGCATACTGAAAAGATCCTTCACAAGAAGCGACAAAAACTCCTCAGGATCACTTCCATGGCAGTACACCCCAGCCTAGTCACCCGCTCTATTCGCTGACTCTCTGAGGGGGGGGGGGGGGTTCTGGGGCAAAACTTTGGTATGCGCCTAATAAATGTATGTTTGTTGCAATACAACTTGTCTGGTTTGCCGGTAGACTATAAATGCCACAAACCAAATTATTTAAATGGACTCGCCAGCAATGTGAATTGAATGCTGCAGTCAATTAGAATGAAAAAGCCATCATTAGTCTAACTTTGTTTTGCCTGTTAAACACAAATGTACCAGTGAAGACAGGCAGAGGTCATTTACTGCACCTGCAGGCTGTGCTGGTGATTATGCAGACATGAATGTGTGGGGTAGCATTATGATGCTGTGCAGGTATGCTCTGAATGTCAGCACACTTCAACACATAATTCAGCAGACGGAAAGAGTGTGGACATGTTACAAAATCTGCAGCTGATTTAAAAGAGGCTTCTTTGTGGCGCTCTGCAAATTTGAGAGATTATCTGCATCTGAAATCACATAATGTCAAAGTATGTACTGCATTCAAGAATTAATTAATAAAGTATGTTCTACCAACCCGATCTCATGGCAATTCGTATGTATTTTATGAGGTGGCTAATTCGCATGAATTTATACGACCCACCTTTTACTCACTCATACGAATTCGTACAAATTGAGATAGCGTTGAACAAGTATGCATGTAATGTATAAAATCCAGACATACTACATCAGCCATGTTGGTATTGTTATGTGACTTACGACATCAGCATCTGCTCCCTATTATTTACGGATTTTGTATGATGTCTTGTGGATCATATGTTTTATGAATACTGTTTATTCTGACATATTAAACCTCACTCCCCTGGCCTCAAGAGGCATACTAGCGACTAACGCTAGAGGCTGCGGTGTTTAGCATCCATGTTAGCGCACGTGCCTCCCATGCCGGAGACACTGGTTCGAATCTCGCTATCCCAGTGCGCGTAGAACCAGATGGGTAACAGCTGCATTACACTACCATTCAAAAGTTTGTGGTCAGTAAGATTTTTTTATGTTTTTAAATTTTAATGTTTTTGAAAGAAGTCTCTACCATGGTGCTCAAGAAACATTTCTTCTAATTATCAATGTTGAAAACAGTTATGCTGCTTAATTTTTATCTGGAAACAGTGATAATTATTTTCAGAATTCTTTAATGACTAGACAGTTCAAAAGAACAGCAATAATTTAAAATGTAACAATAAAAACGATTTAATATGTAACATTATAAATATCTTTACTGTCACTTTTGATCAATTTAATGCATCCTTGTCGAATACAATAAAAAAAAAAAAGTACTGACTCCAAACTTTTGAACGGTAGTGTGGTAGGTAAGAAGCCATTTTCAAACAAGGATTTCTTCAGGAATTAGTCATTTTTGATGAGGCTGCATTATATTTATGTTATTTAGTTGACAGTGCCTAATATTTACTCAACCTTCTATATTAATAGTGGAAAATAAAATAAATATTACTTTTTTTAAGGAGATGAGAGATGATAGATGAAAACACTAAGAAGGATACAAAAATGCTGGTTTAAAAAATGTGTTAGAATCAATTCAACATGTGATGTGATAAAAAATGTACTAATTTAAAGAGACAAGAGGTTAGTCTGTATTGCTGCTTGAGGCACAGCATTTGATCCAAAGACGGGAAAAGAAAATATGCCAAAAGACAACCAAGCTGGTCTAAGACATGGCAATGATACCTGTGATGGCTTCAGCAAAGACAGGATCTAAGAGATCCCCCTTGTACAGCCCATACAGTGTGACCCTGTAGAAAGTACTAGGGGAGAGGTCAGTGACAGCCAGGCTGAACTCCTGACTGGTTAATGTGTGGTTCTGGCCATCAAATAAGCCATCTGGGTCAGACACTTCAATCAGAAAGCCCTCAACCTCTCCTCTGTCCAGCTCCCAGGACACACTGAAGCTGTCCCAGGACACATCAGAGATGGTGATGTTTCCCACCTGAGGCTTCTCATCATCTGGATTACAAACAGATCAAAAGATAATTATTTTGGCAGAAAAACATACATTTAGGAGAAGAGCATCATGGGTAATGGCAACTAAAGAGATTTGATTTCTTAAGGCATTCTCTCTTTAAGATGATGGTCATTTTTGCTGCTTGAAAACAAAAAGGCCCGAAAGCTAAAAAAGACAAAAAAAAAAAAAAAAAAATTCACAGTGCAGCATGTCACATTATTCAAAACAATGCAAATCATTTTAACAATTAAAGGGGGAAAAAATCCATGTTATGAGCAAGTCAAACAACAATAAACCACTTAATTTGTTACTCCTAAAAAATTCATCACCATCTGTTCCAAACAGAACAGGAACATCTGCCCATGCAGTGGAAAACACACACACACACACACACACACACACACACACACACACACACACACACACACACACACACACACACACACACACACAAATAACTTTCAGAAAGTTGTAGTGACAAACAAACAGTTTGCAGTCATT
This sequence comes from Gila orcuttii, assembly GCA_026230005.1. Lineage (NCBI taxonomy): Eukaryota > Metazoa > Chordata > Actinopteri > Cypriniformes > Leuciscidae > Gila > Gila orcuttii. The sequence goes on from JAPDVR010000004.1 coordinate 20,631,334, forward strand.
ACTCTTACAACCTATTAACATCCAAGCACCAGTTTGCTGAGACAGCTTTGGTATTAATGGCCCTGAGAAAAGCCATTCATTTTTTGAAGGTCCTGCCTAGCCTGCCTGAGCAGAGGTAGGCTGAACACTTCAAACATGGAAGGCAGCCATGCAGCGCAGTGCTATGCAACCTATAATTGAACATCATTGTGCATTGTCAGCATTCACAGGCAAAGTGAGGGCAGATAGCAAGGAGATGCATGGTGGGCTAACCATTATCCTGTCTATGCACATTTAAGAGGGCAGAAACGTGGCGTGCAAATAGGGTGACAATGGGGATGAAGTGAATGACCTTCCCAGGCATTAGGGCCGCTTGTCGCTTTTAAAACCTGGAAATTAAACAATATGAAGCTGTCAAACAGCAAAACAACTCATTGATCATCTTGCACCATTCATGGGAAGTGAAATTTGGTCAAATTGTTTCATTTTGCACACTTATTCAATAGAGTTCTTTCCACTGAAAGCGGCCCATGCAAGTCTGAGGAGTGGTCCTCACTGCATGCAGATGGGAATGAATTAAAGAATGGCTTTATTGAGGTGAGATCCTCAGGCCACAAACACCTCAAGGGCATTTGGATAAAGCCATTGTTGGACGCATGCACAACCCTTTTTGGCTCTACATAGACACCACTGTATGGCCTTTAAGGCATGCATGTTCTTTACACCATAAAGGTGCGATCACATTTGTCATTGTCACAAGCAAAATCCAGTAATTTGAATAGGAAACCATGCAATTAGGTACTTCATGTGAGAGCGAAAGGGTTTAAGTTGGAAAGGCAGATTCACCACGCTGACCAACTGCTTGGTTTGAAAGGGACTTCTGTCTGAGATGTGCTTCATATATCACTACACACGGTTTTTAAATTTCGGTAATGTTTAACTTTGTGCATGCATGCATGTGACGGTTTGCTCTCTCTTTATTGCCCTGGTTATGTCCTGATATGTTTCCATTGAGATCTCAGTCATCAGATTTCCACATCTCCATGTTACAAGCTGAAACTCTTCGAATAATGCCAGAGAAGCATTTAGTGAACAGAAGAAAGCCAGACCTAGAGCTCTCCCTTCCCCCCATCTTCCCAAATCCTTTGGGTCTGATGGAAGTGTATGCCCATGTTTGTGTGCCGTGTCGAAGGCCGATAATGGCTGGTTAAATAAATGCATTGGGATTATAGTGCTGGTGATTTCAGAGACAACATTTTAACAGGCGGCTCAGCATGTGTCCTATTTATCAGTCCGCCCCACAGTTCATTGTGGTCAAATCACGCAAATCCAAAAGGGGAGTGGGCTCACTCTGACGATTATCACATGAATGAGCTTTCTGTGCGTGTGTGAGAGTTTGTGTGTGTGTGTTTTTGGGATCTTGAGAAACACTATATCTGTTGTCTTGCCTTGGCGACCAAAGCAAACAACTGAGGTTATATTTTGTAGCTCCCTGGTTTTATTTAATGATTGCTATGTTATATAAGCAAGAACATTTTGGTAACAAAGTTCTGGAAGTTAAGTAAGTGGCATCCTGACCACAGTGCTTTTGGCTTTCATTGTTTTTTCTTTAAAACATAAAATAAACCCACATGCCATAAACGAGAGAATAGGGATATTAGGCTTCAATTTCCAGTGGCATACTGACAATATACATATTTTGAGATTTTTATAGAAGTCTTCTCAAGACAAGGAGCTACAAAATGTTTAATTTAAATTCATAGAACAAGGACTTCAATATCTTCAAACTCCAAAATAAATATTGACACTTGTGGGGGAAAATAGAGAAGATAATAAATTCCTAAGTTGCCTTCAGATCCTCAGTGGCCTGCTGAATAAATGTTTATGTGTTAAAAATTAGATTCAAATAATATTTTTTGAAAGCTGATTTCATGATCCAAAGCAGTATTGCTTTTGTCACTCTAGAAGCAAGATAAAATGGGATATGAAGATGCATTCTAATGAAAATGTAATGATGCACACTAACCTGTGGAGGCTGACAAGGTGGCTGGCGCACTCATCTTTTTTCCTCTCTTGGCAGTCAGGCTGATGGTGTACAGCATGCCAGGGTTCAGATCACTCAGGATGTAGGTATTGGCAGCACCAGGTACCTCCAATTCAGTTCTCTCACCGACCGCAGATGCAAACACTAGCTCATAGGTGTCGATTTTGGTGACCGGCCTTCTCCAAACAAGTGTCAGTGAGGTCTCTGTGGTCTCACTAACTTGAAGCTCTTTGGGAGCATCAAGATCTAAGAGGACATGGACAAAACATTAAAGGATTAGTTCATAAAAAATGACAATTCTGTCAAAATTTACTCACCCTCGTTTTGTCCCAAACCTGTGCGAGTTTCTTCCATTGAATACAATAGGAAAAGAAACTGGATTGAAGAAACTGGTTGCTTATTTTGATTCAATTATGATGAATGGGAATTGAAGCTTTCAAGCTTCAAAAAGAATGCAGAAGCCCAATAAAATATTGGTGTAATATTTTAGTGTAATAAAATTACAGTATGCGACATGAACAAACCAAAAAGATTAATTTTCAAATGACCACAACAAGTTACATTATTGGCCAGTTTAAAAAAGAGTCCATAAAGGCTTCAGAAAGCACAGGGATCATATGGACCATTTTTATGATACATGAGCACTTTGATATGGTGCTTTTTGTTGTATTTTTGGTACTTGACAGCCCCAGTCCTCCTTTCACTTTTGACATGAGAGAGAGTAGATTTTTGTCTTGAATTATTCTTTTCAGATTTATAAAATCCTACAACTGACCTTTATTATGAAAGTAGATCTCACATGCACTTTTTTACTCAGTTTCACCAATGCTGTTGCATATCATAAGAGACATAAAACACCTGTGAGTTAATGACCATTTTTGTTAAGTCTTACCAGTCACAGCATTGGTCGTTGCAGGCAAACTCTCACGCTCTTCCTTAATGGACGTCACTCCCATTCCATACTCGGTCCCGGGCCTAAGGCCTAAGAGAAAACCATTCAAAAATAATTTCTCTCAAATCATTAGACAAAATGAAACCATTAATCTCTCACATTGGTTGGTTTTGAAACCTCCATGGTAGGCAATTGTTTTCATACTAGCAACAGTGCGGTTTTAATTTCATCTTCATGCCATATCAATCTAATGCCTTTCAGTGGCCGCATCAAAGAGGTTCTCCACATGCCAGAGACAATATTTACTATCATACAAGAGATTCTCATATACCCACAGCCCCCATTCATAAGAGCCCTTAGCCCAAATCCCACCCCTTTTAATGCCTGTATTGGCTCCTGCAGAGGTCACTGTGCAGGAGTCCTCCAGCATGAAATTACGCCTAATGCATAGGAAGCTCATTATCAATAAAATCACAGGCGTGACGGCAATTACAGATAATAACTGTGTGAAAGAGACAACTAGTGAGATAGTGTGTGTGTGTGACAACTAGTGTGTGTGTATGTGTGCGTGTGTGTGTGTGTGTGTGTGTGTGTGAGAGAGAGAGAGAGAGGCTCTGCGTTATTAGCCGAACAGATCGTCCGCCTTATTTACAGGGAACAGGCCTCCCAAGGACAAAGGAGCAAACCAGACAAAGAATCTATTATCCATTTTGAATATATTTTTTTTCTCCCAGCCATGATAATCCCTGCTTGCGGTAACACATGGTTGTAGAGAATAAGAATTAGCACAGAAGATTGCCTCAAAGCGCAAGTGTATAATAGAAGTGCTGCTGCGATGAAGAAAGACTCCACTTTCCCTTTTTGACTGGGATTTTCACATTCAAGCACCAGTGTTACTTCATTTAAGGCATGAATAAGGCATTATCAACAACAAGGGTAGCATCTCATTCCACTTTTAGTCATGTAAACATTTTACGCCACTAAAACAAAGGCGCTCATTTGGAAATAAGTGGTAAATGGTACAAGTAATGCAAGAAAAAAACTTAAAATTTAGAAAATTTTAAATTAGCCTATTTCTATTCAGATACAGTATATAGAACAATAGCTTTCCAATTGTTTTAAATCCTTTTTGAGAATGGTCAAAAAGGATTGCTTTATTTTTTCCTCTTTTTGTTTTCATACATAGTTTTTAATCTCTATGATTTGTTTGTAATTGATTTGTAATCGGTTTGTAATCTCTGGAGAGGAATTTTGTGTAATTCAAACTGGCCTCTCACCAGTGATTTTAGCCTGAGTGGTGTCTTGCGGGCCACTGGGGAAGACCAATTCTCCATGCTCCCCTCCAGAAAGTGGGCCGTATTTAACACGGTAATTCAGGACATTGGCTCTGCTGTTTTTCCACTCCAGAGTTATACTCTCATCTGTCTGTTCAACTGCCTTGAGGTGCTTTGGGGCATCCAGGTCTGAAACACACGTCAACATGTGGATGAAAGAAAATGCTTCTTGTAAACGTACGGTTATCCTCCAGGGCTAGACAAACAAAATTGCTTCAATGCAATGTCTAAGTGCACCACAATTATCAGTAGATCTGCTAAAGCAGATTGAATTCACTTTATGATGTGCTGAAAGGATTTATAGTTGTTGAAAGGAGTTTGTACCTGTGGTGAAGGTCTCATAGACGGGAAAGCTGGTCATCTCTCCCCTGCGGGCCATGAGAGAGACCTCATACTCAGTGTCCGGATACAGCTCAGCCAGATGATACTGGGTATCCATGGAGGAAAGCTTGACTGTGTTCCTGTCTGAGGAATCTGTGTTTGGGCCATAGGACACAGAGATCCCATCCACCTGAGCAACAGGCTGAAACCAGGTGACGAGGGCTGTGGTGTCCGTCACATCACGCACATCCACCTGGCTGGGAGCATCAATCACTGCGGATGAGAGGAGAGGTGTGTGAAAGCTAGGGGAAAAGCTACATAATGGGAACATTTATGCAAACAGATTATCTAAACAGCTGCTATACACTTTTTGATATCAAGGACCTCCAAATATGATAATTGTCCACATAAAATATAATGACAGCTATACTTAGGATATCTTACCTATTATTCAAAAAGACCCATTTATACTATGTATAAAATATGAATTGTTTCATTATTCATTCGTTTTTTCAAATTGTCACTGTGCTTAAACCAAAAGAAATGATACTAAATAGTAAATTAATTGTAAAAAATATCTGCAAATATTACAAAAATAGTTTTTCATTTAATCAAGAAAAAAATCCTAATGAAAGTAAAAATACATATTTGGTACATGCTAGTTTTTCCCCCCCTGAAATAGAAACACAACCCCCAGGGGGTCCCCGGTTTGAAAAAAAAAACAAACAAACACTATTTGCTATTACACAGATGCATTTGTATCTATATTCTGACATTAAGATAGGTATTTTACCTGTACACTTACTCCAAGACTTAAAAGAGGCAAAATAACTATTTATGTCTTAATTTCTATGGTAAAATCAGTTTGTCACATTAGGAAGTGTATTGAGAGCAGATACCTATGTGAACGTAAGATAATATAGAGGAACTGCATGCAGCTTAGAGTAGATTTGTGCATGCGAGATGCTCCAATACACCAGTTATCTCGCGGGAGGACAGCCTCTCATGTTGCTGAGTGGTGCCTCCCACACACTGAGAGTGAGGGAGAGAACTCACTTTGAGCAATTAGTCCTCCTTTAATGCAAATCCTATGTGGCACAAGTCGAAGAAATGGAGTAGATGGAGCGTTAGAGCCATGCTGGGAGATTTTTTTAGACATTTGTAAGACAGCAAAATCAGCATGTTGTGAAGGGAAACTGGTTACTTGCACTGACAGCGTAAGAGGCCAATGTTATAACGGCACATCTTTCCCAATAGTGTTATAATCTGTTTTTTGTTTTTTTTAAATAAGCTATTGATAAAAGTGAAAGATTATTTGGGAAACCTTATCCTACAATTATATTACAATTATATATACAATATTATCAACATTTTATTCATTAAAATGGATGAGATCCTTAATATTTTTGTGGAAACTGTGATACAAGATTATTTGATGAATAGAAAGTTGAAAAGAACAGCATTTATTTGAAATAGAAATCTTAACTGTCATTTCTTTAACATTAATTTATTTCAAAGCAAAAAAATAAAAATCTTACCGACCCCAAACTTTAGAATGGTAGTGTATATATTTTTGCTGATCCGGTGTAGTAATACACATAAGTAGCAAATGGCAAGTGCTAATGTCTTGCAAAATAAGTTATCAAGGGACTAGCACTTACATTGCCAGTTAGTCGAACTCAATTTAAATTTTCAGCAACACCCTACACTACAAATAACTGCCAATTAACAAAAAAATGCTGGCTGCTCTTTTTAATTTTAGGTAAGACATTCTGGCTCTTCAAAAAAAAAAAAAAGGCCTGAAAAAGACTGGTCATGGCCGCCTGTTAATTACGTCGACAGCTGCTTACTTGTGACAACGTTCTTGCTGGATGGGTGTCCGCGGGTGTTGTTCTTTACGACCTCAAGCTTAACTTCATACTCTTGTCCAGGTCCAAGACCAGACTGCTCAAAGGTGGTCTCAGGAGGTGTGAGAGAGTTCAAAATCTCTCCATCCTCTTCTTTCTGCCATTCAAAAACAGATTTTTTGGTTAATTGAATTGGTGAATATATTAAATCTGAAAACCAAACACTGGTCAAAAGTTCTGTTGGTTAATAAAAGAACACCACAAATCATCAAAGAAGCGACCTCAGGAAAACAAAGTCAAGCTCCTATGAGCTACAGGGTAATGAGAGGGTGTCCTGAGAGTAAACACTTGGGGTCTTTTAGCTGATTCTACTTGGATGAGTGTTTCACTTCACAGTGAGAATTATTTTGGCATTGACATCTCTAAACTTGATGTGTGAATGAGACTGCCAATCTGTGTTTTGAAAGAGGGATGTAGGGGAGGTTTGCATGTTCTAATGGTGCTGTTTTTTAGAGTTTGCATAAGCCCTTGAGAAAGAAAATAAAGCATTACAGAGACAATAACAGTTCTGTGGCACATGATCACACATGCTGTTGCCAGGAGCTTCTTAGAGGGTTTTGTCTTGGAAAACCGCAGACTTCTCCTTAGTAGCTTTTTGCTTAGTGGCACCACTCAGCTATTTTCTCATTTTAAACTATTACTTGTAAACAGAACAGTCCTTTTATATTACAACTTTTAGGCGAATATTCGAGGGCAATGATACACTTTTGGATCATAGCCCTAAGGATGATGCCAGGACACTCACTGTGTTTCTGAAGATGAGGTTCCAGCTATCAAACGGTATGTTCAAGGGGTCCCACTCAACCTCTACTGAAGTCTCTCTAACCGATTTGAATTTCAGACCCTCAGGTTCAGGGAGATCTGATCGTAAGATAGAGCAGCTTAGCAGAATATACTAGAATAACAAGTAACTTTCCCAAGCATTTGATGATGTGTGACTTACGTGTGGCGATTCTGGCACTGACAGGGACACTCATCTTGCTGTTCAGGACAGCAAAGACACTGATTAGGTACTCTATGCCAGGCTCGAGCTCCCTAATAGTGGCTGTCTTTTTTTCACCAGAGACTTTTATTTCCATCTCTAAACCACCAGGAGCCGTAGGCACATAGGTGATAAGATACTCTGTCACAAGCATCTCATTGACCCAGGTGAGGTCAACTGTTTCTGGGTCGACTTCAGTCACTGTAAGGTCTCTGGGTGGGGAGACTGTGGATTGAAACAGATCAAATTATTGACTTCACCTTAGTCAAGAACCTCTGAGTCAAAAGATAACACGCAGAACTTGAAAACAAAATCTCCTTGATATTGTGCCAGAGTTTGTGGGAAAGACAAATGTTAAGATACATACTTTATCCAATGATAGCTTAATGTGCAGACACAACTAAGTAAGCCATACATGGTTGCTTTCCTCAAATGTGTAAACTAAATGTAAACATTGCCTAATGCCTAACCCACTGGCTCAACCAATTATGTGCAGTTTGGGGAAGAATTATGGGTTTGTCTAAACAATGAAAACCGTTATTTTTGCTAATTTTGTCTGGTGATACTAAGCTTAATACACATACACCTTAAGTCATTTATATTTACACCTGCTTCAACTTTGAGAAAATATAATAGCCAAAACTGAGTAAAAGCTAAACATGTGCAGTGATATTCGGTGTGAATTATATTGACTTACTTTCAGAGCAGTCGTCGCCAGTGAAGCCTAAATCACATATGCACATTCCATTCAGGCATTGGCCTTGGTCATTGCAGTTTTCTGGGCAGGTCAGAACAGAGCAATCCTCACCAGTGTAGCCTTCAAAGCAGAAGCATTTTCCATCTTCACAGTAGCCACGGTCCAAACAGTTGTTAGGACACATCTTTGTACCACAGTCCTCCCCAGTGAACCCGCTGTTACACACGCACTGGCCATTTACACAATGTCCTCGGTTATGGCAGTCACTCGGGCAAGTCAACTCGCTGCAGTCATGGCCTGTAAAGCCACTGTGGCAAACACACTTGCCGTCCACACACTGTCCACGGTCATTGCAGTCATTGGGGCAGGTCTTGATACTGCAGTCTTCCCCAGCAAAACCATCATGGCAAATACACTTGCCATCTACACACTGTCCATGTCCATGGCAATGATTGGGACAGGTTTTGATGCTGCAGTCTTCTCCAGCAAAGCCATTGTGGCAAACACACTTGCCATCTATACACTGTCCACGTCCATGGCAATGATTAGGACAGGTTTTGATGCTGCAGTCTTCTCCAGCAAAGCCATTGTTGCAAACACACTTGCCATCTATACACTGTCCACGTCCATGGCAATGATTGGGACAGGTTTTGATGCTGCAGTCTTCTCCAGCAAAGCCATTGTGGCAAACACACTTGCCGTCCACACACTGTCCACGTCCATGGCAGTGATGGGGGCAGGTCTTGACACCGCAATGTTCTCCAGCAAAGCCATCATGGCAAATGCACTTGCCATCTATGCACTCTCCTCGTCCATGGCAGTCATTGGGACAGGTCTTGATGTTGCAGTCTTCTCCAGCAAAGCCCACTTGGCAAATGCACTTCCCGTTGACACATCGACCACGATTGTGACAGTTATTGGGGCAGGAAAGCTCTGAGCAGTCGTCACCTTCATATCCAGCATCACATATACACTCACCATCGATGCACTGTCCTCGGTCATTGCAGTTGTCAGGGCAGGAGAGAATACTGCAGTCCTCGCCCTCAAAGCCGGGGTCACATATGCACTTCCCATTGAAGCAGTGACCTCTCTGATTGCAGTCATTGAGACAGATGAGCTTGGAGCAGTCATCTCCGCTGTACCCAATATTGCAGACACACTGTCCATTGACACACCTGCCACGGTGGTTGCAGTTTTTGGGGCAGGTAAGCTCCCCACAGTCCTCCCCAGTAAAGCCCTCATCACAATAGCAGGTTCCATTGTCACAGCGGCCACGGTCAAAGCAGTCGTTTGGACAGATGAGCTCAGAACAGTCAAACCCCGTCCAAGGCTCGTCGCATACACATTCGTCATCCACACAGCGCCCCCTGCCAAGGCAGTTGTTTAGGCAATTGGTTAAACTGCAGTCTTCCCCAATGAAGCCCTCCTCGCAGAGGCAAGCCCCGTCGATACAATCTCCATTCTCACCGCAATCTACAGGACACAGCTCGATACTGCAGTCCTCCCCACCAAAGCCTTCGAAGCAGACACACTTGCCATCCTCGCAACGGCCTTGATCCTGGCAGAAGTTCGGGCACTCTGGCTCAGAGCAGTTGACTCCCTTCCAACCGGGCTCACACAAACAGCTGCAGGTCTCAGTGCTGTAGTTGCCACGGCCACTGCAGTAGGGTTTGGTTGTGACTTCACCTAAGAAAGAGAGTGAAAAACACTTTCATGCTGGTTTAGGTGGAGATGGGATATGTACAGTACACTGGTTGAGCTTCATGTTTTTGATTCACTAAAGAGAATTGGCTTATTATGGTTCGAACACATTTTGTATATGAAACCACTGAAAAATCTATTTTTACATGTTTGCTTTGAGGACATAGTAAAAGACTAAGTAATGAACTGAGTCGCTTGTGAGGATGAAATTAATCAAAGTATCTAAATCTATGCAGTCATAGAAGGAATTTTTGGGGAGGCTGATATAATCTTGTTCAAACCAACAATAGATTTCAGCAGGTTTGAATTTTATATGTTTAGAAATAATTATGCTCATGTATACACTACAAAGGATCGTGATACAGAAAATGATACGGAAAGAGTATAAAAATTAGAACAAAAGGTATAGTTCACCAAAAATGAAAATGCTTTCATCATCTACTTACCCTCATGTTTTTCCAAAACTATTTGACTGACTTTCTTCTGTGGAACATAAAGATATACTGAGAAATGTCTCAGTTTAGTTTGTTTGTTTGTTTTTGTTCATTATACAATGAAAGTCAAAGGTCACCCAAATGTTTGATTACCTACATTCTTTAAAATATCTTCTTTTGTGTTCTGCAGAAGAAAGATACTCATACAGATGTCCTGTGCTGTTTCATTCAAGCACTGGTTACACGGATTTGGAACAACATGAGGATGAGTTTAATGAGTTAATTTTGGGGTGAACTCTCCCTTTAAGTTTAATCAGCTTTGTTATGTTTCTTTTTAATACATTTGTAATGAGACTCAGCCTCCTAATGGACTGCCAAATTATCTGTTATATTAGGCCTCACCTGTAACCTGAGCACTACAGCAGCTTGTTCCACTGGTGCACTGCTCCCTTAGACTGGATACCTCTGCTTCCAGCATTTCCAGTCTGTTCAGAAGGTCCTTCAGGTCAGGCATGTGGTTATCACAACCGCAAGCTTGCTTGGGAATATTAATCCTATGTGTGAAAACGATCTGATTCTCCCCATCCATGGTGTGTTCTATGTGCTGGTCAGATTGTTCCGATTTTGGCTTCATTTCGGTTGTTCCTGGTGAATCCAAGTCCACCGAGCACATGGATCCAGTGGGAACGTTGATGTTGTACACATGGTTGAAAACCACAGGCTGGTCAGGACTTGGGAGGGTCAAGTTCTCAGTGGTTGGTGACAGTGATTCTCTTCTGTGTCTAATTACTCTTTTAACCAGGCCAGCACTAGAGAGATTAACTAAAATGGCTACTGCCACAAAGGCCAGTAGCAGACCTCGCATTCCCATGTTGATTTTCTCTCACAGGACTCTTCTTACTGGTGTGAATGTTCAAATTGTTTCAATATACAGGATGAGGTTCCTATCCTGAAAAAAAGAGTTCAATTAGAACAGTCCACTTCATTCCAATGCATTTCCAGTGTGAACAGATAGAGATCTGATTGTACTTATCCTTTCAAAATGGAAAATGAAACATACAAATGACATCAATGATGAAAAATTCTATAATTTAATGAATTTTAAAAACATGGAAGGAAAATGCTTAAAAAGCACAATTTAAAACTACACACAATAAATGTCAATTTAAATAATATTAATAAATATTCAAATAAATGTATATCAATTTTAATAATAAAATATTATAATAAAAAAAGATAAAAAACAATTCAATTCACATGTAATTGTATAGTGCTTTTCGCAATACATATTGTTTCAAAGCAGCTTTACAGAAAATGCATGTTTCTACATTACAATAGAGTAATCTGTTATCAGAGGTGACTGTGCAAAGTAATGTCCATATGTCAGATTGTACAGTTCTTAGATGATAAAAATCACACAGTTAGCTAACATCATGTATTAATGGCAGATGTTTTTTTGTTTTGCTTTTGTTTGATAGACTTCTCACAGCATCTGATAATAGACTATATAAACTAAGGAAAGAGAAATTAAATGTGTTTAACCTTTGATTTGTGCGCCCTTTCCAACTAGAATGAATCATATTTAAATCATATCACACCAGGCAGAATAAAATTTCTGGGGGAAAAAACCCTAAAACAATTAAGTATACATGGCAGTCAGCAACACTGCAGGGAAGACAGACACTAAGCACAACTCAGAAAGATCAACTCTGGCCAATAAAAGCAAGGAAAACTTCAGCTCAGGAGCGAGGGCTCCAGCAGCGTTTCCTATGACAGGCTGCCATGACACACAGCAGGCAACACCTGAATCTGAGGAGCGTACTCTCCTCATGACGCTCTGCCCACAGCCCATGCTGACAGATTAATACTCGTGCGGAGGAGACCATCTGCAGCGCTTCCGCTAGCGTGGGTGTTCAGAGTTCACGCTTCTCATAAAAGTTAGCTTTCTTTGACCATTCTCCAGACAGCAGCAGAGATTTGCAGTAAAACACAACACTTTTCTCATTAAAAGAAGTTAATAGTTATAGTTTTTGCAAGCCTCATGAGGTTTGTCACTTACTAAGTGCATTGGTCTGTTAAAAGTTTAATGAAAGTAAAATGGAAACAGCTCTAAAAACCTTTTCAAGCATGTTACTGCGCTGTGTATGGAGATTGAGGATGCCTGTGTTTAAAGAGTCCTGATGTGCATGTCATATGGTCACATACTTGCCAATTACAGGATTGCAGATTCAGTTTTCCATATAGTAGTTTTCCCAAATGTTATGAAAACCAAATGGGATCTATTTAAGTTGGAAATAACCGCCTTCCAAAAGTGCTGACACACCGATTTTTTCAATACCATAAATATTTATGTCAAATTTGGAACATTTTTGTGTGCATTTTCCAGCTTGCATCTTATCTAGCCATTTTTTTCCAAACATTCAGTCATGTTTAACCCTTTAACTGAATAATTACTTTATATTTTAAAGCATCAAATCTGAACAAGCTTTTTTATGACATTAAAGAGATTCACAAATGAACGTTTTTGTCCATAAAAAGTCAATCGGGTCAATTACTTTTTTTTTATCTTCCACTGAAGACAGAAAGTCTTGCAGGTTTGGAACAGCATGAGGTGGAGTAAATGATGACCTTTTTTTTTTTTGGTGAACTATCTCTTTAAGGCAAACCTTCCCATGCACAGTCCTTCAGTAACAAAAGAGCAATACATAGGTACACAGATCAAAATTTTGTCATGGCTGCAGGGGGCTGACCCAAAGCCGCAGCTCGCAAGGTCAACAGCAGGTAATATCTTGCCAGGATCTGTTTAGTGAGTGGAGAGCTCGATTTGACATGTGATTAGCAGGACTGACAGATGAGCTCCAGCGAGAGGGATCCCATGACTGCTGCCGCCCATCCGTGATTAGACAGACAGGGATGAACGCTTCTGTGATGGAGAGCTTAAGGGGGGCTCGATGATGGGAGACTCCCGATCTGGACCCTCGGGGGCGACGGGACCTACCCCGCTTCTTGTTCCTCACATCTAAACCCTGGGATTAAATCAGCAAAATAGGCAGAAAATTGCTTTGAGTCGCTTTGCGGTTTTAGTTCTGGATGGGTAGTTGGCTTTTTCACTTTGAAGCCTGGCTTGTTGCCACAAGAATCGAAAAAAGAAAATGAATCTGAAGGACCAAGCTTTGTGTGAGAATTTGCCCTTAACCCCTGGTGAAGGGTGGACTGTAAATTAATGGCATTTTTTTAAATATGTAATTTAATGATGACAGCTTGGCTTAATGGCAGCAATGATGGAGTTGCGTAACTAAGAAAGAATTAGCAGTTATTAGATTGGAAATGATTTATGTATTTTTTGCATTTTGAACAACGAGAAATAGACAAAGCCAGTCTCTTTTATTAGAGCTCCATCAATACAGTGCTGAGGTCAGAGCAGTATGCTAATGCTGCTGCTTACTGGCACTTTCAGATAACCCAGACACAATGTGACTGCTCCTTTCTTATGCCAGGTCTAGTTTTTATACTCCGTTACTTTCTCAGACTCTGGCTGGGCCAGTTGGCTTCCATGTGTCTATGTGAAAGGAATTTCAATGGGGAGTGAACCTGCTGGCACACATATTTAGTGCCAGTGATCTAAATTGGTCCTGCGTTGTGCTAAGTGCTGAATGCTGACTAGAGCATTTGAAAGGAAGAATACCTCACACAGAGACCAAATGAATACTTTTGTAAGTCATAAATTATACAGTGACAGTTAAAACGATTCTTCCACCACAACAATTTGCCACAAACAAATGAGCTTATTGCTATTTGTTAAATTAGAAGTTTGTAGCTGTTTACATGATTGAGCAATTAGCATGTTAGTGGTTTGGAAGTGAGGCATATTGGGCTGCAATATGGAATATGCCAAAAAAACAGATTACAAAGTAATCAAAGTAATAAAATAAAATAATTCAGTTCAAAGCTAGGCGTTTGGTCCTGTCTTCAGAGAGCCAATGGTGTGGTGATCACTCCAAAATGGAAAATTATCTGTTAAATAGCATTTATCTGACTTCAGCATGCAGCAGATTATTGAACTACAAAAAATGCTGTGGTGGCTGTTACAGTTCGTCGTTCAGTTTCATATCCAATGATTAGAGATGACATTTATTCACAGTCTGCTGAACAGAGGGGAACCACAACTCTTCCTCAGTTTATTCCTATGAAATCATCAAGCAGACTTAGTTTTGTAGGTCACCCATGACAGAAAGCACTTGCCTTCCCTGGGACCAGCCTTAATATGGGTCGCCCGCTGTGGTGAATGAATTGGTATTGTCTCGACTCAATTCACCTTAATAGATGCCATAAAAATGCCCTGACAGTTTGTTTAATACTAGGAAGGAGTCAATGATGAAGAAATATCTCTCCCAGAGGTATGCTGTATACACACTGCATCATTTCTGCACTGGTGCATGTCAAACTTCATTAAAAATCAATACGATGAAGTTGAGAAATTTAGTTCTTAATCCAGTCAGCGAAGCAGTACACTTAGTGGAAAGGGCCTTAAAGGTGTTTGGTCTAGGTTGAAGACCAAAAAATGCATATAAATCATAATTAAAAACATTATAAAAATGAGTACACTGTGAAACTCTCATTGAGAAGTAGATGCTTATCGATTGCATGGTTTCCAAGGTCATAATAGACAGAGGTCTGCACCATGCACCATGAAACAGCTCATAATCATCCAACACGGAGATGGATTTCCAGACTAGCTCATAACACCGCTCAATGGTGTATACTTGGATCGATGGCAAAGTATACAGCCACTGTTATTGTTTCATAAATGGATTTGGAAGTCATCGCCTTCCTGAGCAATACTCAATTAGGAGGAGTAACTTTATTTGACCATTACACTTACCATTTTATTCTGTTCTTTTTGTACTGTGAACTGAATGCAGAATGTGTATTGTGACTGTCCACTGGCCTCAAACGAACTGATGATTGTCTATGCCTCACTACTCTATTTTGCTTGGCATGTCTGGGCTTCAAAAGGAAGTCAGTCACAGCTAGCACTGAGTTCACAGAGCAGATTCAAACAAATGAATATGTCTGGCAATCATAAACACGAAGACGTGCTGTCTCACTGCTGTATGTGCAATGTGAGCTAAAAGGTCTCTCAAATGCCACATAATGTGATCTCTCACCTAACGCATTCTCTTGGCATTTCTCCCATCGGTGGATTGACAGTGAGGTGTGAAACCAGAACCTAAGAACATACGGCACTGTATATTATATTTCCAACTGTATCATTCTCTTAAAATGAGATTAAGTAATTATTAATCTTGCATCTGATTTCATTGCCACAGCTTAAAGGTATTGCTTCAATTCAACTTTAAATCAACCCCAAACGGCATAATTTTCTGTTTTTATTACCGATCATTTCATTACTGTGAGCTATTTTCTCTATATATAGTAGAGACATAAGATTGCATGCAGACTGATAAGTGAAAGGCAATTCAGGTTGTTTTCGCAATGAAAAAGCTGGGTTTCATGACAGTCGAGGCCCATTTGCAGAGCTCTAATGATGCTGGGAGATCTGATTGCACCGATAGGAGGTTTGTGTGGGTGTGGGTGTGTGTGTGTGTGTGTGTGTGTGTGTGTGTGTGTGTGTGTGTGTGTGTAAGAGTGATAAGCCGGTGTTTGCACTGCACTGATGGACCTGCGGTTTGCTGACATTGCTGCACTTTCACCAAAGAAGCATTCAGACCCAACTCGATACAGCTTTGGTGACATTGCCAAATGTGAACTCTAAGGAGAAATGGAAAGTTTAGGACATGTCCGTCAACATTTGAGACCAAAGACACTGGAGAAGTCTACTGGGAATGAAGTTGAATAATTCCTGACTTCAGCTTCCATTTGTGCTTTCTCTTAAAGTCCAGATGGAAGGAATGAAGGAGGAACATTTGTTACTTGCTGTCTCATTTTACATTTCCAGCACCGGTGACCCCGTGTTTATTAGCTTAACCTCTGTTACAGCCAAAAAAGCAGCCTCATATGTTCGGACCTTAAAAGCTCTAAAAAAAAAAAACTTCTGAGCTTCCCATTTGTCGAAGCAAAATTCAAACAGTCTTAGCAACAACAAAAAACAAGGATATTGTGGTTTACGGCAAAGAATAGAAGTCCATTTTATAATCCAAAAGTCAATTTGCTACAGAGTAAAAAAAAAAAAATATTTTGAACACAGCGGTCATTTTTTCACAATTCACAAAGTATCTTTCCCTTTCCAAATGGCAAGCTATTGATCATTCTTCCCTATTCTAGAAAGAAAAGCTAACATGTGTCTTGTTTGTGTATAACAGGAAATTGCTTTTTCTCCACCAACAAGAAATTGTGTATTTCCTCTTGCTGACTGAAAAAAGATAAGCCATGATCAAGTGTGTATAGTTGATTTACAATGGCAGTTCTCTAAAAAAAGGCCCTTAAAATGCACCCTTTCAGATCCAATTACTTACTCTACATACCTAGTAATTTTCATCACAAATCAACTCTTTCAACTCATTGACCCCATTGATTTTTTTTTTCCTGGAAAGAAAAATCAGTTTTCCCACACTGAAATGCAAGAATATTGACTGGGAGATTAAGAGATCTATTTTGCCTGTTCAAATTTCAGGCCAAAATGTCATCAATTGAGATATTCTGAGCTTTGTAGATTTCCCTTTTACAACTTCCCAAATTAAAACTTCTGTTGACCTAAAACTCTCTTATTATCCCAGGTATATAGTGACAAATGCATTCAAGCATGCGGGGTCACTGACAACTAATCAGAATTCTTCACTTCTGTGGAAAACATGTGTGGTCATCTCTTGGCTTCCATCGGTGGGGACACTGTCTGTGCTCTGAGGCCATGGCTTTCCTAGCCATGTTACATTAGCATCAGACACCCATTAAAACCATCTGGGACTGCAACAGTTTAACACACTGAAGTCTACTAAGGAAATCTTTGTTCACTGATGCCAACAAATCATCCTGGATGCCTCTGTGGCCAATTTGGAGTGTGGAGGAAAAGAACCCCTTTTTACAGAACATATTTCACTCACAGACAGACAGAGATAGATAGACAGACAGGGAGATAAAACAAAAGAACAACAGACAGACAGACAGACAGACAGACAGACAGATAGATAGATAGATAGATAGATAGATAGATAGATAGATAGATAGATAGATAGATAGATAGATAGATAGATAGATAGATAGATAGATAGATAGATAGATAGATAGATAGATAGATAGATAGATAGATAGATAAAACAATATATAGACAGACAGACAGATAGATAGATAGATAGATAGATAGATAGATAGATAGATAGATAGATAGATAGATAGATAGATAGATAGATAGATAGATAGATAGATAGATAGATAGATAGATAGATAGATAGATAGACAGATGATCGACAGACAGACAGATGATACACAGACAGATAGACAGATAGATAGAAAAAACAAAAGAATGACAGACAGATAGATAGATAAAACGATAGACAGACAGATGGATAGATAGAATGATAGACAGACAGACAGACAGACACAGATAGATAGATAGACAGACAGAGAGATAAAACAAAAGAACAACAGACAGACAGACAGATAGATAGATAAAACGATATATAGACAGACAGATAGATAGATAGATAGATAGATAGATAGATAGATAGATAGATAGATAGATAGATAGATATATAGATAGCTAGATAGATAGATAGACAGATGATCGACAGACAGACAGATGATAGACAGACAGATAGACAGATAGATAGAAAAAACAAAAGAATGACAGACAGACAGACAGATAGATAGATAGATAGATAGATAGATAGATAGATAAAACGATAGACAGACAGATGGATAGATAGAATGATAGACAGACAGACAGACAGACAGATAGATAGATAAATAGATAGATAGACAGACAGAGAGATAAAACAAAAGAACGACAGACAGACAGACAGACAGACAGATAGATAGATAGATAAAACGATATATAGACAGACAGATAGACAGATGATCGACAGACAGACAGATGATAGACAGACAGATAGACAGATAGATAAAATAAAAGAATGACAGAGACAGATAGATAGATAAAACGATAGACAGACAGACAGACAGACAGATGGATAGATAGATAGATAGATAGATAGATAGATAGATAGACAGACAGATAGATAAAACAAAAGAACAACAGACAGACAGACAGATAGATAGATAAAACAATATATAGACAGACAGATAGATAGATAGATAGATAGATAGATAGATAGATAGATAGATAGATAGATAGATAGATAGATAGATAGATAGATAGATAGATAGATGATCGACAGACAGACAGATGATAGACAGACAGATAGACAGAGATAGATAAAACAAAAGAATGACAGACAGATAGATAGATAAAACGATAGACAGACAGATGGATAGATAGAATGATAGACAGACAGACAGACACAGATAGATAGATAGATAGACAGACAGAGAGATAAAACAAAAGAACAACAGACAGACAGATAGATAGATAGATAAAACGATATATAGACAGACAAATAGATAGATAGATAGATAGATAGATAGATAGATAGATAGATAGATAGATAGATAGATAGATAGATAGATAGATAGATAGATAGATAGATAGACAGACAGATAGATAGATAGATAGATAGATAGATAGATAGATAGATAGATAGATAGACAGATGATCGATAGACAGACAGATGATAGACAGACAGATAGACAGATAGATAGAAAAAAAGAAAGACAGACAGACAGATAGATAGATATATAGATAAAACGATAGACAGACGGATAGATAGAATGATAGACAGACAGACAGATAGATAGATAGATAGACAGACAGACAGAGAGATAAAACAAAAGAACAACAGACAGACATACAGATAGATAGATAGATAGATAGATAGATAGATAGATAGATAGATAGATAGATAGATAGATAGATAGATAGATAGATAAAACAATATATAGACAGACAGACAGATAGATAGATAGATAGATAGATAGATAGACAGATGATCGACAGACAGACAGATGATACACAGACAGATAGACAGATAGATAGAAAAAACAAAAGAATGACAGACAGATAGATAGATAAAACGATAGACAGACAGATGGATAGATAGAATGATAGACAGACAGACACAGATAGATAGATAGACAGACAGAGAGATAAAACAAAAGAACAACAGACAGACAGACAGACAGACAGATAGATAGATAAAACGATATATAGACAGACAGATAGATAGATAGATAGATAGATAGATAGATAGATAGATAGATAGATAGATATATAGATAGCTAGATAGATAGATAGACAGATGATCGACAGACAGACAGATGATAGACAGACAGATAGACAGATAGATAGAAAAAACAAAAGAATGACAGACAGACAGACAGATAGATAGATAGATAGATAGATAAAACGATAGACAGACAGATGGATAGATAGAATGATAGACAGACAGACAGACAGACAGACAGATAGATAGATAAATAGATAGATAGACAGACAGAGAGATAAAACAAAAGAACGACAGACAGACAGACAGACAGACAGACAGACAGATAGATAGATAAAACGATATATAGACAGACAGATAGACAGATGACC